>JAZKJV010004045.1:0-581817 GCA_037367405.1 Ottelia alismoides | reverse complement strand
TTTGGGAGTAGGTGTTCTCAAGGCTCTCCCACATAGCCTTTGTTGTCTCCTTGTAAAGAAGATTTGATGTAATATTTGGATCAACGTTGTTTGTCATCCAAGCCAATCACTTGGCAGCTGTCCACGTACCAAGTATCGTAGTCTTTGTCTGTCTCCTTGGGCAGATATTTTGTGAGAACATAGTTCTTTCATTGACCACCAATAAACACCTTGAAGGATCTGGACCATAGTAAATAGTTCTCGGAGCCCTTTAGCTTTATAGAAGTGCCATGTACCGTCACAGAAGAAGTTGGGTACAGGGGCTTGGGCTCTGCAGATGCCATGGCAGTCAAGTATGTCAAGAAAAGTGACCTAGTTAGTTCTTGCAGTCTTATTCAAGCATCACAGAGACCTAGCAGTGCAACGATGTGGTAGTCGTCATCAAGTGATGATACCCTAGGTAATCGACAAAGGAGAGAGGGGCAGTTGATGCGCGAGGAGCAGCATGGGGTGCCTGGGATGGCACTGGCTAGCACCTAAGGCGGCGCAGGGAGCTTGGGCTGGCGTCTGGAGCAGCATGAGACGTCTGGGGTGGTGTGAGGCGACGTTGGGGGTGCTGGGGGTCGCCTATGGTGCGAGGCAGCGTTGGGGTGGGGTGGGGGGAGGGGGGAGGGGGGGTTAGGGCGCGAGCGGAGGCGCAATACTCCTGGGATGGCACGGGCGAACGTCCGGGGCGACGTTGGGCCGCCTGGAGCAGCGAGCGGTGGTTCGGGCTGCACCACAGGTGCTTGGAGTCGTCACAGGTAGGCGGTTGCTGCTTAGGGAGGACTTGGGGCTGGCAGTGGCGGAGGGATTTAGGTCAGAACACCATTCTAGGACCGCTGCTCTAATACCATGTGGAAAAAAGAATGAAAGAATAGAAAGACTTATTTTATTCTAGAGGTCTAGGGGTCCTTATATAGGACAAAATCCTAGAGAGCTCAAAGGAGAAATGCATAAATACCCAAACAAGGTTACAAGAATATACTCCTGCCATATAGAATATTCTCTTACCATATACTCCTACCACATATGAATATTCTCTTAACAACCGATCAACATATACTCCTGCGACAGAATATTCTCGTAACATATATACTCCTAACATTAACAAATTGGGATGTCAATCCATGTGGGTCAATACAACCCCTTCTTTTCCCACTGTGTTAGGTACCAACCCGATCAAATAAATTATCATCAATAACCTATATAACAAGCAAAAAAACCGTACTGATATCTAATAGTCTCAATAAGACATCATCATTATCTTAAGGTCCCGAAGTCAACGGTGGTGAGAAAAGTTGCTAATGGATAGATACATATATACATGTTACGTATCATTATCCGTTTTTAAATACAAATACGGATGCCGAAACAAACACTGATGGATATGAAAATTATGTTACTATATTCTAAAAAATAAATACGGATGTAAAACAGGCATTGATAGCATATGAGTAATGTTAGAAATTTTATATAGATTTGCTTAAATATACGTGTAATGGATGGAATATACATGGTACAAATGCACTCGTGTCACATTAATTATACCAAATATGATGAAAGAATGAATATCATTGTGTTATAAATGGTTAAAAATAAATTTACAAATATATTTATATATGAAAGCGGATATATTGATACTAATATAGATGTTCACGGATATCAAAGTAATATCCGTATTCGTATGCATTATAAAGCTGATATTGACACGGATGTCAAAATCGGTATAAAATAGATACTATTGAAGAATCTAATAGATGGGTACTTGGAGCCACTCAAGTTAAGCACCACATAGATGAGCAATGTGACTCGAGTCTGTCTGTGGGGTTATATAAGGAGCCCCACACCCCCTTTACTCATTGAGAAACCTTCAATAGAAGATCTGGCCCTTTAAGACATTCTTTTGTGGTTTCATCCCACTCCTTAGGGAGTACGGTTCCACTTAAAACTTCGAGTGTTCCATAGTTTATTTCTTGTTTATTGATGAACTTCTGCATTCGCAGATTTCAACATATACGATGGCGGATATATCGGGTATTCATACATGTTTGCATCCCTAGTGGTGCTAGTCCTTCATCTCCGTGTTGTAATTGTCAACCGTCAACTCCATTAGACAAACATCTATACATGTATTTACCTTTGGTTGTATTGTGATCTCCTCTCTTACCAAGTATTAAATGTGATATATTTTAGATTAAGACAACAACTAGAATATAATATTTAATTGTTTATTATATTCATTTTAATATATGAATATAGTTGTAAATTTATTGAACGGAATTATATAACAGTTATAAAATAAATACATTTAGTTTACTTGTTATATGTAGAAATCATCATATACATATCTAATTAAATTATTTTAATATATTTCTTCTGTAATTTCGTATCTAGTTTGGTGTATGTTTATATTTGTGTCTATTAATAAAGTCCGTTTTATATTTGTATTCATTTTAAGGTACAATAACCTATTTTTTATATATGGCAATATTTGTACATTCGTACACATAATCTAAACTAGATAAGGATATAATGGCACCTATATTTGCATATGTATGTGGAGCTTGCATACTCATAGGTGCATATTATTGGTTTAGCGTATGAGAAGTACCGTTTCATGTCTTTTATCATTCCATGATTTTATTTTACGATATTTATCCCACGGACCCAATAAATCTTATAAATCACCTATAAGACCTTTTGCACAACGTAATTACTCAACGACTCTGTAAATTACCCAAGAACCCCCATGAGTTTCAAACAGATTAATCGTAGGATTTATGGGGTAAGAGTTTGCAAGTTTACGGAGTCGAGGGGAGAATTATGTTGTTTCAAAGGTCGAGAAGGTAATTTGCAAAGTTTATAGAGTTCGTGGGGTAAATATCCCTTTTATTTTTGATATAGGTTTAAATGCATCATTATTTTCAATTGGACATTAAGCATGACATAAGTTGAATCGCTTTGGTGTATATGTTGAGGGCAAGTTCAACACCCTTCTCTTCTATTTTGTTCAAATCTAAACTACAATATATGATTACTCGATATAATTTTCTTCTTGACAGGATTTGTACAAAATAATATAAGAAATGGTTAATAAAAAGACATGCATATTTTAGTCCACATTTGTTCAATGTAAGCTATCTTTTAAAAATTCCAATTCATGTATTTTTAATATAATATTTCATATATTTTTTGAAATATGAAAAGAAAACTCTTAAATCTTTTTTTAAAAAAATAATATGGATATTAATTCAATCTAGTCTCCCAATAATAAAATTCTGGCTTCGTCCATATTTGCTACCAAGTCCTATGGGAACACTGTAGAGTTGCCACTCTCCTTTCTACAGTGTGGGTTGAATTGTGATGTAGAGTTACGTTGATGTGACTAAACCACTTAAACATGGTTATACCCGTTAGGGTACACAAACCATATGTGAAGCTAGATCTAAAACTTTATGTAGCTCTCATGTTCAAGAGGCATGGGAACAATGTAAGGATTTATTGGAGAAGCTCCCTCGCCATGATATTCCTAGATCGATTGTGATTCAGAGTTTCTTCGGAGAACTTCATGCTGATATTTAAGTATTGGTTAGTGGCTGCCAATAGCATTAGCTATTTGAACGGTGATATCGACTCGACTTGGACCATCTACGAAGAGAACTCATGTATCTTGTTTACCACTAAGTTATATTCGAAGACCCAACCATGAACCAACAACAACATCAGAACTTGGCTTGTATTTTGGGACCACTACAACAAAATTGACTTATGGCAACAAATAATTCAATAGTTGTCATCATATCATCTATAATTAAATATACAACAACAAATAATATAACACTACTCACTTCTTTAAATTTATTACTTCTTTAAATTCGTGATGATTATTGTATTCGTTGTTATATTTCTAGAATGAATTATATAACAACAGTTATCCGTTGATATTTTTTTCTGATCATTGGCAAATTTTATGCAACAATTTGTAAAAAAAAATATGTTATATGAATTTTTAGCAATGAATATGACATCCGTTGCTAACTAAGAGAACAAAATCTAATTTTACAATGGATAATATTCATTCTTAAGCATTTAACATTGAAGATATGCCAATAAATATTCAAATTATTTTTTCCCATGGATCAAATTTCTTGTAGTGGATGGATGAAAAATAAAGGGTGGTAAACAAATATGCACAATATGTGCGAGCAAAGGAGGGAGTGGATGCATGGAATTGTTAGTGGGATGCATTGGGTGGGGATAAGGTTGATGATTAAGGCTCGATGGACTTGGCCACGAGCCTCTTCTTTTGCAGCGTCATTCGCAAATTATACAAAAATAATAGGTATTTTTACCTCACAAACTTTATAATCTTTGTCAATTACCTCTACGATCTTTAAAACAATCTAATTCTTCCCGCAACCTTATAAATTTGCTCCATCTTACCCACATACTCTACCGTTACTTTTACATTATTGAGAAATATAACATGAGTTAATCTAATCATATGTGCATTGGATGGTGGATATTCCTCCTCCTTAAATCCTTCTTCCTCTTCACCATCTTCTTCCTCCATTCATCTTCTTCTTCCTCCTCTCTTTATTTTCTCTCTCTTCACCACATCTTTATCTGTCCACCAAATCACAATTTTTTTTCTATTTTCATGGACAAACCATGTCTTCGATCAAGAAGCCGTCATACCTGCCCCCGCAGGCGGAGAGGTCGAGGCGGACGAGACTCCCACAAGCGTATGCGAGGATGGTGAGCGGACGTCGGTGATGCCAACGACTCGAAGGGGGTCCTGGAGTGTGGGGCAGGATAAGGCGAGGTCAAGGAGGGCGGGAGGTTGGGATAGGGGGCTCGACGGGGTCCTGGAGGTGGGGCAGAATAGGGCGAGGTTGAGGAGGGTAGAGGGGGATGTGTGGCGGGGATGGAGATTGGGGGGATGGCGTGCGACAACGAGTTCGCTCTGATGAATTTTGTTCAATTAATCTTTAACTATTAGTGATAGGGCAATGCTGTGCGTTTTATTAGAAGTATCTCATTTCAGGTAGGCAACTGATAATGTTGATTTCATGTGATAATAAACGGAATTGCAATTACATTTTGAACAATTTGCTGCAGGATTTGTTCCTATATCAGTCGGTGCGACAACTCGGGGTTCACACTTTGCTGCAGATAGAATCCACAATCCGGAACCTCCCACACCTTGTGAATTTGCTTCAGGTGTGACTCATGGGCCCAAGAAGATGAGGGTTTTGATGGGATCCTCAGGTCAGGTGGATGGTGGTGCAGGAGCCGTCTCCTTTACGTGATGCCTCTTGCCAAGCAAAGGGCGAGGGAGTTGCACGCCTTCCTCACCTTCTCGGCCACGAGTGGGACGTCATCTCCAAATCTACTGAGATTTGAATGGGTGACGGCGCGGGAGGCGGTGTCGCGTCGGCAGAGAAGAGGGGAGACATTGGAGGAGAGCCGCAGATGAGTTTATTGGGGCTTTGTTTGGGAGCTCTGATAATAGTGAGGGGAGGAGGGCGAATGACACTCAATGTAAATTGGTTAAACAAAATGGATATAATGTAAAAGAACATAATATAATCCGATTAATTTTAACGGGTAAATGGATGGGGGTTAATCACATGGTCTCCAGGGTAAGGATTAGCAAGTTTACGGGGTCGAGGAGGGAATTAAGTTATTTCAAAGGTCGTGGAGATAATTGACAATTATATGATCCGCCGAATAAAAATCCCAAAATAATATTAGAACCTTCGAAATAAAACTTATAAAAAATAAGTAATTATAAAAGGTGAAGGTACGGAGAAATTTGTTAAATGCGTTGGATAAACACTTACTGCTGTGTTTTCATCTGTATTATCAGATATTGATCTACAATTATACTCTTAAAGATATACTTCGACCATCTTATTCAATAGGCACAACGTTCTTCTAAAATCATGGATCTAATTAGATGAATTGTGTCTTCCATCATGCTTGAAATGTCACATGAATATTTGGGGGAAGTTTATCATCTATTTTACAAAATTGACATCATCACACTTTTTCAAAAGTTATGACCACGACTTCATCCCATAATCTATCCTTTAGCAAAACAATCATGTCATGAAAAGCTCCACAACAGAGGTTCTTATATTTAATAAATTAACTGAAATATACATGTTTAAGATGGTCTACAGATATAATAGATATACTAAATATAGTAATTTCATAACAATTATATCTACAATGGTGAATGCAATCATAAAATGTTGTTACACATAGTTAGAAATAAATATATTACTATACCTATATACGAAAACGAATATACGAATACAAATGCAAATATTAGCTAATGTCAAAGTAATATTCATATCTGCATCTATTTTAAAACGGATACGAATGCCAATATATATAGAGGTCCGGGACGCTGCTGCATGTAGCAGCCAACGTGGTTGCTACATGTGGCAGTTTCCCCTATTTTTTTATTTTTTTTTCAAATATAAATCTTGAATATTCATCTATATACCCCTCCTACATTGTATTAAAATTTCGTCAAAAACAAAGACTCCTATGCCCTCCATCTAGAACATGTAATTTTAACGGTTTAAAATTTGCTATAATCGACCATGTCTAGATGGAGGGCATAGGAGTCTTTGTTTTTGACGAAATTTTAATACAATGTAGGAGGGGTATATAGATGAATATTCATGGTTTAATTTTGAAAAAAAATAAAAAATTTGGGGAAACTGCCACATGTAGCAGCCGCGTTGGCTGCTACATGCAGCAGCGTCCCTTTTCATATATATATATATATATATAACGAATACGATAGCGGATCAGATATGAATATATTTACATTCATTTTCATCCCTACAATCCACTATAAAAGTCATACTCAATTTAAATTGACTGATATTCTTATCCCACAGAAGTATTGGTGTATTTAATGTAATTAAGTTTTATTATATTTAATACAATTAGATTTTAATTTGGTAAATCTATGTAATTGCATATGGAAGCCAGATTGATTTCAAATGAAAAATCAACTGTGCTAGAGGGAAAGTTAGGAATTCTCAAGTTCGAAATAAGGGAAGTTTGGGTGTAGGTTTTAGTACTACATCTATTAGTTCTAAAACTTTGGTGAATTATATATGAGTTCACACTCCAAGCACTTGTAGCAATACTGAAGAGGAGGAATGGGGGACCATACATGCGCATGCGCTCCGATCCACTCCATCTTGGGCTCGGGAGAGTCAATTCGGATCTCGGATCTTGATACATAAGCAAGAAAAGGACTCTCACTCTTGCTCTCTATTCTTCCACCACAACTGCGATAATTCTCTCTTCTTCTCTCGGCTGCAGTTCTCTAAGGTACTTTCAAAGACAATCTCGTCGATATGTGCTGACGACAATTGTATGTTGTCGTATCGTGGGAGAAGATCATCAGTAATCTACTAATTAATCTCCATGTAATCACCTTTATTCTATCATTTTGGTCTTAAAAACTCTAGTAAAGGCATGTAATACCCTTAAATTGCATAAATTAACATTTATGCTTTATTACAAAAATACTATATAAAATATTATTTTTAATGTCAAAATTATAGAATAAAGAAAAGAAAAAGATAAAACATCAAAGATATTTTATGACCCTAAACCCCTAGACCTAGGCATCTTGATGACTAGATTGACAAGGAATAAAGTAGGGAGAGATAAGGGCCATTAATTCAATAAAAAACCCTTTTAATAATTCATTATTTATGCAATTTTGGGACATGTTTTATTTTTCATTTTTTATACCTCAAATAAAGACACTTTGAACATCCTCAAATAAAGACACTTTGAACACGAAAGTTATAGATGATAAAATATAAAAAAATATAAAATTAAGTTTATGCAAAAATAATATACACAATAAAAGTTACACTCTGAATAAGATTCCAGAATCCAAATTTCACAGACCCATATCTCCTAAATAAAAATAAAAAATGTATCAAAATCATCTTTAATTGTATATAACTTTTAATAAGCTATTTAATGAAGATGGTTTCATATTTTTTAGAGTTAAGGTGTGAAAATTAGGTTTTGGACCCCTATTATATAATATATCTGATTAAAATAATCATTTTATTTATTCTTTGTTATTTTTATAATTTTATATTTTTGTAATATATTTACATATTAAAACTATAATAAAATACTAAAGAAAACATTAAAATAAAACACTCATATAAAATACATAGATAATATACAATAACTATACCTATATCTTTAATATACCTATTTATTTAAGTGTATATAGTATATCAAAAAAATATAATAAAATTATATTTATGTATATAAAAATAATTTATAAATTTATAAAATAAGAAAATAAAATAATAAAATCAAAAATACAAAATAAAAATAAAAGACACAAAACATAGGTAAATATATCTATACATTAACCCTAAAAGTAACTTGTAATTAATAACTTCAGAAAAATAAATAAAAATCATAACAAAACACCTTATAATTTTAAAAATATTATTTATTTTATAACTTTAATTTAATAAAATCATTTACTATTTTTTATTTAATTTATAAATAATTTCAGAGTCGATTTTTCCTTGTTGGTCCACATGGACCAACCAGGTCTCGGCACCAATTGTCCTTGGCCTACTCTTTGACCGAGGCGATGCACCTTTTTAGACCTATGTTTTGACCCTTCTTCTCACTTTTTTCCAAGTCGATCCGAGCATCGACTTGTTTTGATCCCTTCTACGCTTTTCAACGTCGTTTGTTGGTGATTCACGCGTAAGTGATTCCTCGGCGAGTGGATCATTGATGCGCTTGACATGCCTCACTCTTTGACCCTTCGCCGCCATCTGTATAAAATCATACCTCCATCCAAACTTCACCCCTTTATCCCTCTTCCGCCATCTAACCCTAGTTCTAAGGCTACCTCCATCTCCCTGGTGACAGCAGAAAGACCTGGAGGGTCTTCTCTTGGAGTTTGGTGTTGAATCGAGGCCGGTCCAGCTCTTCCGCCGTCGTCGCCCAGAGCTTACTTCAGGTGCACCTCCAGTGAGCTTCATTCTTCTTTTCATGTCTTTTTAATTCCTTAGCGTAATATTAGCTTAGGTCTGCATTTAATTCTGTTCGACTTCATTTCATTAATCGAAAAAATAAAAAATCTCCGGACGGTAGAGTTCCAACTCTGTCGCCCCTCCGCCTTCTGTCTCCGACTACTCCGCTCAACTTCTGCCTTGCCTGACACCCTCAACCTCTCACTAATTTCCTTCTGATCATCCGGACCACCCCCCATACAACCAAATCTCGCACAGATCCGACGATTGAGTCTCCTTCCGCCACCCTTTGCTGGAGACTCTCGCATCGAGTCATCTTCACCCCATTTCGACTCACGAAGCTATCCCCAACTTTGTATTTTTACCTTAACTACCCCCTGTAGGAAGGAACGCGGAAGGAGGTCTTCTAGACCTTCATCGAACCAGGGAAGAGCTTGTAGGTCATCCGTCGTCGCCAGCCACCACTGGACCCCATCCGGGCATTTTGATATCTCAAGCCACTACGGATGGTCCCTGGGATGCTTTTGGGACCATCATAAGTGCAGTAGGATCTTATGGGGGAGGTTTTGGTGATCCAAACTCGCCTCAGGTGAGTTCTTCGCGCGTTCGTCCAAGGCCCTCCAGAGCCATCAGGTCTCCCCTATTCTTGGTGTCGCACAACATTCGGCCGATCTAGCTCCGCTTCAGCCGTTGATCTCCTGGGTTGAACTAATCTTGGTCGCACATCGCTGAATCGTCATCGCACATTGCAGTGGTGACACGCTTCAAGTGGAGCACGCAATATTGTTGGATCCAGAGCAGGCTCTAGGTATTCTGCATATTACATCCCAGCATTTTGTGTATTTATTACTTAATACTCAAACTTTCCTCGACCGATTATATATTTTTGTAATATTTATGCTTTAGCCCTAATAACATGGGTTCGGCAAGGGTCTAAATGTCTCACACAAGGCGGAGACAAGAGTCGCTGCGACGACCGCTCACTAAACCCGTATTGATCAACAATCAACCCACGACAATCAAATCAAGCAATGAAAATAGAAGTGGAGTCAAAATTTATTATAGCTCTACAGAAATGTGTATAGTGTGCAAGTGTGTAGAGGTCGAACATAGGGAGCAAGCAAGATAGATCGGACAATAATTGTGCAAAAAGTGATGTGATCAAGTCCCTACCAATATGCAATTTTTTGTGGGTTTTTTAATTTTTAATATTTTCTTATTTTTAATTTCTTATTTTTATAATTTGATTTTTAATTTACTGATTTTATATTTTCTTTTTATATTTTATATTTTTTATATTTTTATAGATAGAATATATACACAATATAAGAAAAGAGAATAATAGAGTATTTATAAAAATAAGGAAAAGGCTCAAAAATCAGGAAATAAAATGTTTTTGGTCTTTTTAGAATTTTATAATGTTTTTGTGATTTTTACAGATTTTTCTGAATTTTTTGGTATTAATAAAAGTTAAAATACTAGAAAACAGTGAACTAAGCTACTGGCCAAAATTAAAATGAGGTTTAAAAATATCAAACAGTATCCAAAATTCCTCAAATTAATTTTAAATCAAAGAGAATAAATCAGAGAAAATACAGAATCTGAAATTATATTTTTAGGATTTTCTTGAATTTTTTAGATTTTTAAGAAGATTTTTGAAGTTTTCTAATTTTTAAGGTTTTTGTTTTGAAATTTTTAATGATTTTTGGACAGGAGTTAGAAGACACTTAAATAGACTAAAGGTATTTTTTTGGAATTTTTAAAAGAGTTCTAATATTTTTTGGTATTTTCTAGTGCAAATAATACTGAAAATGCATGTTTTTGATTTTTAATAAATATTAAAAAGCAAGAAAAATACAAAACAAAAATATAGCATGGAAGAGAAAGTAAACAGAGCTTGAGGTAATTTTTGTGGATTTTTTAGTAGTTTAGAGATGCATGGAATAAATAAATACAATAAATGAAAACTACACAACTAGCAGGGGCAATTTTGGAATTAGCTGAACATCTAGGGGCTTGCACGCAAAATTTCCAGAAACTATATAACTGATACGAATACTTTCTGGATTAACTCTAAATACCCAAAATCTGCGAGGGTTAATGTTGCAAAATCACCAAGACGCACGTGACAAGCACGTACGCCTGCGTGGACCCAAACGCAATATATGCAAACTACAGGGGCAAAGACGCAAAATAACTAGAAATATTTAACTGCTATTAAAAGTTTTAAGACTAAAGACAAATATTAAAAGACCCCTGGGGTCGCCTGCAAAATTGCCACGTCACGTGCGCAACGCACGTAACTTGGCAGGGACCTAAAAGTAATAATACAAAATACGGGGGGGGGGGGGGGGGCAGAATGCAAATACTACTAAATATTTAAACGACAGAGGAAAGTTTGAGTTTTAAATTTTAAATACAAAATTGAGCAAGGGTTAATCCGCAAAATACCTAAAGCTCTTGATCGGACGACGCTGGATCTTTAGCTTATACACGTGTCGGGCTCTGAGCGTCCGATACCCCTTCGGCTTCAACGCTCAGGATTAGATGGACCACTACGGATCTGACGGCTGAGGCAGGGACTGAATCCGATGGTTGCTGTAGCTTCTGGAGAACGACCTTGATCTGACGGCCACGGACGAGGAAGCAAGAACAGGGAAGAAGGCCTCGACCGACGAGCTTCCCTGACCTCGCTCCGTCTCCTCTGTGACGATGAGCATCTGAAAATGGGCCGGTCATCCTCTTGCGAGGCTGCTCCTAGTCCTGGGGGTGTCAAAATTCTCCGGTGGAGCCCGGAGTGGCCGTGCGAGCCCGGCGGAGCTGGGAAGCTCCGAGAGCCTCGGTCGGCCTTCAAAATTCCCCCAGGTGCGTTCAAATGCTTTGACTTGCAAGAAAAAGGTGTGAAAGAGTCGAGGGCAAGTTGCCTCAACCCCGCGGGGGTGATACGAGCGTCGGAGATGGGATTCGAGCTTGTCATAGGCGGAGCTCCGGTGAGGGGATTCGATGAAGTAATTTGATCAATGAAAGTCGAAACGAGGTGTAGCTATGGATTCCTACGACTACAAGGAAAAGAACGTGATAGAAAGGAGAGGGAGACGAGTATAACTCGATGGCTGAGGCCAGAGGTTGGACCTCGACGGCGGGGCTCACCGGAGGTGGTGGAACACGCCCAAATTCGCGTCGACACTCCGTCCTGATGGGCTCGATCTGGAGCTGTCACCTCCAGCCAGCCGTAGCGCAAGGAAGGTGGAGGAAACGAGACAAAAATGGGGTTCAAATTCGAAAAGAAGGGGGAGATGCCTATTTGAATGGCTGACCGAGTGAGCGAAAAGAACGAGGAAGCGGGCTCACATCGATGATCCACGCCCCAAGAATAACCTTGGGCGTGTATCCTCGATGAATGGAGATCAAAAGTCGTGAAGGTCGATAGGCGAAAAGATGAAAGGGCTATCCTCGAAAAAAGCGAGAAGACGGGTCAAAATTCAACTCTGACAGGTGCACAGGAGGAAGGTCAGACTGTTGACCCTCGGTCAACGGTCCGGGCCACCTGGTTGGTCCACGTGGACCAACCAGGAAAAACCTCCTGAAAAAGATTCGAAAATCATTTAAAAATAGAAAACAAATTTATTAATTTTTGATTATTAAATAAAAAGTGTTTATTATTTTATAAGGTATTTTAATATGATTTTTAGTTATTTTTTTGAGGTGTAATTTTACAAGTTACCATTTTAGGCTATATAGGTATATATATTTATATATTGTAATATTTTATTTTTATTTTGTCAATTTAATTTATTTATTTTTGTTTATTATTTTATGAATTTATAGTATACTTTTATACACTTAAATATATTTTTATTTTATTTTCCTAAAGTATTTTGTACACTTAATAAAATATAGGTATGAATTCTATAGATTTATATACAGGCATTATACATATGTATGCTATATACAAGTATTTTATTTTAGGTTTTCTTTAGGTTTTTATTCTGATTTTAATACACATATTTATTATAAGTAATATTTACAAAATTATAAAAATATAAAATTATGAAAATAATGAATAACTAATAAAATGAATATTTTAATCTGTACAAGTATACAATAGGGGTCCAAAACCCAACTTTCAAACCGTAGCTCCACCAAATGCGAAACCACCTTCATTAAATAGCTTATTTCAAATTATATACAATTAAAGGTGAATTTGATGCATTTCGAGTTTTTATTTGGGAGATACAGGTCTGGGAAATTAGCATTCTGGAATTTTATTCAGACCATAACTTTTTATCTGTAAAATAAATTTTGTATTTTTATTTATTTAATTATCTACAATTTCATGTAGAAGGTTTCTTTATTAGATGTATAAAAACTGGAACCAAGAATAGGTCCCAAAATGAATAAAGAATGAATAAAATGAATGGGTATCTGGCACTTATCTCCCCCTACTTTATTCCTTGTCGACCTATTAATCGAGATGCCTAGGTCTCGGGGTTTCGGGGCATAAAATATTTACAATATTTTATTCTTTTTCTTTTCTTTTATTTATTCTATAATTTTGGCTTTAAATACAGTATTTTATACACTATTTACATGCACATGCGTGAATGCTAAGATGTGGGAATTAAGGATAGTTACACACATTTGCCAGGGTTTTTGAGGCCAAAATGATAGAATAAAGATGATGAAATGTCGATTCATCATCCCCCTATACTTTACCTTTGCTAGTCCCTAGCAAACACTTATTCAATAAGTGTAGAAAAGAAAAAAAAGAAACAGAAGAAAGTGGATTTAGTTTAATTATCAAACTTGTCTTCACAAAATCAAAGTTTGGAGCTTAAGTCGGACCTTTGGAATTTTAGTGCGGTCGGAACCTTTAATGAGAACTAGATTTGAAATCCAACAGTGCTTGAGAATCCCAATACTCTTTTCAAGTCTCCTTAATATCCATGTGAAAAACGAGAATGCGAGAGCCGCTAAATAGTGGTCTGACAAGTCAGACTCACTGTCGCTGGGACGACTACTCAAGCCTTCAGGTTCGTCAACAATTAACCCACACAATTAATTACACAATCAAGAGTAAGGATCAAAATTTATTGTACCCTACTAAAAATGTACAATGGCAAGCAAGTAGGGGTCGAACACAAGAAACAAAAGTGTAGAGTGTGCAGACAAAAAGCCACTACCTAGGTCTAGTGAACTACTCAGCCAATCTGGAATTTATTTGTGGGTTTTTAATTTTATATTTTTTATTTTTAATTTTGTATTTTGATTTTTAATTTTCTGATTTTTATTTTCTTTTTATATTTTATATTTTTTTAATTTCTTTTTCAATAACAAGAGTATAAACAAAGTAAGAAAAGGAAGATAGAATATTTATAAAAATAAGGACAAATGCTCAAAAATTAGAAAATAAAATATTTTTATCTTTTTATAATTTTCTTCTGTTTTTGTGATTTTTGGGAATTTTTCCAAATATTTTTTGGTATTTTTGAAGGAAAAATACTAAAAACAGTGGATAAATTAAAAAGCTGAAACTAAAATGGAGAAATAAAATAGGAAACAGTAACAAAAATTCTCCAAATTAATTTTCTATAAAAGATAATAAAACAAGAAAAATTCAGAGACAAAAATTAGATTTTTAGGATTTTTTATGGATTTTTATAGATGCATGCAATAAATCAAGGAAGCAAAAAGAAAATACATACTGGCAAGGGCATAAGTGCAAATAAGCAAACATTCCATGGCAATAATGTAATTTTCACCAAAAACACACGCGCAAAGCACGTGTTCTGCTGTTCACAAGGGTATATTTGCAAATAATAAAACCGGCAGGACAGGAGTGCAATAAACCCAAAAGTATATTTAAATCACTACGCATAGGGGGATAACGACAAATACATGAAAGTTCAGGACCAAAAATGCAAAATACCCAAAAACACATAGCCCAGTCACGTGAGGTGACGTGGCCGAGGACTGA
Organism: Ottelia alismoides; assembly: GCA_037367405.1. NCBI lineage: Eukaryota > Viridiplantae > Streptophyta > Magnoliopsida > Alismatales > Hydrocharitaceae > Ottelia > Ottelia alismoides. The sequence goes on along the minus strand of JAZKJV010004045.1, from coordinate 566,760 downwards.
AGTGCAAATATGAGAAGTTAAGGGGTCTAATTGCAATTATTACTAAACTTTTTGAACTGAAAATTAAAGTTTTAGTACTATAAACTAAAGACAAAAAGGACCAGGGTTAATGGTGCAAAATACCCAGGCCTTGCGCGGGAGCGGAGGCTGAGATGGTTTCACTTGACGTGTGACGCTCCCTGGTGGTGCGATGACGGTTCGCCTTCAACGGCCGTGATTAGATCATCGATGAAGATACAACGGCTGCTGCTCACGATCATCCAACGGCTGATGGCAAATCTGGTGCGTGCTCGTGATCGGACGGTCCTCGAGGATGATGGAAGAACACCACCTGAGATTGCTTCAATCGCCGATTGTGGCTGACACACGGCCTCTCTCGGCCCAGGACCAAGGGAAAAAGGGTCTTGGGGATGATCCGCTTCGAATGAAAGTCTCAGGCGAGCCTGAGATGGCTTGAAGTGGTCGAACGGTGAAGGTGACCCGGAGCTTCGTCCCTGGAGAATCGAGGCTTGATAGAGCCTTCTCCTTGGCTCTGACCTGCAGGGTTAGAAGCACAAAAACCAGGCGAGGCTATAGGGGTTCTTAGTTGAAGAAATAGAGGTGATTCGTGGCTCGGGCGTGTAGCTCCAGCGATCGGTGGAGAGGGAGCTCGGGTGCCTCGATCTGAGCGAGATCAAGGTGTATGGAAGTGCGTCGGGGCGAGAGAAGGAGAAGGGGAAATTGATGAAGATGGAAGAGAGTCGAGTCAACGGGTGGATGAGGCGTAACACGGTGGCGGAACGGAGCTCCGCCATGGAGTGATTTGTGAATTTACGATGAAAGGAGCTATGGAATCAAAACCTGTTGTAGATCTACGCTACCTAAGGCTACAACTATAGAATGGAAGAGGAAGGAGGCGAAACACTCACCGGGAGACCAAGGTCGAGCTTGGTGGCGGAGCTCCAGCAGTGAGGTGGATCACACCTCGATTCGACACCGATGACCTTCGAACCGAGCTCTACGGCTCCTGCTGTCATCAGGAGGCTAATGGGCTCAAGGGATTAGGGTTTCAACGGTGGAAGAGGGATCAAGAGAGAAGGGGAGTCGGGGGCTTCGTTTTATAGGGTTTGACCACAGAGTGGAGAGATCCCAAACATCGAGGATTATCTTGCAAATCAATGACCCACTCCCTAGGAAACGTTAGGGCGTGAATCACCAATCCTCGAGGACAAAAAGTCGTGAAGACCCTATCGCCAAAGGATGAAAGATTGGGTCTCCAAAAATCCTCGAAGATCGTTAAAAAAACAAAAGTCTGACGGAACAGGAAGGGTCAGACAATTGACCAGAGGTCAACTGTCAGACCTCTCTAGTTGGTCCACGTGGACCAACCAGAAAACTCCCGCAAAAAATACCATATAAATTTAATTTAAAATAGTAAATAAATTTATAGATTTTTAATTATAAAATAAAAAATGTTTATTTCTATTAAGTATTTTATTATGATTTTTAATTATTTTTATGAGGTATAAAAATACAAGTTACTATTTATAGGCTATATAGGTATATATATCTATATATTTTAATATTTTATTTTTATTTTATGTATTTAATTTATTTATTTTTGCTTATTATTTTGTAAGTTTATAGAATATTCTTAGACCCTTAAATATATTTTTATTTTATTTTTCTCAGGTATTTTATACACTTAATAAAATAGAAGTATGAATTCTGTAGGTTTATTTATAGGTATCATACATATGTATTATATATACAAGTATTTTTTATTTTGTATTTCTTTTGTATTTTACTTTAATTTTAATATACAAATAAATTATAAGTAATATTTACAAAATTATAAAAATATAAAATTATAAGAATAATGAATAAATAATAAAATGAATATTTTAATCTGTACAATTATACAAGAGGGTCCAAAAACTCAACATTCAAACCGTAGCTCCGCCAAATGCGAAACCACTACCATTAAATAGATTATTTTGAATTATATACAATTAAAGGTGAGTTTGATGCATTTGGAGTTTTTATTTGGGAGATACAAGTTTGGGAAGTTGGGATTCTGGAATTTTATTCAGACCATAACTTTTTATCTGTACATTATTTTTGAGTGAAATCAATTTTGTATTTTTATTTATTTAATTATCCACAACTTTCATGTACAAAGTTTCTTTATTTGAGGTATAAAAAGTGGAATCAAAAATAGGTCCCAAAATGAATAAAGAATGAATTAAATAAAAGGAATTTGTGTTGTATTTTGACCCTTATCTCCCCCTACTTTATTCCATGTCGATCTGGTCATCGAGATGCCTAGGTATCGGGGTTTCGTGTCATAAAATATTTTCAATATTTTATTCTTTTTCTTTTCTTTTCTTTATTCTATAATTTTGGCATTAAAAACTGTATTTTATGCACATTTAATAGACAAATGCATGGATGATAAAATGCACGACTTAACAGTATTTACACGCATTTACTAGGGTTTTTAAGGTCAAAATGATAGAATAAAGATGATGAAACGTAGATTCATCATCCCCATATACTTGCCTTTGCTAGTCCCTAGCAAACACTTATGCAATAAGTGCAGAAAAGAAAAACAAAGAAAAGAAAAAGAAGAAATGTGGTTTAAATTTAATTATCAAACTTGTCTTCACAAAATCAAAGTTCGGAGCTTAAGTCGGACCTTTGGAATTTTAGTGCGGGCGGAACCTTAATGAGAACCGAATCTGAAATCCAACAGTCCCTGAGAATCCCAAAACTCTGTTCAAGTCTCCTCAATAGCCAGGTCAGAAATATCTCAATTCATACGCAAACCCTTACGACTATGAATCTGACTCGTACAGTGTAAGTGATGGTGGCTCTCCCCAACTAGAATGACAAAGAAACTGACTTCTCCAGTACGACAACACAATGATTCCCCAATCCAATAACTCCATCCTCGAGGAGCGGGGTATTCCCTTCTAAGTTCAAGTGGCAACCAGCTCAAGAGGAGGGGGTGAAGAGAAGAATGGACGGTAGCCAGTGTAGCTACCTATCCCAGGATGCAAGACCAGTGTAGTCAAGTCATCCAGCTGCAGGCTCAAATATTTGACTTTGGAACTCAAGCTTGCTTATTTTCTATACAACATATTCACATAATTTGCAGGCATTTTATTTTTGTACAAGCCTGTCTCTTTTTTTCTTCTTTTTTTTTTTTTTTGAAATACTATTCACATCAGCATTTACGTAGGGAGTTTTTCCTCTTGAGCCAGTAGACTATCCCTCTTTTAAAGCTTTATTGCAACCCACACTCTCCTGTCTTTAGAATTCCTCATCACTGGACGGGTTGGGGTGCACTTCCCTCACTAGAGGAGGACAAGTGTTTCCACTTGTGTGCGTCTCATACCGGTAAATCCAATCCCCTCACCATTCCAACTGAGTTGAGCCATGTGAAAGGTGCAGGTGTCCAAGTTAGGTCATTATCAACAAGAGTCGTGCGTGCGCTCTGAAATACTCTACTTAGGCAGTCAAGAATCCATTGAATCAAGTCTTGTGATCCTCAAAGAATTAGGTCAACTAAACCTGAAGTACCTCAAACCCAGTTCCTATAAGGTTCCTGTTATTAGGTAGATTTTAAGATCCAATCAAGCTCCAATCTCCGGATTTTATTTAGACTCGTTCAACTATCAAACTCAATCCGAAAAATGCTCATGCTATGCAAATGTTATGCAGAATGCAGAAAATATTTTTGTGATGCAATTTTCAAAGATTTTGAACTTCTCATGGATTTTTGAAAAGATGACGATGCACATGCATTTTTGTATTTTTCAAATGTTGTTGGATTTTAATTTTGCAAATGTTTTTGGGATTTTTGAAAACAAAAAGTTTTTGGCTGAAAACTAGGTGAAAAATATGTACACGGGAGTGCTTCTTATATTTACAAGAAGTGGACTTTTTTAGAATTTACAAGGGTAAGTGCTCAATTATATATATATATAAAGTGGATTTTGGTGTGATGAAGCTATTCCTCGAACTTATTTGACACAAATTTTTCAAACAATTTTGAAAACTATAGTACAAAATAATTTTTACAAACATTTTACAAACATATACACACATTTGAAAATCATTTTGCAAAGGTTTTTCAAACAGTATAGATAGATTTTTCAAAGTATTTTTGCAAGCATTTTTCAAACCATTTGCAAATCATTTTCCAAACATTTTTATTTCACACAAAGAAAATAAATTTTACAGACAAAATATTTTTACAAAGGTTGAAAACTTGTAACAAAATGTTTTACAAATAGTTTTCAAAAGATTTTTCACAAGGATTTTCAAACTATTTTTCAAACATTTTGCAGAAAAACATTTTCACATGATTTATTAATCAGTAACTACAACAAGAATTTGAGGAATAATAACATCTTTTTATTATAGTTTTTAATGAATTTTAAAGAATTGTTAGCCATAATTATTAGGAAAATACGAAAGTACGAGTTGTGGCTGAAGTATATACATAGTATATACGACCCCCCTATATTTAGCTTGAGCTATGTCCTCATAGATCAGAGAGAAAAGAGAAGACATAACTCGTACTAAGTATAGGCAAGTCTAAAGAATAAATAAATGAACCAATAAGAAGTTGACTGTCCCCCTTATACTTAGGATCAAATAATCCTAAGTATAGCAGACTGTACACAACGTAGGGAGGGTCAAGGGTGGGAATGAACAGATCGTACTCAGATTGTCTCCCCCTATACTTAGGGTAAGATATCCCTAAGTATAGTCAAGAAGAGGAGACAATGGAGAGGATAAAAAAGAAATAGAAGAAACTCGGGGTGCACCCCCCCTATACTTAGGACAAAGTACGTCCTAAGTGTAGAAACTGTCTACAAGGGCGACACCTTTTTGATAGATACAACAAGTAGAAAAGGAAAAGAAGAAAGGAAGAAAAGAAGAAAAGAGATGAAAGTGGATATGAACAACTCGGGATGCACATCCCCCCTACACTTAGGATAAAGTACATCTTAAGTGTAGCAGTGATGAAAGGGATGACATCATGTTGGTAGAAGAGAATAAAAGAGATTGAAAAGAAGAAAAGAAGAAAAGTCATTCAAAAATGTTTTGCTCTGCTTGGCCTTCCTCTGCCTCTTTGGAGATATCCGGCTCATCCTTGTAGATTACTTGAATCGAGTCAACGACAGCCATGAATGTATCATGTTCAAGGTATGGCTTCAGAAGTTGTCCATTGACTACAAATGGTTGTGCGTCAGCTGACAGATTGGATATCAATACACTTCCGTTGTCACGCACCTGCCTAACCATAAACGACCCAGTCCATTTACTCTTCAATTTGCCTGGAAAGATCTTTAATTTCGCATCAAACAACCACACCTTCTGACCTGGATCGAAGGACTTGCGGTGGATATGCTTGTCATGCCATGTCTTGACCTTCTCCTTGTACATCATGCTGTTGTCATATGCATAATATCTGAATTCCAGTAATCTGTTCAGATCCAATTTTCTGTTCTTTCCCGCTTGCTTGGAGTCCAAATTACAGATGTTAATGGCCCATAAAGATTTGTGAATGAGTTCAATGGGCAAATGACATGGCTTGCCATACACAAGGCGGTAGGGAGACATTCCCAAGGGTGACTTGTACACCGTCCTATAGGCCCAAAGAACGGAATCAAGCAGCTGAGACCAATTCTTATGATCCGGACGCACAAGCTTCTGTAAAATTTTCTTGATCTCCTTGTTTGAACATTCCGCTAAGCCATTGGACTGCGGGTGGTAGGGTGAAGCAACACGATGTTCAGTGCAGAATTCCTGAGTCGGCTTCTTCACCTCTCTGTTTATGAAATGACTTCCCCCGTCAGATATGAGAATCTTGGGAATCCTGAACCGTGCTATGATGTGATCTCTCAAGAATCGACAGACAATCCTACTGTCGGCGGTTCGGGCGGGAATAGCCTCCACCCAACGACTTACATAGTCGACAGCAAGCAGAATATATTCATAGCCCTGACTGTTGGGAAACGGGCCCATAAAGTCGATCCGTCATGCGTCGAAGATGTCTGATATCTGAATGTATTTCAGAGGCATCGTGTCTCTCATTCATATGGTTCCGCCCATCTTCTGGCAGTCAGTGCAGCATTTGATATAGTCATCTGCATCTTTGAATAATGAAGGCCACCAGAGGCCACTTTGAAGAACCTTTGCTGCCGTTCGTTTGCCTGAATGATCTCCTCCAGAATCTTGGTCATGACATAAAGCGAGGACACTTGGAACTTCCTCCTGAGGAATGCACCTTCTCCAGATACAATATGCTCCCTCACAAAACAAATACGGATCCTCCCACTGGTAGAAATGGATTTTAGACAAGAATCTGTTTATTTTCAACTTAGGCCAATCCTGTGGGATTTTCTTGGTCACTAGATAATTCACAATGTCTGCATACCAAGGAAGCGAGGTGACGGACAAAATTGCCTCGTTTGGAAAGGTCTCTGTGATCGGCTGCAGGTTCAACTCAGGAGATTCTGGCTCAGGAAGCCTCAATAGATGATCAACCACCACATTCTTTACCCCAGGTTTATCTTTAATTTCCAAATCAAATTCCTGGAGGAGAAGGATCCACCGGATGAGACATGGTTTGGCATCCTTCTTCTGCTGTAAGTACCGAATGGACGAATGATGAGTGTAAATGATTACTTTGGATCTAAGGAGGTAGGATCTGAACTTTTCCAGGGCAAAAACTACCGCTAGCAGCTCCTTTTCAGTGACAGTGTAGTTCCGCTGGGCTTCATCGAGCATTCGGCTAGCATAGTGAATCGCAAATGGTACATTATCTTTCCTCTGTCCAAGTACAGCTCCGATGGCATAATCTGACGCGTCGATCATTATCTCGAAAGGCCGAGTCCAAATCGGTGGCTGTAAGACAGGGGCTTGTGTGATGAGTTCTTTCAACTGATTAAAGGCAAGGAGCACACGGTCATCTACAATGAATTCATTCTCCTTGCCTAGCAACTCAGTCAACGGTCTGGCCAATTTGCTGAAATCTTTGATGAATCGTCGGTAAAAACCGACATGGCCCAAGAATGACCTGACTTGCTTGATGGTTGTAGGTAGCTCAAGTTTGAAAATCACGTCCACCTTGGTTGGGTCAACCTCCATACCACGTTTAGAAACAACGTGACACAGCACGATTCCTTCGGTCACCATGAAGTTGCTCTTCTCCCATGAGAGCACAAGATTGACTTTGCAACACCTCTGTAAGACTCGGTCTAAATAATCCAGACATTCTTCAAATGAATCCCCGTAGATCGAAAAATCGTCCATAAAGACCTCGAGAAAGTTGCCCACCATATCGGCAAAAACTGCAAGCATACACCTCTGAAATGTGGCTGGGGCATTGCAAAGCCCGAACGGCATCCGTCTGAAGGCATATATACCAAAAGGACAGGTGAACGTGGTCTTATCTTGATCTTCAGGAGCTATAGCAACTTGATTATACCCAGAGTAGCCATCCAAGAAGCAGAAATATTCCTTTGCAGCCAATCTCTCCAAGATATGGGCGATGAAGGGTAAAGGAAAGTGGCCCTTCTTTGTAGCGAGATTAAGTCTTCTGTAGTCCACGCACACTCGCCAAGAAGTGGGTACTCTGGTTGCGATCTCCTCTCCTTTGTCACTCTTCACAATGGTGATCCCTGATTTCTTTGGCACAACATGCAGAGGGCTCACCCATTTGTTGTCGGAGATGGGATAAATAAATCCCGCATCACACCACTTCTGGATCTCTTTCATAACAACCTCCCGCAGATTAGGATTTAATCTTCTCTGAAGTTCTCGAGAGGGCCTGCAATCTTCTTCCAGAAAAATACGATGCAAGCAGAGTGACGGATTGATCCCATGGAGATCCAAAGTTCACCAGCCTATCGCCTTGCGGTTGCGTTCAAGAACCTCCATCAGATGAGATTCTTGGTCTTCGGTCAGATGTGCATTGATGATGACCGGGTACATATTCGGTTCTCCCGCAAGGAAGGCATATTTCATGTTGGAGGGCAAGGGTTTCAGCTCTGGCGGGGTCTGAGCTGCTTCAGAGGTGACCTCAGCTATTAGTGTAGGTGGTGATTCTTTCAACTGTTCAGTGTCCACCATACTCAGTTCTACCTCTTCTCTCAAACCCTGACAGAATTCCTCGATGATGTCCTCTTCATCAAAAGATTCTTCAAAAATTTGCTCTTGGTTTTGAAGGCACATCACCCGCACGACAGTCTCTTGCAGCACATCAACGAGTTCCTCATCCTGATTGATGAGGGGAAATTCGACTGCGGTCTCCACTCCCTCCTCGGGGCAGAGGAGTTCATGGATCTCATTATCATCCAAAAATAAGTTGGTGTCATGAATTTCTGCTAGAAAGTTGCAGTCGTCAGAATACTCAATCACTCTTGCACATGCTGCAGATGTTCGTTCGGCTGGTGTTCCGTCAGGCAGGATCTCCACTCTGATTGTTTCATTGCCAGCACCAAAAGTGATTTCTCCCGTCCCATAGTTCACTACTACGTTCGACGTCCGCAGGAATGGTCTTCAAAGTATAATTGGGGTAAGGAGCAATGGAGCGGGGACGTCCATATCTAATACCACAAAATCAGCCGGGAATGGCTTTCCCTGAACCGTGGCTATCACGTCCTCCAACAGGCCCCTAGGCCGCTTAACTGACTTGTCGGCGAACTGCAGAATCATCTTTGTAGGCTTGAGCGGTCCTTGCCTGAATTCCGTAAGTAGCGAAGCTGGCATCAAGTTGACAGAAGACCCACTGTCGAGAAGTGTTCTTTCAAACTCCTTATTGAACATCTGACAACGCACAAGAGGTGCTCCCATATTTGGCTTTTTATCTGGGAGGTTGCTGATGGCATTAACGATGGCCATTGTGAGGATATGCTTTTCGGACTTGCCACCCTTGCTTCTGGAGTTGTGAGGATGCGGCCTCCGCTTGGTTATGCATGCCTCTTTCAATCCTTTCTTTACAGCTAGCATGTACTCAAGAGCTTTCATTAATGGCATATTCAACACCAAATTCTGGATGATTTCTATAATGGCAGGATCAGACAAATCATTTTTCAAAATTTTCATTTTTTTTGTTTTTTCATTGCTTCTGGAAAAGGAATATTTACAACATCTTCACCAAATTCATTCAAAATAATGTCCATACTGTTGTGTACAGGTAGATGGCAAAAAGGAATAGAATCATCTACAAGATGTGGACCAAAAAGGGCAGGCTCAGCTTCAGGTGCTGGCGTTGGACTCGCTGCAGGTGAAAAATCCCTTTTATCCGCGACTGGCTCTGTAGCAGTGCAGACGTCTCCAATGCCGGTCTATCTCCACCTAGGCTGCTGCTATCTTTTTGTGTTTTGTTGTTTTCTTCATTTTTTTGTGATTTTCTGGGACGGTGGTGCTCCCAAAATGCTTGATGGCCCTGGTGTTGGCTGGAATGACGATTCCCCGTCAGATGCAAGATGATTTCCCTTCACCGTCGCCGATGACTGGAGTGTCCTACCGCTCCTGAGAGTAACATCATTATATAAAAACCAATTTAATTCACTTAATTCAGGTGGGACACTGCCGGCTACCTGCTCCTTACGTCAGAAGTTGTTCGAATTGGCTTCGACCTGGGCTGGTATGACGGTCTTGACTGCCGTCAGGCCATCGATCTTCTGGGTCATCTCAGCCATGTTCTTCATTAATTGTTCTAAACAGACCAGGGCTAGATTAACCGGCACAATCTCAGAAGAATCCCCCTTCTGGGGCCTAGAATGCTGATATGATGACTGGTATCACTGAGAAAAATGGTGAGGAGGAGGGTTGGAGGAATACTGTGAATTCTGTTGGTTGTATTGAGCAGTCGGTTGCTGATGGTATCCCTGTCCGCGATATCCGAACTGCTGAGGACCGTGCTGGTAATTCTGCCTCCAGGTCTTACCGTGAGACGGGGGCTGGTATTGGTAGGAGGGCTGGAAGGGTATCCCACCCTGCTGCTGCTGGTGATAGAGCCTGTTGCCCATGTTCTGACCCTGAGAGTGTCCCTGAGGATGGGTCAGATGCGCTTCATTGTTCCATATGCCATTGATCTCTTGAATCAGTGGCGGGGGTTGAGTGAACTGCTTGGAGTAGGCTGGCTGGGACTCAGGTTGATATACAACCATCTGTGTCTGGGACTGCGGGGGCTGCTCCGGAACCTGCACGTAATACACGTGCTGAACAGGCTGGGGTTGCGGTGGAGTCGGCTGAGGGTTCTGTTGCATTGTAGTCTCCTTCTTCTCAGCATTCGGCTCGACAGAAGTAGACACAGCGTTGCACATGTTGGCGTTCAACGCACGAACGAGCTGCTCCAGCTGTTGGGAAATCTGGTCAAGCTTTTCCAGACCCTGGGTCCTCTTCTCAATGATAGATAATTTTTCGAGGTCCTGCGACCTCTTCTCAATGATATCCACCTTAGACAGGTGGCTCCCAATGATGCTCAGGTTGGAGCTCTCATCCTTGTCCTAGGTGTGAGAAGCCATGTTCACTGGCTTGCTGATGGCGGTTGGTATCTTCATGTCTGCTCTGGACGAGGATTGGGCGGCTTCTCCTTCAGCCATTTCCTCGAAGACGTTCCATACTAACGAGTCGCTAGGTACGTTGATTAATTTGGTCACGTTGTAATACGTGTACTTAGCGATTCGGTCAGAACCGAGAGAAGATCTCCGTGAAGAGTGTCTCGGCTTTGATTTATATCCCGGGCAAGTCCGGGGTCGAACTCAGGGAGGCAAAGGAACAACTTGGGTTTAATTTGAAAATAAAGATTTTAGATTTCCAAACGGTATTTTTTTAGATTTTTTTAATGCAAGAAGAAACACAAATGCAAGATGCGGGTGAATTACAACACTAAGAAAACATACAACAAGGCCAAATTAATTTTAATGGAAAAGAAGTCCAAAGTAGCCAATTCATATTTTTCCTAGAGTCCTAATCCAGAGATGAACACAAAACATATTTTTTTTTAAATTTTAGGGTTAAAATGCAATAAACAAAAATGCACACTTTTTATGGGTTTTTTCGCAATTTCTCACACAATCAGTAAGTAAAAATTATGAAAAAAATACTGAAATGAAAAATGATGCAAGGAAGCTACAGTAATATTTTTGGATTTTTTTGACAAAATATGAATTTTTTATGGATTTTTTAGTGAAAACAGAGTGACAGTGAGTAATTAATTCCTATTAAATCCACGTTATCAAATTAGTCAGAATGCAAATTATGTCAAATAGATATTTAGATGAGCAATCCAGTAGACTTGAAATTTCGTGAAAAGGATGTATGTGGAGTTAATTAAAAATCAAATACTAAATTCACTCTACAAATTATTACAAGCACAAGACAATTCCATTTTAGATGAAATTTGGAAAGAACGTTTATCACATATCAAGGCATCATATATATTTTTTGTGGAATTTTTAGAGCAACCGTATGTGAGATAAAATTTTAAGAGTCCAGAATGGGTAAACTATGAACTATTTCAGTTAAACAATTATAATTAATTACCCATGTGACATAGAAATACAAATAAATGGTCAAAATGTAGGCAATTAGTTGCTCGTCACAATGGTATTTTTCTTTGAATAAAAAGACACCAAAATGAAGTCCAAATTAATGCATGAACACAGGGTTGTACTTGCAAATCTGAAATTGAAGATTACAATGCAAGTTATATACAGGGATGATTATGCAATATTCTAAACTTATAATTAAAAAAACGCAATTTTTACATTAAAAAAAAAGGAAAAAGGTGACCTTCTTCCTCACGGCTATGCAACAGGAAGAACCCACCCAAGGGCGGCGGCGCCGTCGGCGATGCAGAGGGCGGAGGAGAACGGAGGGGACGGCGACCGGTGGGGAGGCTCGCGCGGGTGGCCGCGGCTAGCTGAGGGGTCGGCGGCAGTGGGATGGCGGAGAGAACGGCGTTGGCGCCGCACGGGGGCCGGCTGAAGTCGGAGCTGCGGCTGGCGGTTCTTGGCGTGGAGGGCGAGCGGCGGCGCCGCGCGCGTGCGGGCTGGGCCGCCGGTGACGGGCGGCGGTGGGTTGCTTGGAGATGGAGGAGGGGCGGCGGCGGTGGGTTCTTCCCCACCGCTGCTGCGGCTACTATTTTTTTTGTTTTTTTTATTTTTTTTGTTTTTTTTTTCTTTTGCTGCTGTAATAAAAAAAGACTTTTTTTGTTTCAATTTTTTTTGTTTATAAAAGTATGCAAATGGAGAAGGGAGAGTGAAAATAATAAAAATAAATGAGAAATAGATGGTGGTGGTGATGATGAAAGAGGGAAAAAATGTGTGATGGTGTGGTAATGAAAGAACCCTTTTTTTTGTTTTAATTTTTTTTTATTTTTTATTTTTTTTAATTTTCTTTAAATAGGAAATGATATATACACAAAAGGGTGAGGAACAAAATGATATTATGAAGATGATAGGAACTAAACAAAGGGGTATGTGAATAGTGATATGATATGCTAAAAAAAAATGCAAAAATGACAAGATGATAAAAAGAAAAGAAAATTACCTACGGTGGAGACGGTCGCCTATGATGTGCTCGTGAGAGCACGGTCTTCGCTCAAATCGCCGCGCGCGATGAGCTCGAGCAGCGCGCGGTTGCAGCTGCGATGTTGGCCAAAGAGCCAACGGATCACACCGGAGAGAGGGCCGTCGTCGCTCGACCGCGGTTGTGTCGCTGTCACCGATTCAACTCAGGGAACTAGGCTCTCCTCACATAAAGATGGATCAAAGGCAAAATGAGGAGAATGACATGTATATAAAGAAGAAGAAAAATGAAAGTTAGAATTAAGATGGAGTGGGATGGAGGTTAATAAAATGGTGGAGTTGAATTAGAAGTTAGAAAATATGGTAGAGTAATGGAGTTGAATTGGTGGTTATTGTAGAGAATGTAAAATAAAATAAATAAATGAATAAAATAAAGTTATCTACTTTAATTACAATAGAATAAAAAAATAAAATAGATAGTGGACAATTTACAAGGGAAGACAAACAACATGTACACATTTTTTTTACTTTTCTAATATGTAATTTTTTGTCTTTTTAATAAGAGATATTTACAACGGAAAAATACAATAAAATAATATAAATAAAATACAATACAAGCATGATATTTTTGTATTTTTAATAATTAAGAGAGATACAATAAAAAATGAAGAAAGTATGAATATATACATACTGTACAATGTGCATCTAGGTCCCAAATCCCAACTTTTGCAAACGAGCTCCGATTTTAATGAAACCACTTCCGTTGGATAGATAATTTTCTAACTTGAACTTTAAAATGAGTTTGGTGAATTTGGAGTTCATACGGAGCGGGAATTTAGCTTGGAAGTTGGTCTTTACGGCTTTTTCCCATTGGGATCTAGGAGCATTTATTTGAGATATAATTTGTTTTGTATTTTTGTATTTTTATATACATTTTATAAACAAGTTAGAGAAAGAATTAGGAAAAAAGGAGTTGAAATGAAATTATTAAAAATCCATGAAGTTTTGGGCTATTTACAAGTATAAAACTCCTTTGATTTTGCGGCTTTTTTATTGTTAATTCATTTTGTGCAGTCTTATATACAGTAATTAGTGAGTTTTATTTACAAGAGATATTTTGTTAATTTATGAATTTTATGGATATTTATTTGGGATTTTACTTGGGGATTTTGCTAAGATCAAGATATTAAGATGATGAATCGTGGATTCATCACCCTCCTATACTTAAACTTTGCTAGTCCTCGAGCAAATAAAGAATGAATAAGTTGGGTTAACCCCTGACTGTGCATGTGAATACAAGACTTGATCCGTTCGAGAACTCTTGGTTTTAGAGATCCTAAAATTCTAACCGGAACCAATCTCTAGTTAAAAGGTACCCAATTTCCCTAATCATCAGACTCTCTTTGTATACATATATATAAGGGATATGACATTAAGTGTTGACCGCAGTTACAAGAGTAGAGTCACAACGTCACCCAAGGTTCCAGTCCAAGAGACTCTCCTATGGACCCGATCCTCAACACTAGGGAATAAATCATTTCTTGCATCCAATCCACCGTCTCTTTAGTTGTCAGACTTGAAAGTGTAGATGGGAGGCTAGTTGATGGAGGGCATAGGATTGTGTCATTTCTTCTCTCCCTCTCATTGGAACAAGGATCCTCTCAAGTGCCTTATTACGCAACACATTTTTTTTGGTGTTGATCAGTGCGTCCGTCAAGAGAAGTTGGAGCCGTCTGCACTTGTTTTCCTGGGAGTACACCGGGGTGTGCCTTTTTTGAGTACCTATCGTACCTTCTACACCCAGACTTGTAGCATTTACGATGCAGAGCCCTTTTTTGGTGCAAGCCCGACTCCTGGTCCTAATAGCGGTGGTCCAAGTGGACACTTTGAAATGGTTGGGAGCGCTCGCCTTTGGTGGAAGCTCTTTTGATAATTGACTTTGTCGAATGAGAGCTTTTCTTTGACATTTCATTGCTTTGTAGTATTTTTGGCTAGCTCCACTGCTTTTACCAAGAGTTGGCGCACACTGATCAACATTTTTTATTTTATCACACCCTGGCACATAGGTAAATATCAAGAGATAGTACAAGAACCATGTTCTCATACTGGCTAAAGATGCTGACACTCAGGTTTCATGAAGCCTTCATTGATTTTATCCCATCCTCGAGCATCATCAAATCAAGTCCAAACTCAAATCCCTCATCCCAGTTCCTCAAGTGAAATTTCAACTCATCTCATCATAACTGCAGTCGTGTATGTGAGGTGCAGATCATATTCTTTAAGGTAGAGACTAAGCATGCAATATAGCACACAAATCTTTCAAACTAGGGAAATGTGAATAATTAAGTCAAGGACCCTAATGACTAAGGCTGGTTAACTCAAAATTTCAAGACCTCATAAACCAAGTGTTCTTGAACATCACTAGTCTTGTGTGAAAGTGAATTGTGTCAGGGATTAAACCAACTTATTAGTTAGTTTTTCGTTGTTTTTTTTTTAAAAAAGAAAAAGATTTTTTTTTTTCAAAAAGGGATTTTTTTGTGTGTTTTTTTTTGACAAACAAAGGCAAAGAAGTTTTTTTTTTGAAAAAGATAGGTGAATAAGAAAAGACTTTTTTTTTTGAATTTTTTTTTTAGCAAAAGAGGATTTTTTTGAAAAGTTTTTTTTAAGTAAATAAAGAAAAAGAGTTTTTTTTAGGAAAAAGTTTATTATTTTTTTTTTACTTTTGTTTTGTTTTGTTTTTTTTACCCACCCCATAATTATTGTATAATATATACAAAGATACATGAAAGTACGAGCTATGGGTAAAGTATATATGTAATATATACACGCCCCCCTATACTTAGCTTGTGCTATGTCCTCATGGCACTAGGTGACAAAAAGACATAGCTCGTACTAAGCGTAGGAAAGCTAAAATAATAGAAAGTATAGAAGTCGATCCGCCCCCCTATACTTAGGCTCTGGACAACCTAAGTGTAGAAGAAGAGCAAAAATGGGGCAGACGAGGTCAAGAGGAGAAATGATGAGTAAATACACATGGCGGGCATCGGTCCCCCCTATACTTAGGCTTTGGTCAGCCTAAGTATAGGACAAGAGTAAGTGTGAGAACCGACGTGATCTCGAGAATATACAAAGATGGGAGAATATGTACAAGAGTGATTGAATCTTCTAAGATGTTGAATCTTGATGCTGCATCTTCATGAAGAGTAATAAGATGTATCTGCTCTGTGCTCACTCTGTATGAAGTTGATGACCTCGACTTGGACTAACTGCTCTTTGGAATCAACAAAATGCTTCAACAGTTGTCCATTCACCACATGAGATTGTGCACCATCTGTGAGATCAGCTATCTCTACATTTCCATTCTCGTGCACTTTCTTAACCACAAAGGGACCCGTCCATTTAGATTTGAGCTTCCCATGGAACATCTTTAACCTGGCATTGAACAACCATACCTTTTGTCCAGGGACAAAGTATTTGCACCTAATGTGCTGATCATGCCATCTCTTTACTTTGTCCTTATAAATCAAACTGTTGTCATATGCCCTGTTTCGGATTTCCACGAGCTCGTTCAAGTTCAAGTCTCGGCAAAGTTTTCCTAGGTGACAACTCCAATTAATCTTCTTAATTGCCCATTCGGATTTATGAATCAACTCTGCGGGCAAATGACATGGCTTTCCATAGATCATTCTAAATGGTGAAGTACCCAATGGTGTCTTGTAGGCTGTCCTATAGGCCCACAGAACTTGGTCCAAGAGTTGAGACCAATTCTTCCTATCGGGACGAACCAATTTCTGCAAAATACTCTTCACCTCTCTGTTCGAAACCTCTGCCATGCCGTTGGACTGTGGGTGGTAAGGACTAGTAACTCTGTGATCAAATCCATAGTCCTTAGCTAAAGATCTCATATCTCGGTTCACAAAATGGCTACCCCCATCAGATATCAAAACTTTTGGCACCCCGAACCTAGCAATAATATGGTCTTTCACAAACTTACAGACAGTCTTGCTGTCTGCGGTTCGGGTTGGGATAGCCTCCACCCACCTAGATAAATAATCAACCGCCAACAAAATATACTCATGTCCATGGCTGTTGGGAAAGGGACCCATAAAATCTATGCCCCATGCATCAAAAACATCACAAATAATCATCGGTTGCATGGGCATCTCATCTCTCTGTCCAACTGTCCCTCCCATCCTTTGATAAATCGGGCACGACCGTACAAAATCAATGGCATCTCTAAACAAGGTCGGCCAATACAATCCACATTGAAGTACTTTGTGAGCGGTTCGCTTTCCCGAATGGTGTCCTCTAGCCTCAAGTAAATGACAATATGTGAGGACACTATGGTATTCCTCCTGAGGAATACACCTTCTCCAAACACAATCCGGTCCTTCGAAGAAAAGGAAAGGATCGTCTCAGTGGTATCTCCTCGAATCCGACTTCAGTCGATCAATGCTGCTCCTAGTCCAACCATGGGGAACCTGCTTGGAGACAAGATAGTTCACCATGTTGGCATACCACGGGAGGGAGTCAATAACACAAATTGACTCATCTGGGAAGGTCTCTCTAATCCGCTCATGATCAGGAGAATCTTTAAGTTCAATCCGAGAAAGGTGATCAGCCACAACATTCTTCACTCCAGGTTTATCTTTTATCTCCAAATCAAATTCCTGGAGGAGTAAAATCCACCTAAGAAGACGCGCCTTCGCGTCCTTCTTTTCCATTAAGTATCGAATGGCTGTATGATCAGTATATATTGTCACCTTAGAGCCCAAAATATATGATCTGAACTTCTCGAGGGCCCATACTACTGCGAGCATTTCCTTTTCAGTCACTGTATAATTTTTCTGTGTAGGATCTAAAACTTTGCTCGCATAGTGAATCGCAAACGGAATCCCCTCTCGCCGTTGTCCTAGCACAGCTCCTATAGTGAAATCTGAAGCGTCAGTCATGATCTCAAAGGGGAGAGACCAGTCAGGAGCTTGTAGGATAGGCGAGGCACAAATCTTCCTCTTCAAGAGCTTAAAGGCCTCCAGACACCTGTGATCTACAATGAACTCTATGTCTTTCCCTAAGAGCTCAGTCAGTGGGCGGGCGATCTTTGAAAAATCTTGAATGAATCTCCTATAGAATCCAACATGCCCTAAAAATGACCGCACTGACTTTACGTTGGTAGGTGGATCGAGTTTCTTGATTACCTCCACCTTGGCAGGGTCAACCTCCATTCCCCTTTTGGAGATGACATGCCCCAACACGATACCCTCCGTCACCATAAAGTGACTCTTCTCCCAGGAGAGTACCAGATTCACCTCTCTACACCTCGTGAGGACTCGGTCCAAGTGCGCTAAACATGTATCAAAAGAATCACCATGGACCGAGAAGTCATCCATGAACACTTCCAGGAAATCTCCCACCATCTCGGCAAATATGGCTATCATGCACCGCTGAAATGTGCCCGGGGCATTGCAGAGCCCGAATGGCATGCGCCTGAAAGCATAAGTGCCGAATGGACATGTGAATGTGGTCTTTTCCTGGTCCTCAGGGGCTATGGCCACCTGGTTGTAGCCTGAGTACCCGTCAAGAAAACAGAAGAACTCTTTACCTGCAAGTCTCTCCAAGATCTGATCAATAAAAGGTAAGGGAAAGTGATCTTTCTTGGTCGCAGCATTCAGGCGCCTGTAGTCGACACAGACGCGCCATGACGTAGGTACTCGTGTCGTGATCTCTACCCCCTCCTCGTTGGTGACCATCTGAATTCCCGACTTCTTCGGGACAACATGAAGTGGGGCCACCCACTTGGAGTCAGAAATAGGATATATAAACCCTGCTTTGCACCATTTCTCAATTTCATTCTTCACCACTTCCCGTAGATTGGGGTTAAGTCTCCTCTGAAACTCACGGGAAGGTCTCACGTTATCCTCAGTAAAAATGTGGTGCGAGCAGAGAGCGGGGTTGATGCCCACGAGATCCGACACTGTCCAGCCTATTACTTTGCGGTTCCTCTCTAAGACCTCTAACAACCTAGACTCCTGTTCTAAAGTCAAGTCTGAGCTAATGATGACAGGATATCTCTCTTTGGGTCCCGCAAGAAAGGCATACTTAAGTGTAGGAGGTAGTGATTTCAGTTCTGGCAATGTGGTATCATCAAGCAGATCTGGCTGAACTGAATCTGAATCTGGTTCCATGCTGCATGAAGGTGGGCTAAGCTGAGTAGTACTCGCCACCAAATCAGAAGTATCAGGAGTCGGATCGTCAAAAGTATCCAAACAATCGGCAAAAGCCACGTCCGACTCGTCATCTATGTCCCATGATTGTTCCGAAGAGGAGGGAACTGACAGATCCGGATGGATCTCTAAGTCATCATGAGAATAGGTTGATGCATCTCTAACAAGATCAGACAACACCTGGAAAACTGCATCATGCACTATATCCTCTCGAGATGAAAGGGTCTCGCTCTGTCTTGAAGGAATCTCTCCCCAAATCCCAACTGTGCTAATCAAACTGCAATCTGCCTCTGAAGATGAGTACTCAGTGCTACTCTCTGAATCAGGTCGCTGACACTTGGTTTGCTTCATCTCTAGGTTCACCTCTCCGCCTGGAGAACGGAACTTCATCATTCCCGTACCATAATCGAAAGCTGCGCCTGCGGTCCTAAGGAAGGGTCGTCCGAGAATGATCTGAGATTCTCTCCAATGATTGGGGGTCTCCATGTCCGAGACTATGAAGTCCACCTGATAGTTCTGCCCCTCAATCGAGATAACGACGTTCTTCACTTCTCCCTTAGGTCTCTTCATTGAACGATCTGCAAATTGGAGTAAAGCTCTAGATTTGCGAAGTGGTCCCAACTCCAATTTCTGATATAATGCTAAGGGAAGTAAGTTTATCGAAGAACCGTTATCTAAGAGTGTGCGTGCAAACGCAATGTTGTCAATACGACTCTCCACATAGTGAGCACCCATGTCTCTCTTTTTCTTTGGCAAAGTCCGATTCTTGAGACAATAGGTTGTGGCTACCGATAAGACATGTGTCTTTATATTTCGGTTATCTTTCTTCCTGCTAACCCTTCTAGGTATGCATCTCACCTTAAGGTATTTTTGGAAGGCAGGATGGTTAGCCACATATTCATCAAATGGCACCTTAACTGTGATGTTTTCTTTACAAAACCGTGCCATATCGGGGTCATCTTTCTGAATCTTTTTGATGCGCTTTCCTGCCGTAAGAGCACGGGGGAAGGGATTGAAGCTAAGGAAACAAAGGATGAAGAATCTGAATCATGAACTGAAAGATCATTCTTTGCATTAACGGAAACAGAGTTCTTCATAAAAGAATCTTTTTGATGCAACATGGACTCGAAATCAAAACTATCTACTACAGGTTGTGGAATAGAAGCTGGAGTGGTATCCACCACAACCGGAGATGCAAGGTCCTCCGTAGACTCAGAAGAATATCCATGCTGACGATGCTGCGTACGTGCTCTCCTCCTCCTCTCGGCTCCCTGAGTAGAAATCCTCGAATGATGCTGATGGGGCTCTGAGATATGATGCCTCTCCTCCTCGTCCTCTGAAGACTCCTCAGGTAGAGCTCCAGAGATGCCCCTCCTCGTGTCCCTCGCCCGGTCAGGTACGACCACGGTCCTTCCGCTCCTGAGTGACATGTGGTTAGCCTCGTCACACGAAAGAATCTCATGTTCAGATTTAGGAGATGCTGAATAGTATACCTGACCAAAGTGCTGCTGAGAACTAGAACGGTTCAGGCTATTGGGGTTAGCCTGAACTTGGGCTGGGATCGAGGTAGAGGGTGCAGTCTGCTCGTCTCGCCATCTGGACAGGCGGTTGACATCCACCCGTAAGTCCTGAACCTCGTTCCTGTAGGAACGTAGCTCGTCGAGTATCTGCTGTTGAATATCCATGGGACTAGACGATGAAGGAAGTGGATAAGACTGGGAAGAAGAACGGGAAGACTGGCCCTGCTGGCCAGTGTACTGCCTCTGCTGCTGCTGGGGTTGCGGGCCCTGCTGGCCCGTCTGGTAATGGCCCTGTCGGCCATACTGCTGGTATTGCTGCCTCTGCTGCTGGGGTGGATGGAATCCAGGGCTCTGCTGTGACGGAGGTGGTGCAGAGGTGAATGCGGTGTTGTGAAAGGTCGTGGGACGCTGATAGGTCTGTCGGTCTCCCGTACTTCCCTGCCTGGCAGGGTCCTGAGTATACCATATCCCATTCACATCCCAAACTGGTGGAGGCTCCTCCTGGACTGTCTCTACTGCTGGAGGTGGCTGCCGGAAAGAGTGGGTGTAGGATTGGTCCTGCTCCCACGGCTGGGGTTGCCCTGACACCAACTGCTCCTGAACATGGTGAACTCGGTAAATGGGAGCAGCGGGTGCAGTCACGGCGGGTATCCATATCTTGGATACCTTCTCAGTCAACTCCTCCATCTGTTTTGGAAGTTTGGAGACGCTCCGGTCTAACTCATCAATCCTCCTGTCGATCTTCTCAACTACAGTAAGCTTGTCAGCAAGAAGTCCCATGCTAGGGATCACGTCCTGAGAAAGATCGACTACAGCTGATTTTCCCCCTCCAAATGAGAGTGAATTGGGGGATGGTGTATAGGCCCTGCTGGCCATCTGTGAGTGGCTAGTTTCAGCCATCTGCTCGAATACCCTCCAGACGGTATCCGCTCCTCGTGATGTATAGCTGCCTCCACAGGCAGCGCTCACTAAACCCTGCATCTCAGGTTGAGACCAGTGAAGAAGGATTGGACCAAGATATTGTCATTTAGTCCATGACAGTGACACTTTTGCAGGATGTCCTTGAATCTTTCCCAAGCATCACAAAAAGCTTCATGGGGTAATTGGGAAAAACTCGTAATACGCATCCTCATCATGTTAGTTCTACTCAAAGGGTAGAACTTCTTCAAAAACAGGTCCTTGAACTGGGCATATGTGGTGACGATGATTCCAAGATTCTTCACCCAGTAATCAGCTTTTCCACCCAAGGCAAATGAAAGGGCTTTGAGCCTAATATAATCCTGGCTAACATTGTTATGTTTGAGGTTAGCACAGATGAGCTCAAAGTCCCTTAGGAATGCATATGGCTCCTCAGAAGCATTCCCATCAAAATGTGGCAGCAGGTTCAGAAAGTGCGGCTTCAACTCAAAATCAACCTCGGGTTCGGCCAGACTCAAGTAGTTATGAATTTGATATTGTCCAGGGTTATAAGCCGCATCCATTGGTAGTTGGACCCCAACATTTAACTGTCCCAACTGAGCTCTCAGTAATGCTTGTTGCTGCTCAGATGCAGCTAATCGGGCAAGTATACTTCTCATCGGGTCTTCATGGTTCTCTTCTTCCTCTTCTTTCTTCTTTGGAGGCATTTTACTCGTGTCTTCTATATGGCCTGAATCAGCAATGTGTTCTTTATTAGAAGAGGATTTATGAATCATGATATTCTCACCAAGGTGATGGTCTTCCTCGGTGAGGTGGGAAGAGAGAAAGGGAATGGTTTGAGAGTAACCATCCCGAGAGTGAGTGATCTTGGACTCAAGAGGGTCATGAGTCCAGGTTGGTCCAAGTTGCGCTTGGACCTTTGAAGACATACTTTTTGAAGGGTTCAACGAGAGATTCGCAAAGTCCGAATAAATATCCCCCAATCAGTCATCTTCGATGTCAAAAGAATCGATTAGAACACGATGTTCAATGAGGCGCTAGTTCTACGGTGCACATAAATGTGCGGAGTGAACTCACACAATACAAACGCAATTCAAACCCCCAATTTTCACCAACTCAACACATGATGGCCGTAAGAGTTCGGCCGATTTATCTGGTCAATTTTAGTTGGCGATAATACAATCTTTGGAAAGATTAACGAGCTGTTAGGTGCTCGTATTTTCCTACAGACTGGCCCGGTTCTTACGACTAGTTTGACCTACTTTCAGCCAGTATAGGAGTAAGTACGGACCGTATAAATACGGCTACCCGTTCCTTGAGGATAATGCGTCCTCTAAACCTCCCACTCTGCTAAGGAAGTCCGGACCGTTTACCGGCTACCCGTAAATCCTCACTGAAAAGTAGCTAATCGCCTAAAAAGAAAGAACCAGTAGTAAGTAAGAAATCCAGACTTGGCTCTATCCTAGGGTCGTCTCTCTCTCACTTGCAATTAAAACAAACAATGAGGGCTTTCTGCACCCGAGAACAAGGGTTCTTTTTATTCCAATTAATTAGATCGACCTGCTCAATTCAGTCCCAATTTTAGAGTTAGGTTATCACTTGAATTTTATGTGAACACAAAAGCACGTCTACCGTTCAGTCCCAATTTCCTTTTGACCTTAAGTTGTAAAACAAGATGGGAATCGGAAATCAGAATGCAAACGAGAAACTATGATGCATGCTCAGAAGAAGGTATACTTACAGTGAATCCCAGCACTCTTCATGCGTTATGCAAAACTGAATTTGTAAATATTACACTAAATGCATGCAGATCGAGGAAACCGCACCTAAACAATATACTATTAGCGGGGAAGAATTGATTGGATTTGAGCTAAGTAGTACGTGTCTATGTGCGTCTCATTATGAATCTTATAAGATATGTGAATCTTCTAAGATAAGTGTGGCCTAAATTACGATGGGCACAAACAAATTTGATTCTAAACTACCGTGTGCCTAATCCTTAATTTCGCCACTCAAGTCAAGCCCCACCCTCGTCGGAGAGTGAAACAGGCTCGACACACCACAAATAATGTCTAAGTCTTTTTACATGCGCGAGCTCTCAAACAAGAGCCGCTAGAAATGAGCAACTAAATAATTACAAAATTTTACAAAAATTCTCTCAAAAATAAATTGCTTTTCCTCGCTCTTCAGCAGTCGGCGCGCGTCGCGTCCGTCGACCTCCGATGCACTCCAAGTCCACCGGGCCCTCGCAAGGAAACACAGATTTATATTAGAGAGATAAACAACAAGATATATACAAAAATATGAAGAGAAATAATTGCAAAAAAATGGAATAAATACAAGTGGCTCGGGGGTCAGACTACCCGAGTAAATGAAAATCTAAATCTAAATTTTTAAACTAATCCCTAAGCCGTTTGCCTCCCCGGCAACGGCGCCATCTGACGAGTCGCTAGGTACGTTGATTAATTTGGTCACGTCGTAATACGTGTACTTAGCGATTCGGTCAGAACCGAGAGAAGATCTCCGTGAAGAGTGTCTCGGCTTTGATTTATATCCCGGGCAAGTCCGGGGTCGATCTCAGGGAGGCAAAGGAACAACTTGGATTTAATTTGAAAATAAAGATTTTAGATTTCCAAACGGTATTTTTTTAAGATTTTTTTAATGCAAGAAGAAACACAAATGCAAGATGCGGGTGAATTACAACACTAAGAAAACATACAACAAGGCCAAATTAATTTTAATGGAAAAGAAGTCCAAATTAGCCAATTCGTATTTTTCCTAGAGTCCTAATCCAGAGATGAACACAAAACATATTTTTTTTAAATTTTAGGGGTTAAAATGCAATAAACAAAAATGCACACTTTTTATGGGTTTTTTCGCAATTTGTCACACAATCAGTAAGTAAAAATTATGAAAAAAATACTGAAATGAAAACATGATGCAAGGAAGCTACAGTAATAGTTTTGGAATTTTTTGACAAAATATGAATTTTTTATGGATTTTTTAGTGAAAACAGAGTGACAGTGAGTAATTAATTCCTATTAAATCCACGTCATCAAATTAGTCAGAATGCAAATTATGTCAAATAGATATTTAGATGAGCAATCCAGTAGACTTGAAATTTCGTGAAAAGGATGTATGTGGAGTTAATTAAAAATCAAATACTAAATTCACTCTACAAATTATTACAAGCACAAGACAATTCCATTTTAGATGAAATTTGGACAGAACGTTTATCACATATCAAGGCATCATATATATTTTTTGTGGAATTTTTAGAGCAACTGTATGTGAGATAAAATTTTAAGAGTCCAAAATGGGTAAACTATGAACTATTTCAGTTAAACAATTATAATTAATTACCCATGTGACATAAAAATACAAATAAATGGTCAAAATGTAGGCAATTAGTTGCTCGTCACAATGGTATTTTTCTTTGAATAAAAAGACACCAAAATGAAGTCCAAATTAATGCATGAACACAGGGTTGTACTTGCAAATCTGAAATTGAAGATTACAATGCAAGTTATATACAGGGATGATTATGCAATATTCTAAACTTATAATTAAAAAAACGCAATTTTTACATTAAAAAAAAGGAAAAAGGTGACCTTCTTCCTCACGGCTATGCAACAGGAAGAACCCACCCAAGGGCGGCGGCGCCGTCGGCGATGCAGAGGGCGGAGGAGAACGGAGGGGACGGCGGCCGGTGGCGAGGCTCGCGCGGGTGGCCGCGGCTAGCTGAGGGGTCGGCGGCAGTGGGATGGCGGAGAGAACGGCGTTGGCGCCGCACGGGGGCCGGCTGAAGTCGGAGCTGCGGCTGGCGGTTCTTGGCGTGGAGGGCGAGCGGCGGCGCCGCGCGCGTGCGGGCTGGGCCGCCGGTGACGGGCGGCGGTGGGTTGCTTGGAGATGGAGGAGGGGCGGCGGCGGTGGGTTCTTCCCCACCGCTGCTGCGGCTACTATTTTTTTGTTTTTTTTTGTTTTTTTTGTTTTTTTTTCTTTTGCTGCTGTAATAAAAAAAGACTTTTTTTTGTTTCAATTTTTTTTGTTTATAAAAGTATGCAAATGGAGAAGGGAGAGTGATGACAATAAAAATAAATGAGAAATAGATGGTGGTGGTGATGATGAAAGAGGGAAAAAAAATGTGTGATGGTGTGGTAATGAAAGAACCCTTTTTTTTGTTTTAAAATTTTTTTTATTTTTTATTTTTTTTTTAATTTTCTTTAAATAGGAAATGATATATACACAAAAGGGTGAGGAACAAAATGATATTATGAAGATGATAGGAACTAAACAAAGGGGTATGTGAATGGTGATATGGTATGCTAAAAAAAATGCAAAAATGACAAGATGATAAAAAGAAAAGAAAATTACCTACGGTGGAGACGGTCGCCTATGATGTGCTCGTGAGAGCACGGTCTTCGCTCAAATCGCCGGCGCGCGATGAGCTCGAGCAGCGCGCGGTTGCGGCTGCGATGTTGGCCAAAGAGCCAACGGATCACACCGGAGAGAGGGCCGTCGTCGCTCGACCGCGGTTGCGTCGCTGTCACCGATTCAACTCAGGGAACTAGGCTCTCCTCACATAAAGATGGATCAAAGGCAAAAATGAGGAGAATAACATGTATATAAAGAAGAAGAAAAATGGAAGTTAGAATTAAGATGGAGTGGGATGGAGGTTAATAAAATGGTGGAGTTGAATTAGAAGTTAGAAAATATGGTGGAGTAATGGAGTTGAATTGGTGGTTATTGTAGAGAATGTAAAATAAAATAAATAAATGAATAAAATAAAGTTATCTACTTTAATTACAATAGAATAAAAAAATAAAATAGATAGTGGACAATTTACAAGGGAAGACAAACAACATGTACACATTTTTTTTACTTTTCTAATATGTAATTTTTTTGTCTTTTTAATAAGAGATATTTACAACGGAAAAATACAATAAAATAATATAAATAAAATACAATACAAGCATGATATTTTGTATTTTTAATAATTAAGAGAGATACAATAAAAAATGAAGAAAGTATGAATATATACATACTGTACAATGTGCATCTAGGTCCCAAATCCCAACTTTTGCAAACGAGCTCCGATTTTAATGAAACCACTTCCGTTGGATAGATAATTTTCTAACTTGAACTTTAAAAGTGAGTTTGGTGAATTTGGAGTTCATACGGAGCGGGAATTTAGCTTGGAAGTTGGTCTTTACGGCTTTTTCCCATTGGGATCTAGGAGCATTTATTTGAGATATAATTTGTTTTGTATTTTTGTATTTTTATATACATTTTTATAAACAAGTTAGAGAAAGAATTAGGCAAAAAGGAGTTGAAATGAAATTATTAAAAATCCATGAAGTTTTGGGCTATTTACAAGTATAAAACTCCTTTGATTTTGCGGCTTTTTATTGTTAATTCATTTTGTGCAGTCTTATATACAGTAATTAGTGAGTTTTATTTACAAGAGATATTTTGTTAATTTATGAATTTTATGGATATTTATTTGGGATTTTACTTGGGGATTTTGCTAAGATCAAGATATTAAGATGATGAATCGTGGATTCATCACATACCACGTTCTCGTCCTTGTTGAAATGCGAACCGCCGCAAGCAGCGTCTACAAGCTTTTGGCTCTCAAGTGATAGCCCCCCAAAGAAATGCTGCACGAGACTAGTCTTTGGAATTTCATGGTGGGGGCACTTCTCCTGCAGGTCCTTGAATCTCTCCCACGCTTCATGGATAGTCTCGTGGGGCTGCTGGCAGAAACTGGAGATACGGGCACACATCTGATTCAATCGCCCGAGAGGATAGAATTTATGGAGAAATGCAGACTTCAGCTCCTCCCAGGTCGTGACGACCTTCCCAAGATGGTCGACCTAATATAGGGCCTTGTCTTGAAGGCTGAAGGGAAAGGCGGTCATCTTGACTACCCCCAGAGGAATACCAGGGTAGTGAGCAGTGTCACAGATGCGGCCAAACTTCTTGAGAAAGATATATGGTTCCTCAGTGGTATTCCCGTGGAATGTGGGAAGCAGGGACAAATTTTGCGGCTTCAGCTCGAAGTGGGCATGCATACGTGGAACCTGAATCCACTCACTGATGCGACCTGCTCCTAGGTTGTATGTTTCCTTCAGCGTAGGCTTCGTCTGCGGTGGATCCGCTTCCGCTGCATCAAATTCTGGTCCTCCCACTGAGAACTCATCTCTGACTTCTTCAAAATTAGGCTCTTGGTTCGAATCATCCTCCCTGCGGCCATCTCTTGCATCGGCCCTCCTCCTCAGATCGTTCAGCATATCTTGGAAGGCGGTCTGGGTCAGGGCTTGATTAGTCAACTGTTGCTGGTTGGCTTGAATGGAAGCCAACAGCTGACTGTTAACTTCGTTCTGCATGGTGTACTGCCCTTCTCCCGGATTGACTTCAGGTTCAGGTTGGGGCTGTGGTCCCTTTCCTCTTCCACCTGCCATCTCAGAATGAACTTGAATTTCTGTCTCATGATCGGGTGGAGAATCTGCATGACGGAGTAGACCCTGATCAGTATCTTCCCGAGCACCCGCTGTTGAGATGAATCTGGAATTAAGGTCAATCCTAGAATGTTGTGAACAGAGCATAGGATATTGACTGAAATCGATCTCCATCCACAAAGGGTTGAGTCGGGGACAAGAGTAATCCCGGTTTATTTGAAGGGGAAGAGCTAATTCGGGTTGCGAGTCCATCCCGAACAACGGATTTATTGGTAACAGGCAAGTGTTGAAAGAAGAGAGAATAGGGGAGTCCAAGGAGAGATTCGCAAGATCCGAACTAACTTCTTGGAGATCACCCCTCTTTATAGAAGATGTTGATGACACGGAATCGATGTGGGCGTCAGCGAGGTCCCGACTTAACCATCCGTGTGATGACATCTTGAGAAGGTCAAAAGGAAAAGATGATGGATGAGGAGCACAAGGGTAAACAAGAAATAAAAGGATTGTAAAATAGTAGAAGGCTCACGATGAGCAAGTGGCAAATAGAAGGAGAGCAAAAATGGCACAAATGCGCGATGTTCTTGATCTTGACCTTAATTCAACTAATCAATCAAACCCAAAGCAATGGATTCATCAACTCGACTCGTGAAGCCGTGAAGGTTCGGCAATTATCTTTGTGAGTTTTAGATTTGATTTTCAGGCAATTATCTTTTCATGAGTCCTTAAAGCGCTACGCCTATAGGAGCGAGAATACTGTCAGAAAAGTATCCCATACTTGTCCTCCTCCTGTGTAACCTGTAGTCTGCGCTATTTAAGATCCTTATAACCCTTCCTGGATCCCTACTCAGCCAAAGAAATAGAGTGAGGAAGCCGATAGGTGAAACCGATACTTCGGATCTCGCTCGCAACAGAATCACTCGTGAGCGTGCGAGAACCTACTCGGACGCAAGACGATGAGACAGACACACCTGTGAAGGCGTGGCCTATGCTCGATACTTCGGACAAGGTCAATGCTCTACACAATAGAGAGTCATCAATGGCGATCAAGCCCTACCCGTCTACGTACGATAGAAGCGCCAATACTTCAGAAATCCAGGCGATACACAAGGCATCCACAGACTGGGTTTTGGGCTCTTTCCTTACGACGACGCTCACCTCACTGGGAAGGAAACCTTCCTATGCAACCTGAAAACAAATGAGGGCTTTGCTCACCCCAAGGCAATGAGTCCAATTAATCAATTTTATTTAGGTCAAGTTTTATTTAGCAGTCCCTTTTTTAATTTTTTTGGTGTTATCACTTGTTTTGAGTCAATTTCAATACAAGCGTCTAACATTTTTGTATTTTCTTGATTCCTATTTGATCCAAAAACAGACGGAGAAGAGTCGAAAAAACCGTGCAAGTTGGCACCAAGATGGAAATCTCACCTTTGTGCCTATATGATGAATGCAAAGATAGAAATACTTACAGTGCCTCCAGCTCTCTCCATGTGGGATGCAAAGTAGAAATTTTTAAACCTAATCTAAATGCCGATATGCACAAGGAAATCATCCTAAGCAGGTAATTGCTAACGTTAAGAACCACAAGTCGATCACCAATCCTTAATCCTAGAGTCCGGCCTAGGCTCACCCCTCCTCCTCTCGACACATCGAGTCCAGGAGAAGCGCTTGGCGGGATGAGCTCGCGGCACGACAGATCAAAGATGATAATTAACTATTTAATTAAACTAGATCCAAATACACACTTTAGGTACATGCAATGGTTATTAGGGTGTTTGGACCTAATCTAATCGATCAAGCAATGCTTAAAATCTAAGGGCTCATTCCACAAAAGAAAGGAAAAAGGAAATCAAAATCAGAAAATGACAGCGGTGAAAACACGACAAAATCCGCGGTGAGCGCCCAGGTGTACAAACACCTGGAAATTAGGCCCGAAAATCCTGAGTGTCTGAGTGTACCTGTATTATTACAATTCAAATTACTCTCTCTCTCACAAAAATAGGAAAAATCTAACTATCTCTCTCTCTCTCAAGCTCTCCTGCTCTCTCCTGCCGGCTAGGGTAGAATAGCCGGCTCCTCCTCCCAAGGCTGCGTAGGATCCCCTAGGCGATCCTCCTCGGTCGGTGGTCCCTCGCAAGAAAACAAGAAGAGGTGTCAGACAGTTCAAAACAAATCATGCACTAAAAACAGATAATCAAAAATGGCTAAGCAGATAGAAGACATAAATGTACTCTACAAGTCGATGCTCCCCGACAACGACGCCATTTGAAAAACGAGAACGCAAGAGCCGCTAAATAGTGGTCTGACAAGTCAGACTCACTGTCGTTGGGGCGACTACTCAAGCCTTCACGTTCGTCAACAATTAACCCACACAATTAATTAAACAATCAAGAGTAAGGATCAAAATTTATTGTACCCTACTAAAAATGTACAATGCCAAGCAAGTAGGGGTCGAACACAGGAAACAAAGGTGTAGAGTGTGCAGACAAAAAGCCACTACCTAGGTCTAGTGAACTACTCAGCCAATCTGGAATTTTTTTTGTGGGTTTTTAATTTTTAATTTTATATTTTTTTATTTTTAATTTTGTATTTTGACTTTTAATTTTCTGATTTTTTATTTTCTTTTTATATTTTATATTTTTTAAATTTCTTTTTCAATAACTAGAGTATAAACAAAGTAAGAAAAGGAAGATAGAATATTTATAAAAATAAGGAAAAATGCTCAAAAATTAAGAAATAAATTTTTTTAGTCTCTTTATAATTTTCTACTGTTTTTGTGATTTTTGGGATTTTCCAAATACTTTTTTGGTATTTTAGAAGGAAAAATACTAAAAACAGTAGATTAATTAAAAAGCTGAAACTAAAATGGAGAAATAAATTAGGAAACAGTAATAAAAATTCTCCAAATTAATTTTCTATAAAAGATAATAAAACAAGGAAAATTCAGAGACAAAAATTAGATTTTTAGGATTTTTATGGATTTTTATATATGCATGCAATAAATCAAGAAGGCAAAAAGAAAATACATGCTGGCAAGGGCATAAGTGCAAATAAGCAAACATTCCGGGGCAATAATGCAATTTTCACCAAAAACACACGCGCAAAGCACGTGCTCTGTTGTTCACAGGGGTATATTTGCAAATAATAAAAACCGGCAGGACAGGAGTGCAAATAACCCAAAAGTTTATTTAAATCACTACGCATAGGGGTATAACGACAAATACATGAAAGTTCAGGACCAAAAATGCAAAATACCCAAAACACGTGGCCCAGTCACGTGAGGTGGCGTAGCCAAGGACTGAAGTGAAAATATGAGAAGTTAAGGGGTCTATTTGCAATTATTACAAAACTTTTTGAACTAAAAATTAAAGTTTTAGTACTATAAACTAAAGACAAAAAGGACCAGGGTTAATGGTGCAAAATACCCAGGCCTTACGCGGGAGCGGACGGCTGAGATGGTTTCACTTGGCGTGGCGCTCCCTAGTGGCGCGATGACGGTTCGCCTTCAACGGCCGTGATTAGATCGTCGATGAAGATCCAACGACCGCTGCTCACGATCATCCAACGGCTGAGGGCAAATCTGGTGCGTGCTCGTGATCGGACGGTCCTCGAGGATGGTGGAAGAACACCACCAGTGGTTGCTTCAATCGCCGATTGTGGCCGACACACGGCCTCTCCCAGCCCAAGACCAAGGGCAAAAGGGTCCTGGGGATGATCCGCTTCAAATGAAAGTCTCAGGCGAGCCTGGGA
The DNA here is from genome assembly GCA_037367405.1 of Ottelia alismoides. Taxonomy (NCBI): domain Eukaryota; kingdom Viridiplantae; phylum Streptophyta; class Magnoliopsida; order Alismatales; family Hydrocharitaceae; genus Ottelia; species Ottelia alismoides. The sequence goes on along the minus strand of JAZKJV010004045.1, from coordinate 535,351 downwards.
TGGCTTGAAGTGGTCGAACGACGGAGGTGACCTGGAGCTTCATCCCTGGAGAATCAAGGCTCGATAGAGCCTTCTCCTTGGCTCTGACCTGCAGGGTTAGAAGCACAAAAACCAGGCAAGGCTATAGGGGTTCTTAGTTGAAGAAATGGAGGCGATTCGTGGCTCGGGCGTGTAGCTCTGGCGATCGACGGAGAGGGAGCTCGGGTGCCTCGATCTGAGCGAGATCGATGTGTATGGAAGTGCGTCGGGGCGAGAGAAGGCGAAGGGTAAATTGATGAAGATGGAAGCGAGTCGAGTCAACGGGTGGATGAGGCATAACACGGTGGCAGAGCGGAGCTCCGCCGTGGAGTGATCTGCGAATTTACGATGAAAGGAGCTATGGAATCAAAACCTGTTGTAGATCTACGCTACCTAAGGCTACGACTACAGAATGGAAGAGGAAGGAGGCGAAACGCTCACCGGGAGACCAAGGTCGAGCTTGGTGGTGGAGCTCTGGCAGTGAGGTGGATCACACATCGATTCGACACCGATGACCTTTGAATCGAGCTCTACGGCTCCCCGCTTTCACCAGGAGGCTGATGGGCTCAAGGGATTAGGGTTTCAACGGTGGAAGAGGGATCAAGAGAGAAGGGGAGTCGGGGGCTTCATTTTGTAGGGTTTGACCACAGAGTGGAGAGATCCCAAAGATCGAGGATTATCATGCGAATCAATGACCCACTCCCATAGGAAACGTTAGGGCGTGAATCACCAATCCTCGAGGACAAAAAGTCGTGAAGACCCTATCGCCAAAGGATGAAAGATTGGGTCTCCAAAAATCCTCGAAGATCGCTAAAAAACAAAAGTCTCACGGAACAGGAAGGGTCAGACAGTTGACCGGAGGTCAACTGTCAGACCTCTCTGGTTGGTCTACGTGGACCAACCAGAAAACTCCCGCAAAAAATACCTTATAAATTTAATTTAAATAAGTAAATGAATTTATTGATTTTTAATTATAAAATAAAATTTTTTTATTTTTATGAAGTATTTTATTATGATTTTTGATTATTTTTATGAGGTATAAAAATACAAGTTACTATTTATAGGCTATATAGGTATATATATATATTAATATTTTATTTTTATTTTATTTATTTAATTTATTTATTTTTGCTTATTATTTTGTAATTTATAGAATATTCTTAGACCCTTAGATATATTTTTATTTTATTTTTTGAGGTATTTTATACACTTAATAAAATAGAACTATGAATTCTGTAGGTATATTTATAGGTATCATACCTATGTATTATATATACAAGTATTTTTATTTTGTATTTCTTTTATATTTTACTTTAATTTTAATATACAAATATATTATAAGTAATATTTACAAAATTATAAAAATATAAAATTATAAAAATAATGAATAAATAATAAAATGAATATTTTAATCTGTACAATTATACAAGACGGTCCCAAAACTCAACTTTCAAACCGTAGCTCTGCCAAATGCGAAACCACCGCCATTAAATATATTATTTTTGAATTATATACAATTAAAAGTGGGTTTGATGCATTTGGAGTTTTTATTTGGGAGATACAGGTCTGGGAAGTTGGGATTCTGGAATTTTATTCAGACCATAACTTTTTATCTGTACATTATTTTTAAGTGAAATCAATTTTGTATTTTTATTTATTTAATTATCCACAACTTTCATGTACAAAGTTTATTTATTTGAGGTATAAAAAGTGGAACCAAAAATAGGTCCTAAAATGAATAAAGAATGAATTAAATAAAAGGAATTTGTGTTGTATTTTGGCCCTTATCTCCCCCTACTTTATTCCTTGTCGACCTGGTCATCAAGATGCCTAGGTCTCGGGGTTTCGGATCATAAAATATTTACAATATTTTATTATTTTTCTTTTCTTTTCTTTATTCTATAATTTTGGCATTAAAAACTGTATTTTATGCACATTTAATACACAAATGCATGGATGATAAAATGCATGATTTAACAATATTTACACGCATTTACTAGGGTTTTTAAGGCCAAAATGATAGAATAAAGATGATGAAACGTAGATTCATCACCATGTCAGAAATATCTCAACTCATACGCAAACCCTTGCGACTATGAATCTGACTCGTACAGTGTAAGTGTTGGTGGCTCTCCCCAACTGAAATGACAAAGAGATTGACTTCTCCAGTATGACAACCCAATGATTCCCCAATCCAATAACTCCTTCCTCGAGGAGCAGGGTATTCCCTTCTAAGTTCAAGTGGCAACCAGTTCATGAGGAGGGGATGAAGAGAAGAATGGACGGTAGCCAGTGTAGCTACCTATCCTAGGATGCAAGAACAGTGTAGTCAAGTCATCTAGCTGCAGGCTCACGTGATATGACTTTGGAACTCAAGCTTGCTTATTGACTTTACAACATATGTACATATTTTGAAGGCATTTTATTTTCGTACAGTCCTGTCCATTTTTTTTGAAATACTATTCACAACAGCATTTACTTAATGAGCTTTTCCTCTTGAGCCAGTAGACTATCCCTCTTTTGAAGCTTTATTGCAACCCACACTCTCCTATCTTTAGAATTCCTCATCACTGGATGGGTTGGGGTGCACTTCCCTCCCTAGAGGAGGACAAGTGTTTCCACTTGTGTGCGTCTCATACCAGTAAATCTAATCCCCTCACCACCCCAACTAAGTTGAGCCATGTGAAAGGTGCATGTGTCCAAGTTAGGTCATTATCAACAAGAGTCGTGTGTGTGCTCTGAAATACTCTACTTAGGAAGTCAAGAATTCATTGAACCAAGTCTCGTGATCCTCAAAGAATTAAGTCAACTCGACCTGAAGTACCTCAAACCCAGTTCCTATAAGGTTCCTGTTATTAGGTAGATTTTAAGGTCCAATCAAGCTCCAATCTCCAGATTTTATTTAGACTTGTTCAACTATCAAACTCAATCCGAAAAATACGAATTCTATGCTAATGATATGCAGAATGCAGAAAATATTTTGTGAAGCAATTTCAAAGATTTTGAACTTTTTATGGATTTTTGAAAAGATGATGATGCATATGCATTTTTTGGTATTTTTCAAAAGATTTTCCAAATGTTTTTGGATTTTAGTTTTGCAAATGTTTTGGGATTTTTGAAAAACAAAAAGATTTTGGATAAAAACTAGGTACAAACTATTTACACGAGAGTGCTTCCTATATCTATAAGAAGTGGATTTTAAGAATTTACAGGGTAAGTGATCAATTTTATAAGTATATATAGCAAATTTTCGTGAGATGTATCAATTCCTTAAACTTATTTGAAAATCATTTTTCAAACAATTTTGAAAACTATAGTCCAAAATAAATTTTTACAAATATTTTACAAACATGTACACACATTTGAAAATCATTTTGCAAAGGTTTTCAAATAGTATAGATAGATTTTTCAAAATATTTTTGCAACCATTTTTCAAACCATTTGCAAATCATTTTTCAAACATTTTTTTTCACACAAAGAAAATAAAATTTTACAAACCAAAATGTTTTTACAAAGGTTGAAAACATGTAACAAAACATTTTCCAGATAGTTTTCAAAAGATTTTTTACAAAGATTTTCAAACTATTTTTCAAACATTAAAAAAACATTTTCACCTGATTTATTAATCAGTAAGTACAAAAAGAATTTGAGGAATAATCACATCTTTTTATTATGGTTTTAATGAGTTTTAAAGAATTATTAGCCATATTATTAAGAAAATACAAAAGTACGAGTTATGGCTAAAGTATATACGTAGTATATACGACCCCCCTATACTTAGCTTGAGCTATGTCCTCATAGATCGGAGAGAAAAGAGAAGACATGACTCATACTAAGTATAGACAAGTCTAAGGAATAAATAAATAAAGGAATGAATAAACCAATGAGAAGTTGACCATCCCCCCTATACTTAGGATCAAATAATCCTAAGTATAGCAGATTGTACACAAAGCAGGGAGGGTCAAGGGTGGGAATAAACAGATCGCACTCAGATTGTCTCCTCCTATACTTCGGGTAAGATATCCTTAAGTATAGACCATAAGAGGAGACAATGGAGAGGATCGAAATAAATGAAACTCGAGGTGCACACCCCCTATACTTAGGGCAAAATACGTCCTAAGTATAGAAAACTGTCTACAAGGGGCGACACCTTTTGATACAAAAAGAAGATAGAAAAGGAAAAGAAGAAAAGAAGAAAAGACGAAAATAATAGATCACAGCTCAGTGTGTGTACCTGAAAAACGAGAATGCGAGAGCCGCTAAATAGTGGTCTGACAAGTCAGACTCACTATCGCTGGGGCGACTACTCAAGCCTTCACGTTCGTCAACAATTAACCCACACAATTAATTAAACAATTAAGAGTAAGGATCAAAATTTATTGTAAAATGTACAATGGAAAGCAAGTAGGGGTCGAACAAAGGTGTAGAGTGTGCAGACAAAAAGCCACTACCTAGGTCTAGTGAACTACTCAACCAATTTGGAATTTTTTTGTGGGTTTTTAATTTTATATTTTTTATTTTTTTATTTTTAATTTTGTATTTTGATTTTTATTTTCTGATTTTTTTATTTTCTTTTTATATTTTATATTTTTTAATTTCTTTTTCAAAAACAAAAGTATAAATAAAGTAAGAAAAGGAAGGTAGAGTATTTATAAAAATAAGGAAAAATGCTCAAAAATTAGGAAATAAAATATTTTTAGTCTTTTTATAATTTTTTACTGTTTTTTGAGATTTTTGGGGAATTTTCCAAAGATTTTTGGTATTTTTGAAGGAAAAAATACTAAAAACAGTGGATAAATTAAAAAGCTGAAACTAAAATAGAGAAATAAAATAGGAAACAGTAACAAAAATTCTCCAAATTAATTTTCTATAAAATATAATAAAAACAAGGAAAATTAAGAGATAAAAATTAGATTTTTAGGATTTTGTATGGATTTTTAATATTTTTGTAAAGGTTTTTAGAGTTTTTATATTTTTAGGAGTTTTATTTTATATTTTTTTATGATTTTTGGACTGGAGTTAAAAGACATTAAAATAGGCAAAATATATTTTTTTGGGAATTTTCTGGTATGTTTTTATAATTTTTATAGATTTTATGATGCAAATAGTGCTGAAAATGGTTGTTTTTGAATTTTTATAAATAATAAAATGCAATAAAAATGCAATGCAAAATTATGGCGTGAAACTACAATACAGCATGAGTTTAACTTGATTTTTAGGGATTTTTTTAGACTTTTATATATGCATGCAATAAATCAAGGAATCAAAAAGAAAATACATGCTGGCAATGGCATAAATGCAAATAAGCAAACATTCCAGGGCAATAATGCAATTTTCACCAAAAACACATGCACAAAGCACGTGTTCTGCTGTTCACAGGGGTATATTTGTAAATAATAAAAACCGACAGGACAGGAGTGCAATTAACCCAAAAGTATATTTAAATCACTACGCACATGGGTATAACAACAAATACATGAAAGTTCAGGACCAAAAATGCAAAATACTCAAAAACACGTGGCCCAGTCACGCGAGGTGATGTGGCCGAGGACTGAAGTGCAAATATGAGAAGTTAAGGGGTCTAATTGCAATTATTACAAAACTTTTTTGAATTGAAAATTAATGTTTTCTTACTATAAATAAAGACAAAAAGGACAAGGGTTAATGGTGCAAAATACCCAGGCCTTACGCGGGAGCGGACGGCTGAGATGGTTTCACTTGACACGTGGCGCTCCTGGGTGGCGCGATGATGGTTTGCCTTCAACGACCGTGATTAGATCGTCGATGAAGATCCAACGGCCGCTGCTCACGATCATCCAACGGCTGAGGGCAAATTTGGTGCGTGCTCGTGATCGGACGGTCCTCGAGGATGGTGGAAGAACACCACCTGGGGTTGCTTCAATCGCCGATTGTGGCTGACACACGGCCTCTCCCAGCCCAGGACCAAGGGTAAAAGGGTCCTGGGGATGATCCTCTTCGAATGAAAGTCTCAGGCGAGCCTGAGATGGCTTGAAGTGGTCGAACGGCGGAGGTGACCTGGAGCTTCATCCCTGGAGAATCGAGGCTCGATAGAGCCTTCTCCTTGGCTCTGACCTGCAGGGTTAGAAGCACAAAAACCAGGCGAGGCTACAGGGGTTCTTAGTCGAAGTAATGGAGGTGATTCGTGGCTCAGGCTTGTAGCTCCGACAATCGGCGGAGACAGAGCTCGGGTGCCTCGATCTGAGCGAGATCGAGGTGTATGGAAGTGCGTCGAGGTGAGAGAAGGCGATGGGGAAATTGATGAAGATGGAAGCGAGTCGAGTCAACGGGTGGATGAGGCGTAACACGGTGGCGGAGCGGAGCCCCGTCGTGGAGTGATTTGCGAATTTACGATGAAAGAAGCTATGGAATCAAAACCTGTTGTAGATCTACGCTACCTAAGGCTACGGCTACAGAATGGAAAAGGAAAGAGGCGAAACGCTCACCGGGAGACCAAGGTCGAGCTTGGTGGCGGAGCTCCAGCAGTGAGGTGGATCACACCTCGATTCGACATCGATGACCTTTGAATCGAGCTCTACGACTCCCCGCTGTCACTAGGAGGTTGATGGGCTCAAGGGATTAGGGTTTCAACGGTGGAAGAGGGATCAAGAGAGAAGGGGAGTTGGGGGCTTTGTTTTGTAGGGTTTGACCACAGAGTGGAGAGATCCCAAAGATCAAGGATTATCTTGCGAATCAATGACCCACTCCTCTAAGAAACATTAGGGTGTGAATCACCAATCCGGGAGACCAAGGTCGAGCTTGGTGGCGGAGCTCCGGCAGTGAGGTGGATCACACCTCGATTCGACATCGATGACCTTTGAATCGAGCTCTACGACTCCCCGCTGTCACTAGGAGGCTGATGGGCTCAAGGGATTAGGGTTTCAACGGTGGAAGAGGGATCAAGAGAGAAGGGGAGTTGGGGGCTTTGTTTTGTAGGGTTTGACCACAGAGTGGAGAGATCCCAAAGATCGAGGATTGTCTTGCGAATCAATGACCCACTCCCCTAAGAAACATTAGGGCTTGAATCACCAATCCTCGAGGACAAAAAGTCGTGAAGACCCTATCGCCAAAGGATGAAAGATTGGGTCTCCAAAAATCCTCGAAGATCGCTAAAAAAAACAAAAGTCTGACGGAACAGGAAGGGTCAGACAGTTGAACTGTCAGACCTCTCTGGTTGGTCCACGTGGACCTACCAGAAAACTCCCGCAAAAAATACCTTATAAATTTAATTTAAAATAGTAAATGAATTTATTGATTTTTAATTATAAAATAAGAAATGTTTATTTTTTATGAAGTATTTTATTACAATTTTTAAATATTTTTATGAGGCATAAAAATACAAGTTACTATTTATAGGCTATATAGGTATATATATCTATATATTTTAATATTTTATTTTTATTTTATGTATTTAATTTATTTATTTTTGCTTATTATTTTGTAAGTTTATAGAATATTCTTAGACCCTTAGATATATTTTTATTTTTTTGAGGTATTTTATACACTTAATAAAATAGAACTATGAATTCTGTAGGTATATTTACAGGGATCATACCTATGTATTATATATACAAGTATTTTTATTTTGTATTTCTTTTGTATTTTACTTTAATTTTAATATACAAATATACTATAAGTAATATTTACAAAATTATAAAAATAATGAATAAATAATAAAATAAATATTTTAATCTGTACAATTATACAAGACGGTCCCAAAACTCAACTTTCAAACCGTAGCTCCGCCAAATGCGAAACCACCGCCATTAAATAGATTATTTTGAATTATATACAATTAAAGGTGAGTTTGATGCATTTGGAGTTTTTATTTGGGAGATACAGGTCTGGGAAGTTGGGATTCTTGAATTTTATTCAGACCATAACTTTTTATGTGTACATTATTTTTGAGTGAAATCAATTTTGTCTTTTTATTTATTTAATTATACACAACTTTAATGTACAAAGTTTTTTTATTTGAGGTATAAAAAGTGGAACCAAAAATAGGTCCTAAAATGAATAAAGAATGAATTAAATAAAAGGAATTTGTGTTGTATTTTGGCCCTTATCTCCCCCTACTTTATTCCTTGTCGACCTGATCATCGAGATGCCTAGGTCTCGGGGTTTTGGGTCATAAAATATTTGCAATATTTTGTTCTTTTTCTTTTCTTTTCTTTATTCTATAATTTTAGCATTAAAAACTGTATTTTATGCACATTTAATACACAAATGCATGGATGATAAAATGCATGATTTAACAGTATTTACACGCAATTACTAGGTTTTTAAGACAAAAATGATAGAATAAAGACAATGAAACGTAGATTCATCATCCCCCTATACTTGCCTTTGCTAGTCCCTAGCAAACACTTATGCAATAAGTGCAGAAAAGAAAAACAAAGAAAAGAAAAAGAAGAAATGTGGATTAAATTTTAATTATCAAACTTGTCTTCGCAAAATCAAAGTTTGGAGCTTAAGTCGGACCTTTGGAATTTTACTGCGGGCGAAACCTTAATGAGAACCGGATCTGAAATCCAACAGTCCCTGAGAATCCCAAAACTCTGTTCAAGTCTCCTTAATGAACAGGTCAGAAATATCTCAATTCATACGCAAACCCTTACGACTATGAATCTGACTCGTACAGTGTAAGTGATGGTGGCTCTCCCCAACTAGAATGACAAAGAAACTGACTTCTCCAGTACGATAACCCAATGATTCCCCAATCCAATAACTCCATCCTTGAGGAGCGGGGTATTCCCTTCTAAGTTCAAGTGGCAACCGGCTCAAGAGGAGGGGGTGAAGAGAAGAATGGACGGTAGCCAGTGTAGCTACCTATCCCAGGATGCAAGACCAGTGTAGTCAAGTCATCTAGCTGCAGGCTCAAATATTTGACTTTGGAACTCAAGCTTGCTTATTTTCTATACAACATATTCACATACTTTGCAGGCATTTTATTTTTGTACAAGCCTGTCACTTTTTTTTCTTTTTCTTCTTTTTTTTTCACAGCAGCATTTACATAGGGAGTTTTTCCTCTTAAGCCAGTAGACTATCCCTCTTTTGAAGCTTTATTGCAACCCACACTCTCCTGTCTTTAGAATTCCTCATCACTGGAAGGGTTGGGGTGTACTTCCCTCCCTAGAGGAGGACAAGTGTTTCCACTTGTGTGCGTCTCATACCGGCAAATCCAATCCCCTCACCATTCCAACTGAGTTGAGCCATGTGAAAGGTGCAGGTGTCCAAGTTAGGTCATTATCAACAAGAGTCATGCATGCGCTCTGAAATACTCTACTTAGGCAGTCAAGAATCCATTGAATCAAGTCTCGTGATCCCCAAAGAATTAAGTCAACTAGACCTGAAGTACCTCAAACCCAGTTCCTATAAGGTTCCTGTTATTAGGTAGAATTTAAGGTACAATCAAGCTCCAATCTCCGGATTTTATTTAGACTCGTTCAACTATCAAACTCAATCCGAAAAATGCTCATGCTATGAAAATGTTATGCAGAATGCAGAAAATATTTTTGTGATGCAATTTTCAAAGATTTTGAACTTTTTATGGATTTTTGAAAAGATGATAATGCACATGCATTTTTTTGTATTTTTCAAAAAGATTTTTCAAATGTTGTTGGATTTTAATTTTGTAAATGTTTTTGGGATTTTTGAAAACAAAAAGTTTTTGGCTGAAAACTAGGTGAAAAATATGTACACGAGAGTGATTCTTATATTTACAAGAAGTGGATTTTAAGAATTTACAAGGGTAAGTGATCAATTATATATATATATAAAGTGGATTTTGGTGTGATGAAGCTATTCCTCGAACTTATTTGACACAAATTTTTCAAACAATTTTGAAAACTATAGTCCAAAATAATTTTTGCAAACATTTTACAAACATGTACACACATTTGAAAATCATTTTGCAAAGATTTTTTAAATAATATATATAGATTTTTCAAAGTATTTTTGCAACCATTTTTCAAACCATTTGCAAATCATTTTCGAAACATTTTTATTTCACACAAAGAAAATAAATTTTATAGACAAAATATTTTTACAAAGGTTGAAAACATGTAACAAAATGTTTTACAAATAGTTTTCAAAAGATTTTTCACAAGGATTTTCAAACTATTTTTCAAACATTTAAAAAAACATTTTCACCTGATTTATTAATCAGTAAATACAAAAAGAATTTGAGGAATAATAACATCTTTTTATTACAGTTTTTAATGAATTTTAAAGAATTGTTAGCCATAATTATTAGGAAAATACCAAAGTACGAGTTATAGCTAAAGTATAAACATAGTATATACGACCCCCCTATACTTAGCTTGAGCTATGTCCTCATCAATCAGAGAGAAAAGAGAAGACATAACTCGTACTAAGTATAGGAAAGTCTAAAGAATAAATAAATGAACCAATAAGAAGTTGACTGTCCCCCCAATACTTAGGATCAAATAATCCTAAGTATAGCAGACTGTACATAATGTAGGGAGGGTCAAGGGTGGGAATGAACAGATCGTACTCAGATTGTCTCCCCCTATACTTAGCATAAGATATCCCTAAGTATAGACAAGAAGAGGAGACAATGGAGAGGATCGAAAAGAAATAAAAGAAACTCGGGGTGCACACCCCCCTATACTTAGGACAAAGTAAGACCTAAGTGTAGAAACTGTCTACAAGGGCAACATCTTTTTGATAGATACAACAAATAGAAAAGGAAAAGAAGAAAAAAAGAAAAGAAGAAAAGAGATGAAAGTGGATATGAACAACTCGGGATGCTCATCCCCCCTACACTTAGGATAAAGTACATCCTAAGTGTAGAAGTGATGAAAGGGATGACATCATGTCGGTAGAAGAGAATAAAAGAGATTGAAAAGAAGAAAAGAAGAAAAGTCATTCAAAAATGTTTTGCTCTGCTTGGCCTTCCTCTGCCTCTTTGGAGATATCCGGCTCATCCTTGTAGATTACTTGAATCGAGTCAACGACATCCATGAATGTATCATGTTCAAGGTATGGCTTCGGAAGCAGTCCATTGACTACAAATGGCTGTGCGTCAGCTGACAGATTGGATATCAATTTCCGTTTTCACGCACCTGCCTAACCATAAACGGCCCAGTCCATTTACTCTTCAATTTGCCTGGAAAGATCTTTAATTTCGCATCAAACAACCACATCTTCTGACCTGGATCGAAGGACTTGCGGCGGTTCATGCCATGTTTTGACCTTCTCCTTGTACATCAGGCTGTTGTCATATGCATAATCTCTGAATTTCAGTAATCTGTTCAGATCCAATTTTCTGTTCTTTCCCACTTGCTTGGAGTCCAAATTACAGATGTTAATGGCCCATAAAGATTTGTGAATGAGTTCAATGGGCAAATGACATGGCTTGCCATACACAAGGCGGTAGGGAGACATTCCTAAGGGTGACTTGTACACCGTCCTATAGGCTCAAAGAACGGAATCAAGCAGCTGAGACCAATTCTTACGATCCGGACGCACAAGCTTCTGTAAAATTTTCTTGATCTCCCTGTTTGAACATTCCGCTAAGCCATTGGACTGCGGGTGGTAGGGTGAAGCAACACGATGTTCAATGTAGAATTCCTGAGTCAGCTTCTTCACCTCTCTGTTTATGAAATGACTACCCCCATCAGATATGAGAATCTTGGGAATCCCGAACCGTTCTATGATGTGATCTCTCAAGAATCGACAGACAGTCCTACAGTCGGTGGTTTGGGCGGGAATAGCCTCCACCCAGCGACTTACATAGTCGACAGCAAGCAGAATATATTCATAGCCCTGACTGTTGGGAACGGGTCCATAAAGTCGATCCCCCATGCGTCGAAGACGTCTGATATCTGAATGTATTTCAGAGGCATCGTGTCTCTCATTCCTATGGTTCCGCCCATCTTCTGGCAGTCAGTGCAGCATTTGACATAGTCATCTGCATCTTTGAATAATGAAGGCCACCAGAGGCCACTTTGAAGAGCCTTTGCTGCCGTTCGTTTGCCTTAATGATGTCGTCCTGAATCTTGGTCATGACATAAAGCGAGGACACTTGAAACTTCCTCCTGAGGAATGCACCTTCTAAGAATACAATCTGCTCCCTCACGAAACAAATACGGATCCTCCCATTAGTAGAAATGGATTTTAGACAAGAATCTGTCTATTTTCAACTTAGGCCAATCCTCTGGGATTTTCTTGGTCACCAGATAATTCACAATGTCTGCATACCAAGTGATGAATACCCATTCATCACTCTTTATTCTTTTATTTTAGCTACAAAACCTATGCAAAACACATGTATATTCCTGTAAATAACAATAATTGTTAAATAGCATGCATTGTGTAAATATGCATTTTTAACATGTTTTTGTGCATAAATAAAATAATAAAGAAATAAAAGAAAAAGAGGGAGATATTTAGAATAAATATTAAGCGACCTAATCCCAAGGGAGGGCTCAACATGGGCCTGTTCGCAAAAAGAACCAAAGTAGAGAGAGATAAGGAAGCTCATGTACATATACCTGTAAATAAAATAAAGAATATTTTCCTCTTATTCAAAATAAAAATGGGTGTGTATTTATATGTATATATTTGTAAATAATAAATTGGGAAAAATAAAAGAAAATTAAAAAGAAATTAAAATTCCTTCATCATTGTACATAATCCATGTATATAGAAACCACTTATCTATTTATTTCTACCTATAAATAAATAAATAAAAATCCATAAAAATATGTACATATTTCGTATTCCATAATGTAAATAAATAAAATAAAAATCACAAAAATAAAATAAAAATAAAAATAATCAAAACCTACATTGTACAAATACCATGTATATATGTGTATAAATCTATTTATTTACTCTATGAAAATAAATAATAAAAATAAAATAAAAATACCTTCTTATTCCAAATTTTATTCTATAAATAAATAAAATATAAAATTGGAATAAAATATACAAAAATAAATAATTAAAAATAAAAAATAAAAAATGTATATTGTATATACCTATATATAATAATACTATAGTATAAATACATTATTTTTATTTCAAAAAAATAAATAAAAATCACCAAAAAATAATTTAAAAATAAAGAAACATTTTTCATGTTTTAACTTTTTCAAAATTCAGCCATTTACTATTTATTATTTAATTTCCAAATATTTAATAATTGGCGCGGTCTGATTGGTCCACGGGGGATGTTGACCCCCAGTCAACTCTCCCCCCAGGACCACCAGACCCTGATCTTGTTGCCCCGACCTGTTTTCTCCTATTTCTTCCCACTCGATCTGATCGCCAATCCCCTTAACCCTGGGTCCTAATCCTTCCTGATACATCCGAGATTCACGCCCGGGGTGGGTTTTAGGGATCCGAGCTCCGATCTGATCGCCCGACTCCCATCTAGCCGGACCCCTCATACTATTTAGCTGAAGCTGCAGCCGTATTTCACGCCATCTTTGGCGTCGTTTCGTCCACCCAGGACCTCCACCCGATACCCTAGAGTGACAGCTGGAGCTTGGCGTGTTGTAGAGAGGAGGAGAAGCACCGCGTCACTGATCCAGCGACGTTTCGCCGCCGTGCGCCGCCCAGAGCAGCGCCTTAGCCTCGGGCCCTTGACGACCCTCGAGGCGAAGACCAGAGCTCCCGGAGCTCATCCCCAGTCGATCCCACGCATCAGGTAACCTTAATTCTTTCTATTTTCCGTCAATTTCTGATTACCCCCAAATCACTCCGCCGCCTTCGTTCGTCGATTCCGACCATCTCCGTCACCCTATCGATCATCGGACTCGACCATCATCATCACGAGACCTCTCCGCACCTTCTGTACCCACTCACACCCCCTGTCTCGCCCCGGAGCAGGGACTTTGATCTCCACCGTCGTCGCCTCGCCGGAGATCATCCGCCTCGCCGCACCATTCCCCCATTCTGCCGCTAACCGGGTCGAGGCACTTTGCCCTCGACCCAGCGAGCTTTCTGTGTGGTTTTCCAGGTCAGAAGAGGCCCATTTGAGGCCTCAAATTCCAGGCACAGGAGCCTAGCTCCGCCATCGTCGCTAGGGCTTCTTGGAGCTTCTTGGCGTCATCGGAGGAGTCCTTCATCCGCGGGAGGCTGTGACGATCCTGTTCAACCCATTTGCAGCCCCCGAAGAGGTCCAGCCCAGCCGTGGTGCTCCGGCGAAGTTCACCGGAGCCGTGTTCTTCCAGGAGCCTCCAGAGCCGTCCGTTCAGCCCCGACTCGCCAGATCTCATCCGGACCGCTTGATCCAGGCGAAGAAGAGGCCCTTATCAGGCACCGTCCGATCGACACGTGGCCGCTTCATCGCCCTTCATCCAGCGTAGGGTTAGCCCTTGATCCACCACCGTCAGATAGCACACGTGGCTGACCCTCCACCGTTAGATCCGGGCCAGTGTCCCTTTACAGAGGCGCAGTGCACCTCCACCGTCCGATCAGCCACGTGGCGCACCTCTGGCCCTCGGATTATAAGTGGGGTAAATTGTTCTTAGGCCCCCTCTTGTTTTGCATTTACATTTTAGTAATGTAAATATTTTGTCCCGTGTTTTTATTTTGTAAAAATTGCATCGAGGACCTTCTTGTTTTCTGTATTTGCTATCTAGTCCCTGTCTATGGTGGCCACGTGCTTCGACACGTGAGACCTTGGTGATTTTGCATTATATTCCCTGTAGTTCTTTCATGTGATGCTTTGAATGATTTAAAATAGGAATTACAGTTTAGTCCTTCCGCACCTGGACCACGTGCCTTGCGCGTGACTGCCTGGGCTTTTTGCGCTTTTGGCCCTGATCTTTATGTGTGTGTTATTGATTGGCCCCTAGACTATGTTTTTCTTACTTTCAGGTCCCTGTGCACGGTGTGTGTGTTTTTGATTTAAATAAAATATCAAAATTAACCCAATTTGCGTGGAAATTGGATACGTGGCTCCTGCCACTATGTAAAATTTTCACCAATTTTTGGGTACATTTTTTAGCATTTTTAGTATTTTTAAAAATTCAAAAATACTTGTTTTTCTGTCTGTTCAGATTGAAAATTCCCAAAAAATATTAAACCCTTTAAAAATTCTAAAAAAATCTAGTTTCGCTTATTTTTGTGTGTTTGATTTTCTGACCATTTTTGGTTATTTTTGGATTTATAAAAAGATTAAAAATTTAAAAACCTAGAAAAACTCATAAAAATTCTAAAAAATCATAGAAAACCCAAAAATTAATAAACTCTTTTTTTATTTTTCCTTTTTGTTTATACTTTACATGAAAAATACCTCCAGGCTATTTTAGGACCATTTTATTTTTTTAATTTGGTCCTCCAAGCCTGACTGGATAGTGTTCTCTTATTTTCGCCTTCTTTGATTTTTAGAAAATTCTCTAAAAATTATAAAATTCTCAAAAATTCACCAAGTAAAAAATATATAAAACATAAAAATATTTTTGTTTGAATTTTTGGACTATTTTTGAATACTTAAATAACTCCTTGAGTGTGCTTGTTCTTGCCTTTTATTATTTTCTACATTATTAAAAATTCCAAAAAATATAGAAATATTAAAAACCACCAAAAAATATTTGTTTTTATTTTCTTCTCTTTTTAGACTACTTCGTAGGCCGCAAGGCCAATCCGCGCTCCCTGAGTCCGACCCTGGGTGCTACACTAGGCTAATCTCATAGCCAGGGCCGCTATTTGATTTTCATATTTTATTTGCTTGATTGGTGATCTGATCCATATTTTTCTTGTTGACTAACTGATTTCCGAGATCCGAGTCGCAACGACCCTAGCTCTATTTTATTCACCCGAGTCTCGGTGAATTTTTCGGTTCATCAGAATGGTGTCGTTGCCGGGGAGCACGGCTTAGTAGTTTGTTTCATTTTCATTTTATTTTGTTTTCTTTTTCGCGGCTTTCCGCGGCTTTTCGTCGTCCGTGATTTTTCGCGGATTTTTGGTTTGTTTTTAAATCCATTTTCTTTTATTTCTCTTTTATTTTGTTTTTTGTTGTTTTGCTTGTTTATTTTTATTTCTATTTTTGCATATATACCCTATTTTCTTTTTCTTATTTTATTTGCTTTATTTCTATCTGGTTTGTGACACTCTGATTGTTTCTTGCGAGGGTCCGAGTACCAAGGCGGCTTCTTCGGAGGCCGAGGCAACCACGGGAGTCGGAGACCGCTTCCTTCTCTACGAAGTCGCAGGAGAGCGCGAGGAGAGACCAGTAGTGCGGGAGCCGCGGAATAGCTGCGGAGTTAGATAGATTAGTTTAGGTTTTATTTCCAGCATTATTTGAACTATTGTTGTAATAATACAGGGACAGGACACTCAGTCGGACTTCTTAGACTCTCGGGGTCTGTTTTGCCGAGCACCGGTGTGCTCGGGGGACCCCTCGGCTTTTTCGCGGTTTTCACGTGACTTTTACCATTTATTTCCTGCCTTTCTGTTTCTCGCGGTTTTCAGCCCCTAGCCTTAGGATTTTTGCTTGACTGTGACATAATATTTAGGGTCCAAACACCTTAATAACTTTGCATGTACCTATAGCTCGATTAATTGGACCAAGAATAAAAAGGATAATAAAAGACTATTTGGTCATCTGAGGGGTCACGCACCGCTAGAGGTCCTATACAGCGCTGGCAGGACCCGTTGTGGTGGGCACCGATCGGCATCCGAGATCGGACACCGACCCCTCTTGATTGACCACTTAGCCACTGTTTTATCGAGTAGAACTGCTTGCTTAGGGCTCGGATTTCTGCCTGCATCATTTAGGTAGTTTAAAACCTGTCTTTAAATTCTGCGCGGATCATTTTGCATGTAGACTGCTGGAGTCAGGTACGCATCTCTTACTCTGCATGCATCATTGATTTCTCACGTATCAGCTTTTTCTACTTCTCCCCCCGATTTTTGGACTTAAATAACCAGGAGAACCGAAAAATTCGTTAGGCATTTGCTTTTATTTGAAAAATACCTAAAAATTTGAACCATAAAATTGGGATTGGTTAACTCTATCTGACCCTAAAAGATACTCACCGAAAAAATCTATCTTGGGGAGAGCAACCCCTCCTTGTCTAGTTTGCATGCGCAAGAGAGTGACCCGCACACTAGGCTAAAGCCATATCCGATCCCCGATTAGACTACCGGCCTTTTATACGGGACAGTCTGGTTGGCGGATTGGATTCCCAACAGGTCACGTTAATCGCTCTGGTATCCTGACTTAATCATCTAATAAAACAGACAAGATAAATTGACCGAACCTTTACGGTCTTCAGCTCGCGTTGCGTAGGTGAATCAGGGGTTTGCTTGCTGATCATTGTTGTTTCCAGATTTCATCCGCCCGACTCGCCAGATCAAGATGATGGGTAGAAAGTCCCTTAGGCAGCCTCTGGCTGCACCGCTTCCCAGCACTTCTGCCCATTCATCTAGGTTGGTTAGCGAGAGCCGAGATTCGCTCTCCGAACCCGAGTTCGACTCCACCCTGTTACCCCTCGACCCCCTTGTACCAGTTCTGAGATACCAGTGCCAGATGAGAGACTACTGTCAGATGATTTATCGGTACCTGAGTTTGGGTCTTTTGCCTTTGCAGAGACCATGGTCGGCAGTAGTGACGACCGCACCACAGGTCCCCAGCCCCAGCAGACATTTATCATGGACCAGGGTGCGATCAACTCCACCCTGATCGCCTCATTAGAGACAGTTCAGCAGCAGTTGAGGGATCAGGGAGCTTTTATGATAGAGATGAGGCGCGAGATGGAGCAGATGAGAGCAGACCACGACCAGCGCAAGCCAGGAGACGGGCCGAGGAGACCCGATGAGGCAGCAGCAGCCGCAGCAGCCGCAGCCGCATCCGCCGCAGCAGCGGCAGCACCGGACCAGCCGAGACCGATGCGGGAGTTACACAACCCCGGATCGACACTGACGCACCGTTGGGTCATGTTACCAGCCATCGTGGGGGACTTCAAGTTCCCCCCGAACACTTTGCAGCTCCTCCCCCGGTTCCATGGGCTCGCCACTGAGGAGCCCCATCTCCACTTACAAGAGTTCTTGATGATCTGCAGCACCGTCCATGACAGACAGGTGGACGAGGACACCATCTGCATGATTGCCTTCCCCTTCTCACTAGCAGACAGAGCAGCCACCTGGCTGAAGCACTTGGGGAAGTTTGTCTACACCTGGGAGCAGCTCCGCACCGAGTACTTGAACAAGTATTATCCACTCAGGCGGACGAATACCGCGAGGGCCCTGATCAACAACTTCTCCATGCTCCCCAACGAGCAGTTCCGGGAAGTATGGGAGAGGTTCAGAGAGTTGACAGATAGATGCCCACACCATGAGATTTCGAAGTCGAACCTTGTTCAGAGTTTTTTTTACGGGCTGACACCAGAGCTACAGGGCCTGGTGAATGCTTCTTGTGGCGGGTCCTATTTCGCCAAGGATGAGGACCAGGTCTGGGCCATCTACGAGGAGATGGCCGAGAAATACATGGTGATGTCCCAGACCCGCCTCTACACACAGGGATGCCCTCAGCCACAGACCGTGCAGTACCATAGGATAGCACGGGTTGACGCTGGTCCTTCCAGTTCGTCAGCGGCAGCAGCACAGGCCGAGTCCATAACCGCCGACATGGGTATCATCAGCGAGAAGCTGGACTGGATGGAGATTATAGAGAAGAAGCAGTGCCAGGGAATCACGCAGATGGAGCAGATGGCACAGACTCTGAGTGACCAGAAGACACAGCTCATGTGTCTCCAGGAGGCACAGACGACTTCCCAGCCCCGTCTTCAGGCACGAGGCGATCCGAGTAGCACCAGCATCTCGTCCCAACGCTCCAGCCACCAGTAGCCTAGACAGGTTCAGCTTGTACAGGCGGAGCTGTACCAGCAGCCACAACTTTCTTACCAGTCACCACTATCCCCAGACACACAGATGGTGGTATACTAGCCGGATCAACCTCTGGCAGTACTCCCTCCACCCCCGTACGAGTCAGAGCCGTTGATGGATGTCAACGGGATTTGGTACAACTGACCTTAGCTCGGCATCCGAGGAGACCATCCCGGATTCTGTTGGTCGGCCGGAGGTGCCAACCCCCAGCAGCAGCCGTCAGGACAGGGTGGCCAGATGGCCATCAGAAAGATCACCAGCAGCAGCAGCCCCCAGTGTACCACCAGCAGCAGCAGTCACAGCAGTATGGTCCTCGTCCCTATCAGCAGGGACATTCTTGGAGGCGTGATCAGCCTCAGCAGCAGTTTCATCCACAGTCGTACCCCTCTCACCCGCAACACCAACAGCAACAGCCTCACTGCCAGCGAGGCCACCCGTCAGGTTCTCATGGGCCATCCTATGAGAACCCCGCCTTAGATGATATAGCCTGCCTCCTCACCGATCAACATGCTACATTCAGACGGGAGATGGACGAGTTCCGCCAGGAGATGCGGGATATCGTGAGAGGGAAGGCCGCCATACCTGCCCAGATCGAGCCGAACCCGAACAACCTCAAGAGGAAGTTTGAGCAGGTAGATTTCACAGAGTATGCCACTCCGAGTGATTCTTTTGGTGATATGTCTGTCTATCTGTTTGATACTGACTTTGTCACACTTAAGAGTAGTAGGATGCCAGCAGGCGGCGCCTTGTCTGAGCGACACCCCGAGGATACTTCCAGGGCGCCAGGCGAGCAGGAGAGCGGTGCTGATGCCGCTAGAGATGATGACGGTGGTACTGACACCACCATGGATGCTGATCCCACCGACGGTACTGAGGCCGTCGTTTCACCAGTTGGAGGAGGTGGTACTGACGCCACCAATGTTGTCGAGCCAGAGCGTTGTACTGATGCCGCGAGTCGACCAGCCGAGGGTGGTGCTGATGCCACCGTTTTTACTTCTGAGAGTCCTGTAGTCTTTCCGTCTGTACATGTATCTCAGGACACTTCTGGCAATAAAGGAAAGGGTTTGTTTTCTTCTGGTCCACCTGTGGTGCTTGATGTATGTGTGGATCCTGCCGTCGAGCAGCCTAGACCCTCTCCTAGTCCTTCATCTGAGAAGGACCCTGTGATCCCCTTCCCTAGAGCACTCCATACGGGAAAGGGGAAGAAAATAGAAAATCCAAAAAAGATGCAGCATGAAGAGTTCAGCCAGCAGATGATAGACCGCTTCCACATACAGCTGACTCTTCAGGAGGCTTTGCATCACATCCCTCTACTCTAGAGATCGCTCACAGACAGGACCACAGTTAGGAGGAAGAGGAGGAACCACCAGTCCGAGATCCATGTGCTGACCACAGCCACTTGTTTCGTGATCCAGAACCGTCTGCCGGTCAAGAGGCCAGACTCAAGAGCCCCGTATGTCAGATGCCATATCAGAGAGCAGAGGTTCGACCGTAATCTATTAGACATCGGTTCATCGATCAACTTACTTCCAGCAGCCCTTCTCGACCGCTTCGAGTTGGGCACTCTTAGACAGAGCAGGACATTCCTTCAGTTCGCTGATCGATCTGTCAAGAGGCCGAAGGGGTTGCTGAGGGATGTTGTCGTCATGATTCAGGGCCTGCAATTCCCCATGGACTTCGTAGTGTTGGACAAGGAGATCCCTGAGTCAGTGACTGATACCCCCGTCATTCTAGGTCGCTTATTCTTGTCCACAGTCTAGGCAGTGACTGACCATGATAACGGGAAGGTATACTTTCGCGTCGAGGGCGAGAGTGTACAAATAGAGACGGTCGAGGACATCAGAGTCAGAGATTGAGTATGCTCAGAGACTACTTCCGATACAGAGCAGATGACAGATGCCAGGCCAGACATCCACCAGGACTACGACTTTGTGATCACAGATGACGAGGCACTTTGGGCAGATCCCGACGCACATGCCATCCTCTCACCTTCAGAGTCCGCTGATGCAGAGACACCAGCAGAGGAGAGCTTGGAGAGCGCATTCCTGGTCCAGGATACTTTTGAGGCAGCAGAGCCGGTTCTTGACCGCGAGACAGATTTGTTTGCTGATGATGATACAGATCCCTCGAAGTCAGATTTTGATTGGGCAGAGTTTGATGATTTCATATCAGATCTGACTTCCACTGAGCCTACAGCTAGGGAGGAGGTAGATGCCATGCAGAGCAGAGACAGTCCAGCAGAGAAGCCTTCTCCAGATTCAGATTGTGAGCGAGAGTTTCAGTTCTCCCATGCGGATTTGGCAGCGTTCACTCAGAGTTTTCAAAGGCCAGATCCACCAGCACCCAGTTGTCCAGAGCTGAAGCTACTTCCTGCGTCGCTGAAGTATAGGTTCCTTACGGGTGAGCATGAGATGTACCCAGTCATTATCTCCACCGATTTGACTGGAGAGCAGGAATCTCGTCTGATGGGGGTTCTTAAAAAAGAACCGCAAGGCGATAGGATGGAGCATAACCGATCTCCAGGGGATAAGTCCGGCCCTGTGCTCCCATCATATCTATCTCGAGGATGAGGCGAAGCCGTCGTGTGAGTTCTAGCGACGGCTGAACCCGAATCTGAGAGAGGTTGTCATGAAGGAGATCTCGAAATGGTGGAGCGCCGGTTTTATCTACCCCATCTCCGACTCCAAGTGGGTCAGTCCGTTGCATGTAGTGCCCAAGAAGACAGGCATCACTATAGTAGTCAGCGAGTTTGGAGAGGAGATCGCTACCCGGATACCCACTTCTTGACGGGTCTGCGTAGATTATAGACGACTCAACCAGGCCACCAAGAAGGATCATTTCCCCCTGCCCTATATAGATCAGATCATTTAGAGACTCGTAGGGAAGAGCCACTACTGTTTTCTGGATGGGTACTCCGACTACAACCAGGTGGCCATCGCTCCCGAGGACCAGGACAAGACCACCTTCACCTGTCCCTTCAGCACAAATGCCTTCAGACGCATGCTACCCTGCGACTTTTTAGAGATGCATGCTGTCGATATTTTCAGACATGGTGGGGGAGTGCTTGGAGGTCTTCATGGATAATTTCTCGGTCTACGGTGACGGATTCGACTCCTGTCTTGACTTCCTAGACCGAGTCCTTCATCGATGCATTGAGGTTCACCTTGTGCTATCTTGGGAGAAGAGTCACTTCATGGTGACTCAGGGGACGGTGCTTGGCCATATCATCTCCAACAAGGGCATGGAGGTTGATCTAGCCAAGGTAGATGTCATTAGGAAACTCACACCGCCGTCCAATTTGCGGCAGTTACGGTTTTTTCTGGGGCAGGTCAGTTTCTACCGGCGCTTCATTCATGATTTCAGTAGGATTGCCCGACAGTTGACTGATCTGCTGACGAAAGACACCGAGTTCCTTGTCGATGACAAGTGTCTTTCGTCGTTCGAGACTCTCAAGAGCTGTGTTGTTGAGGCTCCTGTTCTCCAGCCGCCTGATTGGTCTCTCCCATTTGAGATCATGACGGATGCCTCCGATTTTGCCGTAGGGGCCGTGCTGGGACAGAGGAGGGATGGAGTCCCATTTGCCATTCACCACGCTAGCCGTACATTGGATGCCGCACATCGGAACTACACCATCACTGAGAAGGAGATGCTAGCTGTAGTTTTTGCCCTAGATAAGTTAAGATCTTACATCATCGGATCTAGAGTGACCATATACACTGATCATACCACCATCAAGTACCTCATGGCAAAGAAGGATGCCAAAGTCAGATTGACCAGATGGATCCTTCTACTCAAGGAGTTTGACATAGAGATTAAGGATAAGCCTGGAGTCAAGAATGTGGTGGCATATCATCTCTTCCGATTAGAGCATCTTGAGGATTCTGAGCAGACTGAGCCTATATGTGAGACCTTCCCAGATGAGGCGATCCTTGCTATCGCCTCTCTCCCGTGGTATGCCGATATTGTGAACTTTCTTGTTGCTAAGAAAGTTCCACAAGATTGTCCCAGGTAGAGACTTGAGACCTTCCTCGCGAAGGCCAAGTCATACCACTGGGAAGATCCCATCCTTTACCATGAAGGAGGGGATAGTGTCTGGCGTAGGTGCATTCCTAAGGAGGAGCACCATAGCGTCCTCACTTACTGCCATAAGCTTGAGGCAGGAGGACATCACTCTGGGAGGAGAACGGTACTGAAAGTGCTCCAATCCAGCCTATGGTGGCCTACCCTCTTCAAGAACTCTGATAAGTTCGTGAAGAGGTGTACTGACTGTCGGAGGATGGGCACTTGTGGACAACGTGATATGATGCCGATGCAGCCCATTCACTTCTGTGAGGTTTTTGATGCATGGGGCATCGATTTCATGGGTCCATTCCCTAAGAGTCAGGGATTCGAGTACATTCTGTTGGCCGTGGATTATGTGAGTCGTTAGGTTGAGGCCATCCCCGCCCGAACCACAGATGCTAGGACTATTTGCAGATTTTTGAGGAAGCATATCATTTCACGGTTCGAGGTACCTCGAGTGTTGATATCTGACGGGGGGTCTCATTTCGTCAACGACCAGGTGAAGGCCCTTGCTAGCGAGTTCGGCATAGACCATCGAGTTGCCACTCCATACCATCCTCAGACGAATGGTCTTGCCGAAGTGTCGAACAGGGAGATCAAGACTATATTGCAGAAAGTCGTCCGCCCTGACCGAAAGGATTGGTCACAACTTTTGGACTCGGTCTTGTGGGTGTATCGGACGTCTTTCAAGACACCTTTAGGCACATCTCCCTTTCACCTCATTTATGGCAAGCCGTGCCATTTACCTGTTGAGCTGAGACATAGGTCACTTTGGGCTGTCACTGATATACTTTTGGATCCAGATAGTGTAGGAGATCAGAGGAGGGCAGAGTTAGCTGCCTTGGAGGAGCTTCGTGATACCGCCTTCTCAAACAGCCTACAGTACAAGGAGAGAGTAAAGGAGTGGCATGATTCTCATATCAGCCACAAGCATTTTGAGCCTAGACAGAGAGTATGGCTATTTGATGCTAGGCTTCGTCTATTTACAGGGAAGCTACAGAGCAAATGGAAGGGACCATATTTGGTGAGAAAGGTACACGACAATGGGAGTATTGACATATCTGAGTTGTCTTCTGAGAGTACCTTTCGAGTGAACAACCAGCGGCTCAAGCCATATCTTGATCATGAGCCGCGGGTCGTTGATGTTGCCCCTATTCACTTTGCATGAGATGTGGTCTCTTGACTCACATCTATTGCATCTCACGCATGATTATCACTGTTCTCCCGACTTGTATAGATCCAGTTGTCCATATCATTCCCTTTCCTCATCTTTTGATTATGCTATACTTAGGGTGTACTTTACCCTAAGTATAGGGGGGATGTAGGACTCTCGGGTATTCTTTTGACTCATTTTTACCCCTGTTATGTTGCCTATACTTAGGGATATTTTACCCTAAGTATAGGGGGGGTAGACCCTGTACATTCTTCACTCGGATTTCCCTTTGTGTACAACATGCTATACTTAGGATTATTTGATCCTATGTATAGGGGAAAAGCCGAGAGCCTCTTGATTTCTATTATTTCATTCATCTTTGTATGTAGCCTTCCTTTTCACTGCCCTATACTAAGCACGAGTTATGTCTTCTTCATCGCTCTTGACTCTGAGGACATCGTTCGAGCTAAGTATAGGGGGTGTGTATATATTTTATATATACTTTAGCCATAACTCGTACTTTGTGTGAGTGTGTTAATAAATAAAAATGGCTAAAAACCCAAAAATCCATAAAAATTAAAAAATTTTCCTTATAAATAATCATTCTTTTATTGCACATACATAGCTATTGTACAAAATTATTTTTGTAAAAATGTTTTCAAAAACTTTTTGTGTAAAGATTATGTAAATATTTTCATATCAAAATTATGTATATAGTACAAATTTTTTCCAAAATGTTTTGAAAATCAAAAGTTTGCAAAAACCTTGTGTAAATTTGTGTAAATAATTTGCAAAACTTGCATTCATGCACACATTCATGATTTCAAAACATTTTTCAAAAATTGTGCATTTGTGTAATTAGCATCTTTGTATATACTTGTATAGTTTTTTCTTGGATTATAGTTGACATTTAAACTAGCCTGGAATTAAATTGGGAAATGGAGCTTGATTAAGATCTTAATCCACCTAATTATAAGAGGAACCTTATAGGGCTTAGGGTTAAGGCTTTTCAGGTCCATAGTGACTTAATTCTTTGAGTCCACTAGGCTATGATCACATGTCATCTCAATGAGCCTAAGTAGAGCACTTAACAACACACACATGACTCATATAGACAATGGCTTGACTTGGACCAGCACTTTGCATCGAGCTCTCTACAGATGAGGTGGTGAGGAGGCAGTCTTCCTTGACTTGGGGTAGCATATGAGGGTAGTACTTCTAGGAGGAACCTCTCTTCTTCTTTTAGTGAAGGAAGTGCGTCTCAACTTGGTCTGGTTGCCATGAGGTCTAACGACAGGAGTTGTGGGTTGCAATAATGCTTCAAAAGAGGGATAGTCTACTGGCTCAAGAGGAAAAACTCCTTATGTACATATGCTGCACCGTGTAAATATGTTGTACAGATGCACTTGAAAAAAAAAATGCAAAAAGAAAATAACTCCAAAAAAGTGGTGGGTCTGATAGAAAATGATAATCCCACCGGAGTATGTATATAATACAAATAAGCAAAGCTTGAGACTCATGTTCCATCTTATGTAGCTTGCAGCAGGGAGACTTAGCTACACTGGTTGAGCTCCCAAGGATACATGGCTACACTGGCCATGGTCCATTCTCTTCCCCCCCTCTTCTTGAGCCGGTTGAACTTGAACTTAGAAGGGAATACCCCGCTCCTCGAGGAAAGAGTGGCCATATTAGGGTCATAGAGTTACCTTGTTGGGGAGGGTTGTCAAGTTACTACTTCTGATGAGGAGAGATATACCTCACTTACACAGTACAAGGAAAGATTCATAGTCTTCAGGGTTTGTGTATGTAGACTTATTTTGATCTGGATTGTTGAGGAGTCCTGATTATAGATTAGTGGATCTTAGAGGCTGTTGAGTTTTAAACCTAAGTCTAAATAAGGTTCCGACACATTAATAATCCAAAGATCTAATCTTGCTCCATATTTCAATTTAATGAAGGTAAGTTTAATATTCAACATTAATCCATGCATTTTCTCCTCTTTTTCTTTTTCTTTTTATTTTTCACTTCTTTTTCAAATAAGTGTTTGGGGGGTGATGAATACCCATTCATCACTCTTTATTCTTTTATTTTAGCTACAAAACCTATGCAAAACACATGTATATTTTGTAAATAACAATAACTGTCAAATAGCATGCATTGTGTAAATATGCATTTTTAGCATGTTTTTGTGCATAAATAAAAGAATAAAGAAATAAAAGAAAAAGAGGGAGATATTTAGAATAAATATTGAGTGACCTAATCCCAAGGGAGGGCTCAACATGGGCCTGACCGCAAAAAGAACCAAAATAGAGAGAGATAAGGAAGCTCATGTACATATACCTGTAAATAAAATAAAAATTATTTTTCTCTTATTCAAAATAAAAATGGGTGTGTATTTATATGTATATATTTGTAAATATTAAATTAGGAAAAATAAAAGAAAATTAAAAAGAAATTAAAATTCCTTCATCATTATACATAAGCCATGTATATAGAAACCACTTATCTATTTATTTCTCCCTATAAATAAATAAATAAAAATCCATAAAAATAAGTACATATTCCATATTCCATAATGTAAATAAATAAAATAAAAATCACAAAAATAAAATAAAAATAAAAATATATAAAAATAAAAATCAAAACCTACATTGTACAAATACCATGTATATATGTGTATATATCTATTTATTTACTCTATGAAAATAAATAAAAAAATAAAATAAAAATACCTTCTTATTCCAAATTTTATTCTATAAATAAATAAAATATAAAATTGGAATAAAATGAACAAAAATAAATAATTAAAAATCAAAAATAAAAAATGTATATTGTATATACCTATATATAATAATACTATAGTGTAAATACATTATTTTTATTTCAAAAAAATAAATAAAAATCACCAAAAATTAACGCCCGGGGTGGGTTTTAGGGATCCGAGCTCCGATTTGATCGCCCGACTCCCATCTAGCCGGACCCCTCATACTATTTAGCTGAAGCTGCAGCCACATTTCACGCCATCTTTGGCGTCGTTTCGTCCACCCAGGACCTCCACCCGATACCCAAGAGTGACAGCTAGAGCTTGGCGTGTTGCAGAGAGGAGGAGAAGCACCGCGTCACTGATCCAGCGACGTTTCGCCGCCGTGCGCCGCCCAGAGTAGTGCCTGAGCCTCGGGCCCTCGACGACCCTCGAGGCGAAGAGCAGAGCTCCCGGAGCTCATCCCCAGTCGATCCCACGCATCAGGTAACCTTAATTCTTTCTATTTTCCGTCAGTTTCTGATTACCCCCAAATCACTCCACCGCCTTCGTTCGTCGATTCCGACCATCTCCGTCACCCTATCGATCATCGGACTCGACCATCATCATCGCGAGACCTCTCTGCACCTTCTGCACCCACTCACACCCCCTGTCTCGCCCCGGAGCAGGGACTTTGATCTTCACCCCTGTCGCCTCACCGGAGATCATCCGCCTCGTCGCACCATTCCCCCATTCCGTCGATAACCTGGTCGAGGCACTTTGCCCTCGACCCAACGAGCTTTCTGTGTGGTTTTCCAGGTCAGAAGGGGCCCATCTGAGGACCTCAACTTCCAGGCACAGGAGCCCAGCTCCGCCATCGTCGCCAGGGCTCCTTGGAGCTTCTTGGCGTCATCGGAGGAGTCCTTCATCCGCGGGAGGCTGTGACGATCCTGTTCAACCCATTTGCAGCCCCCGAGGAGGCCCATCCCAGCCGTGGTGCTCCGGCGAAGTTCACCGGAGCCGTGTTCTTCCAGGAGCCTCCAGAGCCATCCGTTCATCCCCGACTCGCCAGATCTCATCCGGACCGCTCAATCCAGGCAAAGAAGAGGCCCTTATCAGCCACCGTCCGATCGACACGTGGCCGCTTCATCGCCCTTCATCCAGGGCAGGGTTAGCCCTTGATCCACCACCGTCACATAGCACACGTGGCTGACCCTCCGCCGTTAGATCCGAGCCAGTGTTTCTTCACAAAGGTGCAGCGCACCTCCACCGTCCGATCAGCCACGTGGCGCGCCTCCGGCCCTCGGATAATAAGTGGGGTAAATTGTTCTTAGGCCCCCTCATGTTTTGCATTTACGTTTTAGTAATGTAAATATTTTGTCCCGTGTTTTTATTTTGTAAAAATTGCATCGAGGACCTTCTTGTTTTCTGTATTTGCTATCTAGTCCCTGTCTATGGTAGCTACGTGCTTCGACACGTGAGACCTTGGTGATTTTGCATTATATTCCCTATAGTTCTTTCATGTGATGATTTGAATGATTTAAAATAGGAATTACAGTTTAGTCCTTCCGCACCTGGACCGCATGCCTTGCGCGTGACTGCCTGGGCTTTTTGTGCTTTTAGCCCTGATCTTTCTGTGCATGTTATTGATTGGCCCCTGGACTATGTTTTTCTTACATTCAGGTCCCTATGCACGGTGTGTGTTTTTGATTTATATAAAATATCAAAATTAACCCAATTTGCGTGAAAATTGGAAACATGGCTCCTGCCACCGTGTAAAATTTTCACCAATTTTTGGGTACATTTTTGAACATTTTTAGTATTTTTAAAATTCAAAAACCCTTGTTTTTCTGTCTGTTCAGATTGAAAATTCCCAAAAAAAAATATTAAAACCCTTTTAAAAATTCTAAAGAAATCTAGTTTTGCTTATTTTTGTGTGTTTGATTTTCTGATTATTTTTGGTTATTTTTGGATTTATAAGAAGTTTAAAAATTAAAAAACCTTGAAAAACTCATAAAAATTCTAAAAAATCATAGAAAACACCAAAAATAATAAACTCTTTTTTTGATTTTTTCCTTTTTGTTTATACTTTACATGAAAAATACCTCCAGGCTATTTTAGGATATTTTATATTTTAATTTGGTCCTCCAAGCCTGACTGGACAGTATTCTCTTATTTTAGCCTTCTTTGATTTTTAGAAAATTCCCTAAAAATTATAAAATTATCAAAAATTCATCAAAAATAGTAAAAAATATATGAAACATAAAAATATTTTTGTTTGAATTTTTGGACCATTTTTGAATACTTAAATAATTCCTTGAGTGTGCTTGTTTCTTGCCTTTTATTATTTTCTTCATTATTAAAAATACCAAAAAAATATAAAAATGTTAAAAACCACCAAAAAAATATTTGTTTTTATTTTCTTCTCTTTTTTGACTACTTCGTAGGCTGCAAGGCCAATCGGCGCTCCCTGAGTCCGACCTGGGTGCTACACCAGGCTAATCTCATAGCTATGGCCGCTATTTGATTTTCGTGTTTTATTTGCTTGATTGGTGGTCTGATCCATATTTTTCTTGTTGACTGACTGATTTCCGAGATCCGGGTCGCAACGACCCTAGATCTATTTTATTCACCCGAGTCTTGGTGAATTTTTCGGTTCATCACCAAGGAAGCGAGGTGACAGACAGAATTACCTCGTCTGGAAAGGTCTCTGTGATCGACTGCAGGTTCAGCTCAGGAGATTCCGACTCAGGAAGCCTCGATAGATGATCGGCCACCACATTCTTTACCCCACGTTTATCTTTAATTTCCAAATCAAATTCCTGGAGGAGAAGGATCCACCGGATGAGACGTGGGTTGGTGTCCTTCTTCTACTGTAAGTACCGAATGGTTGAATGATCAGTGTAAATGATTACTTTGGATCCAAGGAGGTAGGATCTGAACTTTTCCAGGGAAAAACTACCGCTAGCAGCTCCTTTTCAGTGACAGTGTAGTTCCGCTGGGCTTCATCGAGCGTTCGGCTAGCGTAGTGAATCGCAAATGGTACATTATCTTTCCTCTGTCCAAGTATAGCTCCGATGGCATAATCTGACGCGTCGGTCATTATCTCGAAAGCCTGAGTCCAAATCGGTGGCTGTAAGACAGGGGCTTGTGTGATGAGTTCTTTCAACTGATTAAAGGCAAGGAGCACACTGTTATCTACAATGAATTCATTCTCCTTGCCGAGCAACTCAGTCAACGGTCTGGCCAGTTTGCTGAAATCTTTGATGAATCGTCGGTAAAAACTGACATGGCCCGAGAATGACCTGACTTGCTTGATGGTTGTAGGTGGCTCAAGTTTGGAAATCACGTCCACCTTGGCTGGGTCAACCTCCATACCACGTTTAGAAACAACGTGATCCAACACGATTCCTTTGGTCACCATGAAGTTGCTCTTCTCCCACGAGAGCACAAGATTGACTTCGCAGCACCTCCATAAGACTCGGTCTAAATAATCCAGACATTGGTCAAACGAATCCCCGTAGATCGAAAAATCGTCCATAAAGACCTCGAAAAAGTTGCCCACCATATCGGCAAAAACTGCAAGCATACACCTTTGAAATGTGGCTGGGGCGTTGCAAAGCCCGAACGACATCCGTCTGAAGGCATATGTACCAAAATGACAGGTGAACGTGGTCTTCTCTTGATCTTCAGGAGCAATAGCAACTTGATTATGCCCAGAGTAGCCATCCAAGAAGAAGAAATATTCCTTCGCGGCCAATCTCTCCAAGATCTGGTCGATGAAGGGTAAAGGAAAGTGGTCCTTCTTGGTAGCGAGATTAAGTCTTCTGTAGTCCATGCACACTCGCCAAGAAGTGGGTACTCTAGTTGCGATATCCTCTCCTTTGTCATTCTTCACAATGGTGATCCCTGATTTCTTTGGCACAACATGCAGAGGGCTCACCCATTTGCTGTCGGAGATAGGATAAATAAATCTCGCATCACACCACTTCTGGATCTCTTTCATAACAACCTCCCGCAGATTAAGATTTAATCTTCTCTGAAGTTCTCGAGAGGGCCTGCAATCTTCTTCTAGAAAAATGCGATGCGAGCAGAGTGACGGATTTACCCCATGGAGATCCGAAGTTCGCAAGCCTATCGCCTTGCGGTTGCGTTCAAGAACCTCCATCAGATGAGATTCTTGGTCTTCGGTCAGATGTGCATTGATGATGACTGGGTACATGTTCGGTTCTCCCGCAAGGAAGGCATATTTCATGTTAGAGGGCAAGGGTTTCAGCTCTGGCGGGGTTTGAGCTGCTTCAGATGTGACCTCAGCTATTAGTGTAGGTGGCGATTCTTTCAACTGTTCGGTGTCCACCATACTCGGTTCCGCCTCTTCTCTCAAATCCTGACAGAATTCCTCGATGATGTCCTCTTCATCAAAAGATTCTTCAAAAATTTGCTCTTGGTTTTGAAGGCACATCACCCCCACGACAGTCTCTTGCAGCACATCAGCGAGTTCCTCATCCTAATTGATAAGGGGAAATTTGACTGCGATCTCCACTCCCTCCTCGGGGCAGAGGAGTTCATGGATCTCATTATCATCCAAAAATAAGTTGGTGTCATGAATTTCTGCTAGAAAGTCGCAGTCGTCAGAATACTCAATCACTCTTGCACATGCCGCAGATGTTCGTTCGGCTGGTGTTCCGTCTGGCAGGGTCTCCACTCTGATTGTTTCATTGCCAGCACCAAAAGTGATTTATCTCGTCCCATAGTTCACTACCGCGTTCGACGTCCGCAGGAATGGTCTTCCAAGTATAATTGGGGTAAGGAGCAATGGAGTGGGGACGTCCATATCTAATACCACAAAATCGGCCGGGAATGGCTTTCCCTGAACCATGACTATCACGTCCTCCAACAGGCCCCTAGGCTGCTTAACTGACTTGTCGGCGAACTGCAGAATCATCTTTGTAGGCTTGAGCAGTCCTAGCCTGAATTCCGTAAGTAGCGAAGCTGGCATCAAGTTGACAGAAGATCCGCTGTCGAGAAGTATTCGTTCAAACTCCTGATTGAACATCTGAAAACGCAAAAGAGGTGCTCCCATATCTGGATTTTTATCCGAGAGGTTGCTGATGGCATTAACGGTGGTCATTGTGAGGATATGCTTTTCGGACTTGCCACCCTTGCTTCTGGAGTTGTGAAGATGCGGCCTGCGCTAGGTTGTGCATGCCTCTTTCAATCCTTTCTTTACAGCTAGCATGTACTCAAGAGCTTTCATTAATGACATATTCAACACCAAATTCTGGATGATTTCTATAATGGCAGGATCAGACAAAGCATTTTTCAATTTTTTCATTTTTTTTGTGTTTTTTCATTGCTCCTGGAAAAGGAATATTTACAACATCTTCACCAAATTCATTCAAAATAGTGTCCATACTGTTGTGTACAAGTAGATGGCAAAAAGGAATAGAATCATCTACAAGATGTGGACCAAAAAGGGCAGGCTCGGCTTCAGGTGCTGGCGTTGGACTCGCTACAGGTGAAAAATCCCTTTTATCCGCGGCTGGCTCTGTAGCAGGTGCAGACGTCTCCAATGCCAACCTATCTCCACCGAGGCTGCTGCTTTCTTTTTGTGTTTTGTTGTTTTCTTCATTTTTTTGTAATTTTCTGGGTGACGGTGCTGCTCCCAAAATGCTTGATGGCCCTAGTGTTGGCTGGACTGATGATTCCCCGTCAGATGCAAGATGCTTTCCCTTCGCCGTCGCCGATGGCTGGAGTGTCCTACCACTCCTGAGAGTAACAACATTAGATAAAAAATAATTTAATTCACCTGATTCGGGTGGGACACTGCCGGCTACCTGCTCCTTGCGTCGGAAGTTGTTCGGATTGGCTTCGACCTGGGCTGGTATGACGGTCTTGGCTGCCGTCAGGTCGTCGATCTGGGTCATCTCAACCATGTTCTTCATTAATTGTTCTAAACAGGCCAAGGCCGGATTAACCGGCACAATCTCAAAAGAATCCCCCTGCTGGGGCCTAGAATGCTGATATGATGACTGGTATCCTTGAGAAAAATGGTGAGGAGGAGGGTTTGGAGGAATATTGTGAATTATGTTTGTTGTATTGAGCAGCCGGTTGCTGATGGTATCCCTGTCTGCGATATCTGGACTGTTGAAGACCGTGCTGGTAATTCTGCCTCCAGGTGTTACCGTGAGATGGAGGCTGGTATTGGTAGGAGGGCTGGAAGGGTTTCCCACCCTACTGCTGCTCGTGATAGGGCATGTTGCCCATCTTCTGACCCTGAGAGTGTCCCTGAGGACGGGTCAGCTACGCTTCATTGTTTCATATGCCATTGATCTCCTGAATCAATGGCGGGGGTGAAGAGAACTGCTCGGAGTAGGCTGGCTGGGACTCAGGTTGATATACAACCATCTGTGTCTAGGGCTGCGGGGGCTGCTCCAGAATCTGCATGTAATACACGTGCTGAATAGGCTGGGGCTGCGGTGGAGTCGGCTGAGGGTTATGCTGCATTGTAGGCTCCTTCTTCTCAGCATTCGGCTCGGCAGAAGTAGACACAGCGTTGCACATGTTGACGTTCAACGCACGAACGAGCTGCTCCAGTTGTTGGGAAATCTGGTCGAGCTTTTCCAGACCCTGGGTCCTCTTCTCGATGATAGATAATTTTTCGAGGTCCTGTGACCTCTTCTCAATGATATCCACCTTAGACAGGTGGTTCCCAATGATGCTCAGGTTGGAGCTCTCATCCTTGTTCTCGGTGTGAGAAGCCATGTTCACTGGCTTGCTGATGGCGGTTGGTATCTTCATATATGCTCTGGACGAGGATTGGGCGGCTTCTCCTTCAGCCATTTCCTCTAAGACGTTCCATACCACGTCCTCGTCCTTGTTGAAATGCGAATCGTCGCAAGCGGCGTCTACAAGCTTTTGGCTCTCAAATGATAGCCCCCCAAAGAAATGCTGCACGAGACTAGTCTTTGGAATTTCATGGTGGGGGCACTTCTCCTGCAGGTCCTTGAATCTCTCCCACGCTTCATGGATAGTCTCGTGGGGCTGCTGGCAGAAACTGGAGATACAGGCACGCATCTGATTCAATCGCTTGAGAGGATAGAATTTATGGAGAAATGCAGACTTCAGCTCCTCCCAGGTCGTGACGACCTTCCCAAGATGGTCGACCCAATATAGGGCCTTGTCTTGAAGGCTGAAGGGAAAGGCGGTCATCTTGACTACCCCCAGAGGAATACCAGGGTAGTGAGCAGTGGCACAAATGCGGCCAAACTTCTTGAGAAAGATATATGATTCCTCAGTGGTATTCTCGTGGAATGTGGGAAGCAGGGACAGAAATTGCGGCTTCATCTCGAAGTGGGCATGCATACGTAGAACCTGAATCCACTCAGTGATGCGACCTGCTCTTGGGTTGTATGTTTCCTTCAGCGTAGGCTTCGACTGCGGTGGATCCGCTTCCGCTGCATCAAATTCTGGTCCTCCCACTGAGAACTCATCTCTGACTTCTTCAAAATTAGGCTCTTGGTTCGGATCATCCTCCCTGCGGCCATCTCTTGCATCGGCCCTCCTCCTCAGATCGTTCAGCATATCTTGGAAGGCGGTCTGGGCCAGGGCTTGATTAGTCAATTGTTGCTGGATGGCTTGAATGGAAGCCAACAACTGACTGTTAACTTCGTTCTGCGTGGTGTACTGCCCTTCCCCTGGATTGACTTCAGGTTCAGGTTGGGGTTGTGGTCCCTTTCCTCTTCCACCTGCCATCTCAGAATGAACTTGAATTTCTGGCTCGTGATCGGGTGGAGAATCTGCATGACGGAGTAAACCCTGATCAGTATCTTCCTGAGCACCCGCTGTTGAGATGAATCTGGATTTAAGGTCAATCCCAAAATGTTGTGAACGGGGCATAGGATATTGACTGAAATCGATCTCTATCCACAAAGGGTTGAGTCGGGGACAAGAGTAATCCCGGTTTATTTGAAGGGGAAGAGCTAATTCGGGTTGCGAGTCCATCCCAAACAGTGGATTTATTGGTGACATGCACGTGTTGAAAGAAGAGAGAATAGGGGAGTCCAATGAGATGTTGACGACTTCTTGGTGACATGCACGTGGTGACATTCCGAACTAACTTCTTGGAGATCACCCCTCTTTATGGAAGATGTTGACGACACGGCATCGATGTGGGCGTCGGCAAGGTCCCGACTAAACCATCCGTGTAACGATATCTTGAGAAGGTCAAAAGGAAAAGATGATGGATGAAGAGCACGAGGGTAAACAAGAAATAAAAGGATTGTAAAATGATAACCTCGGAAATCGATGCGGTTATGTCGACTCACAAGGCGAGTCAACAGTCGGTGTTTGACCACACGAATCCCGAAATTAATCAACAATTAACCCACACTAAGATCAACAAATTAGAAACAATGTGGAGTTAAAATTTATTTTTAACTCTACATAAAAGATGTATAGATGCAAGTACGTAGAGAGTTCGAACACAGGGAGCAAACAGGGTAATTCAAAAATTGTACTCAAGTGAATGTGTGTGTGAAGTGTCTACACTAAGCAAGCAAGCAACTACAAGTTTTGTGGGTTTTTAATTTTTAATTTAATTTTTTTTTTAATTTTTAATTTTGTATTTTGATTTTTGATTTTCTGATTTTTATATTTTATATTTTATATTTTTATATTTCTTTTTCAATATTGGAAAGTAAAGGCAATATAAGACAAGGCAAAGTGAAATATTTATAAAAATGTACAAAAATGCTCCAAAATTCAGAAAATAAATGTTTTTGGTATTTTTAAGGTTTTTTACTGTTTTTGTGATTTTTGGGGATTTTTTCAAGATGTTTTTGGTATTTTTAAAGTCTGAAATAAGGCAAACAGTGGAAATAAGGGCTGGCTGTGACAAAAATGCAAGTTAAAAATAGCAACCAGTAGCAAAAATATTTCACACTATTTTTCTAATAAAAAGGACAAAATAAGGGATAAACAGAAGCTAAGTTTGTATTTTTTTTTGATTTTTCTACTATTTTTTTATATTTTTTTGAAGTTTTTGAGTGTTTTTAGATTTTTAGTGTTTTTCTTTTGAAATTTTTAATGATTTTTGGACTGACACTAAAATAGGATAAAATAGACACTATGTAATTTTTTTGGGATTTTTGGAGGTGTTTTAATATTTTTTTGGTATTTTCTAATCTAGACAGTGCACAAATAGGGAGTTTTTGATTTTTTAATAAATATGAAAATAAAATAAAATCAAAAACTAAATATAGGGCGTTAAAGTACACTTATCCAGAAACTTAAACCTATTTTTGTGGAATTTTTGGAGTTAAAATGATGCTTTAATTAATTAGAACAAGACTCCAATCAACAAACAGTGCTGGCAAGGGCATTCATGCAAATAGTGAAACATCCAGGGGCATGTACGCAATTTTTCCACAAAATATTACTCTGAAACTTGCATTTTCAGGATTAAACACGAATATCCAAACCCGCAAGGGTATATGTGCAATTTACCCACAGGACGCGTGACTTGCACGCGCCTGGGAGGGGTATTTTTGCAATATTACAAAGCTCAGGGGGTTCAATGCAATTTTTCCAAAATATTACAACTTAACAGAAATGTTCAAGGACTAAAACGAAATAAATAAACCCCAGGGAGGTCCCTGCAAAATACCCAGTCCCCTCACGCGCACGGGCACGTGAGGTGACGTGGATTGGACCGAAATGCAAATAAGAAAACTACAGGGGTCTACTTGCAATTATTACAGAAATATTTAAACTACAGATTAAAGTTTACGGACTAAATAAAAATTACAAAATGCGCGGGGGTATCTCGCAAAATTACCCTTGACGCGCGATCGAACGGCGGAGAAGAAGCCACTTAGACACGTGGCGCTTGATGAACGGCCGACGACGCTTCGGAGATCAGCGGTGGAGATCAGATCTGGCAGAAGATCAACGGACGACGCGTGCCAAGATCTAACGGCTGACAAACGGTCTGGCGCGGGCTTTTGATCGAACGGTGGGGAGGCAACGAGGAAGAACAGGGACGCTCGCCGGCGAGGCGAACTTCCCAGCTCCCGATCTCGGGTCTCCGGCTTCAGCGCGGGTTCAAAATCGACCAGAAGACTCTTGGGAGGTCCGGCTATTGATTGGACGGCTCGGATTCGCCGGAGAGGCGTCGAGGTGCTGGCGCGAAGGCGGCGGAGCTCCACGCTCCAGGTATCTCCGGCGAAGGCTCAAAATGGCCCTCCAGATGCGTTGACTGCGCGTGGACCTGCAAAATAAGGTGAGAGGGTCCAGGGCAAGTTGCCTGGACCCCGCGGTGGCGAAGGAGTGGCGCGGAACGAAGGGGTGGAGTTCGGCCGGAGTTGCGCTCCGGCGAGGATGGTGGATCGGGCGCGATAGGCGATGGAACTTCGATTTTTTTGGGGGTTTTTAAAGTCTAAGCTAACAGGAACTAAATGCGATAAAGAAATGGCGGGATGGAAGCCCTCGATGGCAGGAGCCAGAGGATGAAGGTTACCTCGACCGCCGGAGTTGCGGGAGGTGGTGGAGACGCCTCCGACTTCGCGCGCCTTGGCTGAAGGGCTGGCGGTGGAGCTGTCACCTCCACGGAGCTCAGGAGCACGGGATTGGCGCTGAAGGGTGGACCGAAGGTGTTCAACCGGAGGGAGGAGGAGGTGGGTCTGGTTAAGTAGATGGTGGAGTGCGTGACTTCGAGGGAAGATCACGAGCGAATCGAGCAGATCTGGGGAGATCTGAGGAGTCGGCGATGGAGGTGATTGATCGAGGAAGAGGTTTCGTGAAGGAAGCGGCCGCAGAGGATGAGCGGCGCACCCTCGAAAAAGGCGCGAAGACAGGGGGAAAACGACGCGCGCTACGGGCTGGGAGGAAGAAGACAGACTGTTGACCCGCCGGTCAACAGTCGCAAGCTCCTGGTTGGTCCACGTGGACCAACCAGGAGAAAGAGAATAAAAATGTTTTATTATTTCAATTAAAAATAGAAATAAGTCGAATTAAATTAAAGTTATAAAATGAAAATTATTTGTTATTTTACGTAGTATTTTATTATGATTTGTATTTATTTTTATGATACATATTTTTACAAGTTTACTTTTTAGCCTTATATAGGTATATTACCTATGTATTTTAATACTTTTATTTTTATTTTGTATTTTTAATTTACTTATTTTTGTTTATTATTTTCTAAGATTATAAAATACTTTTATATACACAAGTATATTTTTATTTTAATTTTCTGATATATTTTGTATAAAATATAAGTATGTTTTGTATTGGTATGAGTATAGGTATGTATCTATGTATTGAACATATACAACTATTTTTATTTTTGTTTTTATTTAGGTTTTTATTCTTCTTTTAATGTACATAATTATTATAAGTATTATTTACAACATTATAAAAGTATAAAAATGAGTAAATAATAAAGAATAAATTGAATATTTTAATATGTACAAGTATACAATGTGGGTCCAAAAGTCAACTTTCAAACCGTAGCTCCGCCAAATGCGAAACCACCACCATTAAATAGTTTATTTTATTCTATATACAATTAAAGGTGAGTATGCTGCATTTGGAGTTGACAGTTGTGAGATACGGGTCTGGGAAGTTGGGATTCTGGATTCTTATTCAGACCATAACTTTTTATCTGTACATTATTTTTTTGTGAAATCAATTTTGTATTTTTCTTTACTAATTTATCTACAACTTTCATGTACAGAGTTTCTTTATTTGGTGTATAAAAAGTGGAACCAAAAATAGGTCCCAAAATGAATAAAGAATGAATATAATGTATAGGTGTTTTATCTGTGTTTCTGACCTTATCTCCCCCTACTTTATTCCTTGTCGACCTATTCATCAAGATGCCTAGGTCTCGGGGGTTTTGGGTCATAAAATATCTACAATATTTTATTCTTTTTCTTTTCTTTATTTATTCTATAATTTTGGCCTTAATTACAGTATTTTATACAGTGTTGAGATGCACATGCATGGATGCTAAGATGATGGTTTTAATGCTATTTACAGGCATTTGCTAGGGTTTTAGGTGCCAAAATGATAGAATAAAGATGATGAAATGTGGCTTCATCATCCCCCTATACTTTACCTTTGCTAGTCCCTAGCAAACACTTATGCAATAAGTGCAACAAGAGAAAAGAAAGAAAAGAAAAAGAAGAAAATTAGATTAAGTTTAATTATCGAACTTGTCTTTGCAGAATCGAAGTTTGGATCTTAAGTCGGACCTTTGGAAATTTAGTGCGGTCGGAACCTTAATGAGAACCAAGTTTGAAATCCAACAGTCCTCGAAAATCCCAAAACTCTGTCCAAGTCTCCTCAATAGCCAGGTCAGAAATACTTCAACTCATACGCAAACTCTTACGACTATGAATCTGACTCGTACAGTGTAAGTGATATGTAGCTCCCCACCTCAGAAGTGACAAAGAAACAACCTCTCCCAACCTGGTAACTCTAATGCCTCAGTCTAGCAACTCTTTCCTCGAGAAGCGGGGTATTCCCTTCTAAGTTCAAGTACAACCAGCTCAAGAAGAGGGGGAAGAAGTATAGACTTTTGGAAGCTCCGCCAGTGTAGCTAAGTCTTCCGCTGCAAGCTTCATGAGATGTAACATGGATACCATAAGCTTTTGCTTTATTGGACTATATACACTCCGGTGGGGTTATTAAATTTTCAATCCGACCCACCACTTTTTTGGAGTTCTTTTTGCATTTTTTTTCTTTTTTTTTTTTTCAATTGCATCTGTACAACGTATCTACATGGTGCAGCATATATACAAGAAATTTTCCTCTTGAGCCAGTAGACTATCCCTCTTTTGAAGCTTTATTGCAACCCACGGCTTCTGTCTTTAGCCTTCATCACCACTAGACCAAGTTGAGGTGCACTTCCTTCACTATAAGAAGAAGAGAGGTTCCGCCTAGAAGTACTACCCTCATATGCTACCCCAAGCCAAAGGAGACTGCCTCCTCACCACCTCATCCGTGGAGAGCTATGTGAAAGGTGCAGGTGTCCAAGTTAGGTCATTATCAACAAGAGTCGTGCGTGTGCTCCGAAATACTCTACTTAGGCAGTCAAGAATCCATTGAACCAAGTCCCGTGATCCTCAAAGAATTAAGTCAACTAGACCTGAAGTGCCTCAAACCTAGTTCCTATAAGGTTCCTGTTATTAGGTAGATTATAAGGTCCAATCAAGCTCCAATCTTCGGATTTTACTTAGACTTGTTCAACTATCAAACTCGATCCGAAAAATGCTCATGCTATGCAGTGCGATGCAGAAAATATTTTTGTGATGCAATTTTCAAGATTTTGAACTTTTTATGGATTTTTGAAAAGATGATGATGATGCATGCAGATGCAATTTTTTTTTTTGTATTTTTCAAACAGATTTTTCAAATGTTTTTGGATTTTGGTTTTGCAAATGTTTTTGGGATTTTTGAAATCAA
Source organism: Ottelia alismoides (assembly GCA_037367405.1). Taxonomy (NCBI): domain Eukaryota; kingdom Viridiplantae; phylum Streptophyta; class Magnoliopsida; order Alismatales; family Hydrocharitaceae; genus Ottelia; species Ottelia alismoides. Next base: position 495,026 of record JAZKJV010004045.1, on the reverse strand, counting down.
AAAGCTTTGGCTGAAAACTAGGTGAAAATATGTACACGGGAGTGCTTCTTATATTTACAAGAAGTGGATTTCAGAATTTTACAAGGGTAAGTGGTCAGTTTTATATATATAGATATAGTTGATTTTAGTGAGATGTACATATTCCTCAAACTTATTTGACACAAAGTTTTTCAAACAATTTTTTTTTTTGAAAACTATAGTCCAAAATAATTTTTACAATCATTTACACACATTTGAAAATCATTTTGCAATCGGTTTTCAAAACAGTATGTATAGATTTTTCAAATATTTTTGCAACCATTTTTCAAACCATTTGCAAATCATTTTTCAAACATTTTATTTCAGACAAAGAAAAGAAATTTTTACAAACCACACATTTTTACACAGGTTGAAAATATTTTCAAAATGGTGTTCAATAGATGTTCACAAAGACTTTCAAACTATTTTTCAAATATTTTTGCAGAAAACATTTTCACCTGATTTATTAATCAGTATATACAAAAAGAATTTGAGGAATTACCACATCTTTTTATTTAAAGGATTTGTAATGAATTATTAATGAATTATTAGCCATATTTATTACGAAAGTACGAGTTATGGCTTAAAGTATATACACAGTATATACGACCCCCCTATACTTAGCTTGAGCTATGTCCTCATAGATCGGAGAGAAAAGAGAAGACATAACTCGTACTAAGTATCGACAAGTCTAAAGAATGAATGAATCAATGAATGAGAAGTTGACCGTCCCCCCTATACTTAGGATCAAATAATCCTAAGTATAGCAGACTGTACACAAAGCAGGGAGGGTCAAGGGTGGGAATGAACAGATCGTACTCAGATTGTCTCCCCCTATACTTAGGGTAAGATATCCCTAAGTATAGACAAGAAGAGGAGACAATGGAGAGGATCAAAAAGAATAGAGAAACTCGGGGTGCACACCCCCCTATACTTAGGACAAAGTACATCCTAAGTATGGAAAACTGTCTACAAGGGCGGCACCTTTTTGATAGATAAAGAAGATAGAGATGGAAAAGAAGAAAAGAAGGAAATGACTCAACAGATGAGAGTGATATGAACAGATGGATCTGTACAGCGGCAGATGGAGTTGATCACCATGTATGAGATGCAGAATTATATGAGTCAAAGAACACATCTCATACCAGAAGAATGGGGGCAACGTCAATGGTCGGCGGATCATGATCAAGATATAGTTTCAAGCGTTGACCATTGACGCGGAAGGTAGAAGAAGATGACGGTTCGGATATATCAATACTGCCATTGTCATGTACCTTCCTAACCACATACGGACCTTTCCACTTGCTCTGCAACTTCCCTGGGAATAATTTCAGCCTGGAATCAAACAACCATACTTTCTGATCTGGCTCAAACTGTTTATGGCTGATATGCGAATCGTGCCATGTCTTTACTTTTTCTTTGTACTGTAGGCTGTTCGAAAAGGCTGTGTCTCTTAGTTCCTCCAGGGCTGCCAATTCTGCTCGTCTCTGATCTCCTATACTCTCAGGATCCAAAAGTAACTCAGTAACTGCCCATAAAGATTTGTGCTTGATTTCCACTGGCAAATGGCACGGCTTGCCATAGACGAGACGAAAAGGAGATGTCCCTAACGGATTTTTGAAAGAAGTCCGATAAGCCCACAAGACCGAGTCCAAAAGTTGTGACCAATCCTTTCGGTCTGGGCGGACAACCTTCTGCAAGATCGTCTTTATCTCCCGATTCGATACTTCAGCAAGACCATTAGTCTGAGGGTGATAAGGAGTGGCAACCCGATGGTCAATACCGAACTCGTCAGCAAGGGCCCTGACTTTGTCATTGATGAAGTGAGACCCCCGTCTGAAATCAAGACTCTAGGTACCCCGAACCGTGAAATGATATTTTTCCTCAAGAATTTACACACGGTTTTCGCATCTGCGGCTCGGGCGGGGATGGCCTCAACCCATCGACTGACATAATCTACAGCGAGCAAAATATGCTCGAATCCCTGACTCTTAGGAAATGGGCCCATGAAATCAATCCCCCATGCATCAAAAACTTCACAGAAGTGAATAGGTTGCATGGGCATCATGTCTCTGTCCGCAGGTTCCCATTTTCTGACAGTCAGTACATCCCTTCACGAACTCATCAGAATCCTTGAAGAGAGTAGGCCACCATAGGCCGGATTGAAGCACCTTCTGTGCTGTCCTTTTTCCTGAATGATGTCCTCCTGCCTCAAGCTTGTGGCAGTATGTGAGGACGCTATGCTGCTCTTCTTGAGGAATGCACCTCCTCCAGATACTATCCCCTCCTTCATGATAAAGGACGGGATCCTCCCAATGGTAAAACTTGGCCTTAGCTAGGAAGGTCTCAAGTTTCTGCCTGGGCCAACCTTGAGGGACTGTCTTGGCAACAAGATAGTTTACAAAGTCAGCATACCACGGGAGTGAGGTGACAGCCAAGATCGCCTCATCTGGAAACGTCTCTGATATAGGTGCGCTGGGCTCAGATTCCTCAAGATCCTCCAATCTGGAGAGATGATCCGCCACCACATTCTTGACTCCAGGCTTGTCCTTAATTTCAATATCAAATTCCTGGAGTAGAAGGATCCATCTGGTAAGGCGTGCTTTGGCATCCTTCTTGGCCATTAAGTACCGGATGGCGGTATGATCGGTGTACACAGTTACTCTAGATCCGAGAATGTAAGATCGATACTTATCAAGAGCGAAGACTACGGCCAGCATTTCTTTTTCAGTCACAGTGTAATTCCTTTGAGCGGCATCTAAGGTCCGGCTGGCGTAGTGAATGGCAAAGGGTAAACCATCCCTCCTCTATCCAAGAACAGCCCTAACGGCAAAATCTGAAGCATCCGTCATGATCTCGAATGGAAGAGACCAATCGGGTGGCTGAAGGACAGGAGCTGAGACAACCATATTCTTGAGAGTCTCAAATGATTCAAGACACTTATCATTGACAATAAACTCGGTGTCTTTGGTTAGCAAGTCAGTCAACGGTCGGGCAATTCGACTGAAGTCCTGAATAAACCGTCGGTAGAAACCGACATGCCCCAGAAAAGACCGTAACTGACGCAAATTGGACGACGGATTGAGTTTTCTGATGATATCCACCTTGGCAGGATCGACCTCCATGCCTCTGTTGGAGACGATATGCCCAAGGACCGTCCCTTGAGTCATCATGAAATGACTCTTCTCCCAGGATAATACAAGATTGACCTCTATGCAGCGCTTCAGCACACGATCTAGGCAGTCAAGACAAGCATCAAACCCGTCGCCATAGACCGAGAAGTCATCCATGAAGACCTCTAAACAGTTACCCACCATGTCCGAGAAGATGGACAACATGCACCTTTGGAATGTCGCTGGAGCGTTACATAGACCAAAGGGCATCCGTCTGAAAGCATATGTCCCAAACGGACAGGTGAAGGTCGTTTTCTCTTGGTCTTCGGGCGCAATGGCCACTTGATTATATCCAGAGTACCCATCAAGAAAACAGTAATGGCTCTTCCCGGCTAACCGCTCGATAATCTGATCAAGGAAGGGCAGCGGGAAGTGATCCTTCTTGGTGGCCTCATTTAATCGTCTGTAGTCCACACAGACCCTCCAAGAAGTTGGTACTCTGGTAGCGACCTCCTCTCCGAACTCGTTGACAACTGTTGTGATACCCGTCTTCTTGGGCACCACGTGTAACGGACTTACCCATTTTGAGTCGGAGATGGGATAGATGAAATCAGCACTCCACCACTTTGAGATTTCTTTCATGACAACCTCTCGAAGATTCGGGTTCAACCGTCGCTGGAATTCGCGCGATGGCTTAGCGTCATCCTCGAGATAGATGTGGTGGGAGCACAGCTTCGGGCTCAGCCCCTTGAGGTCAGCTATATTCCAACCGATTGCCTTGCGGTTTCTTTCAAGAACCTCCATCAGACGAGATTCTTGTTCTCCAGTCAAATATGCTGAGATAATGACTGGGTGCATTTCAGGCTCACCCGCAAGGAATCTATACTTCATTGATTGCGGCAGAGGTTTTCTTTCAGGACAACTGGGAGGTGGCAGATCTGGCTTCTGATATGTCTGTGTGAATGCCACAAGGTCTGCATGAGAGAACTCTCGCTCGGCATGAATTTCTGACGAAAGGCGGCTGACTGAATTATCAATGTACTGTACGGGCTCGCACTCTGTCACGGTTGCTGGTTCAGAATGAGTCAGACACGACAACGGATCATCAAAATAGGCCCATTCAATGTCTGAATACGAGGGATCAGAAACAGAAGAACAAGGATTGAAATCATCGGCACCACTCGTCACGACGCTGTCAGCCTCAGGTGTATCCTCATCCAGGAATGTGCTCTCCCGGCTCTCGATTGCCATGAGCTTGAGATACAAAGAATTGGTAGGCAAGGCGAGAGTCGGTGCTACAGGGTCTTTCCAGTTAGATTCATCATCAGTCATCTCGAAATCACGAACCTGGTGGACGTCTAGCTGCGCGCCTTGGCTGAAGGGCTGGCGGTGGAGCTGTCACCTCCACGGAGCTCAGGAGCACGGGATTGGCGCTGAAGGGTGGACCGAAGGTGTTCAACCGGAGGGAGGAGGAGGTGGGTCTGATTAAGTAGATGGTGGAGTGCGTGACTTCGAGGGAAGATCACGAGCGAATCGAGCAGATCTGGGGAGATCTGAGGAGTCGGCGATGGAGGTGATTGATCGAGGAAGAGGTTTCGTGAAGGAAGCGGCCGCAGAGGATGAGCGGCGCACCCTCGAAAAAGGCGCGAAGACAGGGGGAAAACGACGCGCGCTACGGGCTGGGAGGAAGAAGACAGACTGTTGACCCGCCGGTCAACAGTCGCAAGCTCCTGGTTGGTCCACGTGGACCAACCAGGAGAAAGAGAATAAAAATGTTTTATTATTTCATTTAAAAATAGAAATAAGTCGAATTAAATTAAAGTTATAAAATGAAAATTATTTGTTATTTTACGTAGTATTTTATTATGATTTGTATTTATTTTTATGATACATATTTTTACAAGTTTACTTTTTAGCCTTATATAGGTATATTACCTATGTATTTTAATACTTTTATTTTTATTTTGTATTTTTAATTTACTTATTTTTGTTTATTATTTTCTAAGATTATAAAATACTTTTATATACACAAGTATATTTTTATTTTAATTTTCTGATATATTTTGTATAAAATATAAGTATGTTTTGTATTGGTATGAGTATAGGTATGTATCTATGTATTGAACATATACAAGTATTTTTATTTTTGTTTTTATTTAGGTTTTTATTCTTCTTTTAATGTACATAATTATTATAAGTATTATTTACAACATTATAAAAGTATAAAAATGAGTAAATAATAAAGAATAAATTGAATATTTTAATATGTACAAGTATACAATGTGGGTCCAAAAGTCAACTTTCAAACCGTAGCTCCGCCAAATGCGAAACCACCACCATTAAATAGTTTATTTTATTCTATATACAATTAAAGGTGAGTATGCTGCATTTGGAGTTGACAGTTGTGAGATACGGGTCTGGGAAGTTGGGATTCTGGATTCTTATTCAGACCATAACTTTTTATTTGTACATTATTTTTTTTGTGAAATCAATTTTGTATTTTTCTTTACTAATTTATCTACAACTTTCATGTACAGAGTTTCTTTATTTGGTGTATAAAAAGTGGAACCAAAAATAGGTCCCAAAATGAATAAAGAATGAATATAATGTATAGGTGTTTTATCTGTGTTTCTGACCTTATCTCCCCCTACTTTATTCCTTGTCGACCTATTCATCAAGATGCCTAGGTCTCGGGGGTTTTGGGTCATAAAATATCTACAATATTTTATTCTTTTTCTTTTCTTTATTTATTCTATAATTTTGGCCTTAATTACAGTATTTTATACAGTGTTGAGATGCACATGCATGGATGCTAAGATGATGGTTTTAATGCTATTTACAGGCATTTGCTAGGGTTTTAGGTGCCAAAATGATAGAATAAAGATGATGAAATGTGGCTTCATCATAAAACAGTAGAAGGCTCACGATGAGCAAGGGGCAAATAGAAGGAGAGCAAAAATAGCGCAAATGCACGATGTTTCTGATCTTGACCTTAATTTAACTAATCAATCAAACCCAAAGCAATGGATTCACCAACTCGACCTGTGAAGCCATGAAGGTTCGACAATTATCTTTGTGAGTTTTAGATTTGATTTTCAGGCAATTATCTTTTCACGAGTCCTTAGAGCGCTACGCCTATAGGAGCGAGAGTACTGCCGAAAAAGTATCCCCGTACTATCCTCCTCCTGTGTAACCTGTAGTCTGCACTATTTGAGATCCTTGTAACCCTTCCTAGATCCCTACTCACCAAAGAAATAGAGAGAGGAAGCCGATAGGCAAAACCGATACTTCGGATCTCGCTCGCAACGGAATCACCCGTGAGCGTGCGAGAACCTACTCGGACGCAAGACGATGAGACAGACACACCTGTGAAGGCGTGGCCTATGCTCGATACTTCGGACAAGGTCAATGCTCTACACAATAGAGAGTCATCAATGGCGACCAAGCCCTACTCGTCTACGTACGATAGAAGCGCCAATACTTCGGAAATCCATGCGATACACAAGGCAACCACAGACTAGGTTTTGGGCTCTATTCCTTACAACGACGCTCACCTCACTGGGGAAGGAAACCTTCCTATGCAACCTGAAAACAAATGAGGGTTTTGCTCACCCCAAGGAGACCTTCCTATGCAAATGTTTTTGGGATTTTTGAAAAACAAAAAGATTTTGGATAAAAACTAGGTACAAACTATTTACACGGGAGTGCTTCTTATATCTATAAGAAGTGGATTTTAAGAATTTAAAGGGTAAGTGATCAATTTTATAAGTATATATAGCGAATTTTCATGAGATGTACCCATTCTCAAACTTATTTGAATATCATTTTTCAAACAATTTTGAAAACTATAGTCCAAAATAATTTTTTACAAATATTTTACAAACATGTACACACATTTGAAAATCATTTTGCAAAGGTTTTTCAAATAGTATAGATAGATTTTTTAAAATATTTTTTGCAACCATTTTTCAAACCATTTGTAAATCATTTTTCAAACATCTTTTTTTCACAGAAAGAATATAAAATTTACAAACCAAAATGTTTTTAAAAAGGTTGAAAACATGTAACAAAACATTTTCCAGATAGTTTTCAAAAGATTTTTTACAAAGATTTTCAAACTATTTTTCAAACATTTAAAAAAACATTTTCACCTGATTTATTAATCAGTAAGTACAAAAAGAATTTGAGGAATAATCACATCTTTTTATTACAATTTTTAATGAGTTTTAAAGAATTATTAGCCATATTATTAAGAAAATACAAAAGTACGAGTTATGGCTAAAGTATATACGTAGTATATGCGACCCCCCTATACTTAGCTTGAGCTATGTCCTCATAGATCGGAGAGAAAAGAGAAGACATAACTCGTACTAAGTAAGGGCAAGTCTAAGGAATAAATAAATAAAGGAATGAATAAACCAATGAGAAGTTGATCGTCCCCCTATACTTAGTATCAAATAATCCTAAGTATAGCAGATTGTACACAAAGCAGGGAGGGTCAAGGGTGGGAATAAAACAGATCGTACTCAGATTGTCTCCCCCTATACTTAGGGTAAGATATCCCTAAGTATAGACCAGAAGAGGAGACAATGGAGAGGATCGAAATAAATGAAACTCAGGTGCACACCCCCTATACTTAGGGCAAAGTACGTCCTAAGTATAGAAAACTGTCTACAAGGGGCGACACCTTTTGATACAAAGAAGAAGATAGAAAAGGAAAGAAGAAAAGACGAAAATAATAGATCACAGCTCAGTGTGTGTACCTGAAAAATGAGAAATGTGAGAGCTGCTAAATAGTGGTCTGACAAGTCAGACTCACTGTCGTTGGGGCAACTACTCAAGCCTTCACGTTCGTCAACAATTAACCCACACAATTAATTAAACAATCAAGAGTAAGGATCAAAATCTATTGTACCCTACTAAAAATATACAATGGCAAGCAAGTAGGGGTCGAACACTGGAAACAAAGGTGTAGAGTGTGCAGACAAAAAGCCACTACTTAGGTCTAGTGAACTACTCAGCCAATCTGGATTTTTTTTGTGGGTTTTTAATTTTATATTTTTATATTTTTTATTTTTAATTTTGTATTTTGATTTTTAATTTTCTGATTTTTATTTACTTTTTATATTTTATATTTTTTTAATTTCTTTTTCAATAACTAGAGTATAAACAAAGTAAGAAAAGGTAGATAGAATATTTATAAAAATAAGGAAAAATGCTCAAAATTAGGAAATAAAATATTTTTAGTCTTTTTAAAATTTTCTACTATTTTTTTTGTGATTTTTGGGATTTTTCCAATTTTTTTGGTATTTTTGAAGGAAAAAAATACTAAAAACAGTGGATAAATTAAAAAGCTGAAACTAAAATGGAGAAATAAAATAGGAAATAGTAGCAAAAATTCTCCAAATTAATTTTCTATTAAAGATAATAAAACAAGGAAAATTTAGAGATAAAAATTAGATTTTTAGGCTTTTTTATGGATTTTTAATAATTTAATAAAGGTTTTTTTGGAGTTTTTATATTTTTAGGAGTTTTCTTTTATATTTTTTTTATGATTTTCGGATTGGAGTTAAAAGACACTAAAATAGGCAAAATATATTTTTTGGGGAATTTTCTAGGATATTTCTATAATTTTTATGGATTTTATGATGCAAACTGTGCTGAAAATGTTGTTTTTGAATTTTTATAAATAATAAAATGCAATAAAAATGCAATGCAAAAATATGGCATCAAACTACAATGCAGCAGGAGTTTAACTTAATTTTTAGGGATTTTTTTAGGCTTTTATAGATGCATGCAATAAATCAAGGAAGCAAAAAGAAAATACATGCTGGCAAGGCATAAGTGCAAATAAGCAAACATTCCAGGGTAATAATGCAATTTTCACCAAAAACACACGCACAAAGCACGTGTTCTGCTGTTCACAGGGGTATATTTACAAATAATAAAAACTGGCAGGACAAGAGTGCAATTAACCCAAAAGTATATTTAAATCGCTACGCACAGGGTTATAACTACAAATACATGAAAGTTCAGGACCAAAAATGCAAAATACCCAAAACACGTGGCCCAGTCACGCGAGGTGACGTGGCCGAGGACTGAAGTGCAAATATGAGAAGTTAAGGGGTCTAATTGCAATTATTACAAAACTTTTTTGAATTGGAAATTAAAGTTTTAGTACTATAAACTAAAGATAAAAAGGACCAGGGTTAATGGTGCAAATACCCAGGCCTTGCGTGGGAGCGGACGGCTGAGATGGTTTCACTTGACGTGTGGCTCTCCCTGGTGGCGCGATGACGGTTTGCCTTCAACGGTCGTGATTAGATCGTTGATGAAGATCCAACGGCAGCTGCTCACGATCATCCAACGGGTGAGGGCAAATCTGGTGCGTGCTCGTGATCGGACGGTCCTCGAGGATGGTGGAAGAACACCACCTGGGGTTGCTTCAACCGCCGATTGCGGCCGACACACGGCTCTCCCGGCCCAGGACCAAGGGCAAAAGGGTCATGGGGATGATCCACTTCGAATGAAAGTCTCAGGCGAGCCTGAGATGGCTTGAAGTGGTCGAACGACGGAGGTGACCTGGAGCTTCATCCCTGGAGAATCGAGGCTCGATAGAGCCTTCTCCTTGGCTCTGACCTGCAGGGTTAGAAGCACAAAAACCAGGCGAGGCTATAGGGGTTCTTAGTCGAAGAAATGGAGGCGATTCATGGCTCGGGCGTGTAGCTCCGACGATCGACGGAGAGGGAGCTCGGGTGCCTCGATCTGAGCGAGATCGAGGTGTATGGAAGTGTGTTGGGGTGAGAGAAGGCGAAGGGGAAATTGATGAAGATGGAAGCGAGTCGAGTCAATGGGTGGATGAGGCGTAACATGGTGGCGGAGAGGAGCTCCGCCGTGGAGTGATTTGCGAATTTACGATGAAAAAAGCTATGGAATCAAAACCTGTTGTGGATCTACGCTACCTAAGGCTACGGCTACAGAATGGAAGAGGAAGGAGGCGAAATGCTCACCGGGAGACCAAGGTCGAGCTTGGTGGCGGAGCTCCGACAGTGAGGTGGATCACAACTCGATTCGACACCGATGACCTTCGAACCGAGCTCTACGACTCCCCACTGTCACCAGGAGGCTGATGGGCTCAAGGGATTAGGGTTTCAATGGTGGAAGAGGGATCAAGAGAGAAGGGGAGTCAGGGGCTTCGTTTTGTAGGGTTTGACCACAGAGTGGAAAGATCCCAAAGATCGAGGATTATCTTGCGAATATTTGACCCACTCCCCTAGGAAACGTTAGGGCGTGAATCACCAATCCTCGAGGACAAAAAGTCGTGAAGACCCTATCACCAAAGGATGAAAGATTGGGTCTCCAAAAATCCTTGAAGATCGCTAAAAAAAACAAAAGTCTGACGGAACAGGAAGGGTCAGACAGTTGACCGGAGGTCAACTATCAGACCTCTCTGGTTGGTCCACATGGACCAACCAGAAAACTCCCGCAAAAAATACCTTGTAAATTTAATTTAAAATAGTAAATGAATTTATTGATTTTTAATTATAAAATAAAAAAATTTTATTTTTTTATGAAGTATTTTATTATGATTTTTAATTATTTTTATGAGGTATAAAAATACAAGTTACTATTTACAGGCTATATAGGTATATATATCTATATATTTTAATATTTTTTTTTATTTTATGTATTTTATTTATTTATTTTTGCTTATTATTTTGTAAGTTTATAGAATATTCTTAGACCCTTAGATATATTTTTATTTTATTTTTCTGAGGTATTTTATACACTTAATAAAATAGAACTATGAATTCTGTAGGTATATTTATAGGTATCATACCTATGTATTATATATACAAGTATTTTTATTTTGTATTCCTTTTGAATTGTACTTTAATTTTAATATACAAATATATTATAAGTAATATTTACAAAATTATAAAAGTATAAAATTATAAAAATAATGAATAAATAATAAAATGAATATTTTAATCTGTACAATTATACAAGAGGGTCCCAAAACTCAACTTTCAAACCATAGCTCCGCCAAATGCGAAACCACCGCTATTAAATAGATTATTTTGAATTATATACAATTAAAGGTGAGTTTGATCATTTGGAGTTTTTATTTGGGAGATACAGGTCTGGGAAGTTGGGATTCTGGAATTTTATTCAGACCATAACTTTTTATCTGTACATTATTTTTGAATGAAATCATTTTTTATTTTTATTTATTTAATTATCTACAACTTTCATGTACAAAGTTTCTTTATTTGAGGTATAAAAAGTGGAATAAAAAATAGGTCCCAAAATGAATAAAGAATGAATTAAATAAAAGGAATTTGTGTTGTATTTTAGCCCTTATCTCCCCCTACTTTATTCCTTGTCGACCTGGTCATCGAGATGCCTAGGTCTCGGGATTTCGGGTCATAAAATATTTGCAATATTTTATTCCTTTTCTTTTCTTTTCTTTATTCTATAATTTTGGCATTAAAAACTGTATTTTATGCACATTTAATATATAAATGCATGGATGATAAAATGCATGATTTAACAGTATTTACATGCATTTACTAGGTTTGTAAGGCCAAAACGATAGAATAAAGATGATGAAACGTAGATTCATCAGTACCCCCTTATACTTAGGACAAGGTGCGTCCTAAGTATAGCAAAATCAGAAGATGAAGACATGGTAGCAGTCATAACAGAAGGATGAAAGAATGATATGGACAGATGGATCTGTACAACGGAAGATGGAAGTGGTTACCATGTATGAGATGCAAATGATATGAGTCAAAGAGTACATCTCATACCAGAAGAATGGGGGCAACGTCAACGGTCGGCGGATCATGATCTCGATATAACTTCAGGTGCTGACCGTTAACACGAAAGGTAGAGTAAGATGACGGCTCGGATATATCAATACTACCATTGTCGTGTACCTTCCTGACTACATACGGACCTTTCCACTTACTCTATAATTTCCCTGGAAATAATTTCAGCCTGGAATCAAACAACCATACTCGCCGATCGGGCTCAAACTGTTTATGACTGATATGAGAATCGTGCCATGTCTTCACTTTTCCTTATACTGTAGGCTGCTAGAAAAGGTTGTATCTCTCAACTCCTCCAAGGCTGCCAACTCTGCTTTCCTCTATTCTCCTATACTCTCGGGATCCAATAATAACTCAGTGACTACCCAAAGTGACTTGTGCTTGATCTCCACTAGTAGATGGCACGGCTTGCCATAGACAAGATGAAAAGGAGATGTCCCTAATGGAGTCTTGAAGGAAGTTCGATAAGCCCACAAGACCGAGTCCAAAAGCTGTGACCAATCCTTTCAGTTTGGACGGACAACCTTCTATAAGATAGTCTTGATCTCCTTGTTCGATACTTCAGCAAGACCATTAGTCTGAGGGTGATATGGCGTGGCAACACGATGGTCAATGCTGAACTCGTCTGCAAGGGCCCTAACCTTGTCATTGATAAAGTGAGACCCCCCATCTGAAATCAGAACTCTAGGTACCCCGAACCGTGAAATGATATTTTCCTCAAAAATCGACACACAGTCTTAGCATCTACGGCTCGGGCGGGGATGGCCTCAACCCAACGGCTTACATAATCCACAACGGGCAAAATGTACTCAAACCCCTGACTTTTAGGAAATGGGCCCATGAAATCAATACCCCATGCGTCAAAAACCTCACAAAAGTGAATGGGCTGCATGGGCATAATGTCTCTCTGTCCGCAAGTACCCATCTTCTGACAGTTAGTACATCTCTTCACGAATTCATCTGAATACTTGAAGAGAGTAGGCCACCAAAGGTCGGATTGGAGCACCTTTTGTGTTGTCCCTCTCCCAGAATGATGTCCTCCTGCCTCAAGCTGGTGGCAATATGTGAGGACGCTATGCTGCTCTTCCTGAGGAATGCACCTCCTCTAGATGTTGTCCCCTCCTTCATGATAAAGGACGAGATCCTCCCAATGGTAAAACTTGGCCTTCACCAGGAAGGTCTCAAGTTTCTGCCTGGGTCACCTTGTGGAACCGTCTTGGCAACAAGATAGTTCACAATGTCGGCATACCACGGGAGCGAGGTGATAGTCAAGATCACCTCATCTGGTAATGTCTCTGTGATAGGTGTGCTGGGCTCAGATTCCTCAAGGTTCTCTAAGCGGGAGAGGTGATCCACCACCACATTCTTAACTCCAGGCTTATCCTTAGTCTCAATGTCAAACTCCTGGAGTAGAAGGATCCATCTGGTAAGATGTGCTTTGGCATCCATCTTGGCCATTAAGTACCGAATGGCGGTGTGATAGGTAAATATAGTCACTCTAGTTTGAAAATATATGATCGATACTTATCCAAAGCAAAGACTACGGCCAGCATCTCCTTCTCTGTCACAGTATAATTCCGCTGAGCGGCATCCAAAGTCCGGCTGGCGTAGTGAATGGCATACGGCAATCCATCCCTCCTCTGTCCAAGCACAACACCAACGACATAATCAGAAGCATCCGTCATGATCTCAAATGGGAGAGACTAATCGGGTGGCTGAAGGGCAGGAGCCATGACAACCATATTCTTGAGAGTCTCAGGACGCAAGACACTTATCATCTACAATGAACTCAGTGTCTTTCGTCAGCAAATCAGTAAGCGGTCGGGCAATACGACTGAAGTCCTGAATGAACCGTCGGTAGAAACCGACATGCCCTAGAAAAGACCGCAGTTGACACAGATTAGACGGTGGTTTGAGTTTTCTAATGATATCCACCTTGGCCGGATCGACCTCTATGTCCCTGTGGGAGATGATATGACCAAGGACCGTCCCCTGAGTCACCATAAAGTGACTCTTCTCCCAAGACAAGACAAGGTTGACCTCTATGCAACGCTGAAGCACATGGTCTAGGCAGTCAAGACAAGCATCAAACCCATCACCATAGACCGAGAAGTCATCCATGAAGACCTCTAAACTGTCACCCACCATGTCCGAGAAAATGGACAACATGCACCTTTGGAATATCGCTGGGGTGTTACACAATCCAAAGGGCATCCGTCTGAAAGCATAAGTCCCAAACGGATAGGTGAATGCCGTTTTCTCCTAGTCTTCAGGCGCAATGGCCACTTGATTGTAACCGGAGTACCCGTCAAGAAAACAGTAGTGACTCTTCCTAGCTAGCCTCTCGATAATCTGATCAATGAATGGCAGTGGGAAATGATCCTTCTTGGTGGCCTGATTCAATCGTCTGTGGTTGATACTGCGTCCCACTACCCTTATTAATTCGAGCAAATTAATGTTCAAATTAATTACTAATGTTCGTTGTAGTTGGATAATGAGAGCAAATCAAAAACCACTTTCAATTATAGTCAAATTAATTTCGAGCGGAATTTTTTTTACTTGGTTGGAAGTCGAAGGTCGAACTCAGGGAGGCAGCTGTCTCCTTAGGTTGATTTTTAGGAAAATCCAATGTATGATTTTCAGAGGAGATATTTTTGGTCTTTTTTGTATATTTTATGCAAGACACATGAAAATCGGGCCAAATTACAAGTTAAATAAAAAAGATGGTCAAATCAATTTAAAAAATTATGAAATTTGTCCAGATTATGAAATGGGATGAAGTTAAGATACTTTATTTTTTGTAATTTTTAGATGCACGGATAATGAAAAATGCAGACTGTAGTGAAAATGATTAAACCAATTTTAATAATTACCAAACGATGCTATTTCTTAGAAACAAAATTAATCCAAATAGGTCTTATTAAGAGCTATCTAAATCAATTTAAATTTCGTTAAAACACTTCATAGTTAATTAATTAAAAATCGATTAATGTTTTCACTAAATGATTTTTTAAGACAAACTATACGTGTAAATGGCATGATTTTCGGATATGTTGTATCATAGACTTATATCTAACAATGGTGATTTTTCAGAGATTTTTTGATAGGAAGATAATGCGCAATCAATTAATCAATCAAAATGGGTAAAATATTGCAATTTTTACCAAATTAAATTCCATTAATATTCTACAAATCAGAAAAATACAAATAAATGCTAAAATGGTATAATAAGAGTTATACTACACAATGCAATTTTCGGAATTAAAAATGGATGACAGAATGATGATAAAATAAACGTGCAAATGCTGGGGTATGAATGCAATACAGAAAAAGAAATATGAACTCAAATGAAGAACATGGACTTACATGCAATTACCATAAACTTGAAATTTTTTTAAAAACTTGCAAAGGGATTCAAGTATACCCTTTGCAAATTCCGTTTTCTTTATTTCGCGATAGATCTCCTCTGCTTCTTGGCTTGAAACAGAGGACTCGAGCTTCTCCTAAGCCGGCGGTGAAGGAGCGCGATGGAGAAGGCGGAGTGCGGTCGGCGGCTTCCACGCGTCGGGGAGGGAGGCGTGGCTGAGGGGAGGACCGTTGAGGCACGAGGGCGGTGTCGAGGCGGCCTTGGCGACGGCTGGCCGCACACAACCAGGAGGTGGAGGGCGCTCGTGGGGGAGATGGTGGTTGGAGGAGCTGGATGGGTGCGGCGTCTCCAGGGGTTGGCCGCGACGAAGGGCGGCTGTGCTGGCCAGGAGCGATGCGAGGCTGCCGGCGTGGAGGTGGTAGCGGCGACATGCGGGGAGACGACGTCGATGGGTTTGGCAACCGCCTGCTGCACGCGGCGAGGGGCGCAACGCCTGGGGAAGCGCGCAAGGGGCGGCTTCAGGAGGCTGGAGGCGTGGCCGGCTGGAGGATGCGAAGTGGATGGCCAACACACGACCAAGGGCACCGGTCACTTGGTCGCGGGCAGGAAGAAGAAGAAGGGGTGGCCGGAGATGGTGAAGAGCTAATGCGCGCAAGTGGAGGTGCCGGGCGATGGTGAGCTGCGTGGGTGGATGGAGGAGGCCGCGCGTAGGCGGAGGAAGAAGAAGAGAAGGAGAGAGAGGACGTGGGGGGATTTCACCACCTCCCATGTTCTTCATGCATTTGTTTAGTTGGACGAAATAAGCGATTAATCGGTTGATGAAAGTTCATCGAAAAATTTAAGAAAAATCATCATTGCGTTCGCAACGTGTGATTTATCCGTAAAAGTGCAATTGATTTTGCAATTTGGATGATGACAGATGGAGAATCGAGGAGAGAGAAATGAAATGAACATGAAGAAAAAGAAGGAAGTTACCTCTAATATAGATGGATAAGGTGCCTGGGAGGAGGAGCGAAGTTGCTCCTGTCATCGCTCAACGTGCGGCAAGCGGAGCTCGAGCAGGTCTCGTGTGAAGCTTGCAGCGGCGAAGGTTGAAGCCTCGCCGGATCTCGCATGGAGGGGGATCGTTTTCGCTCGATGGGAACTCTTGGAGCTGTCACCTACAAGATCTCAGAGCTGGACCTATCTCCTATTGAGTGGCGGATGGGGATGAAGGAAGGAGGAGAGGGGAATATAAAGAGGAGGAGGAGGAGGTTGGAGAGGAGATGGAGAGAGTGGGAGAGATGGAGTATGGATTGGAGGTATCGATGGCTTCTCCCTTAAGTTAAGGGAGAGTGGGGGAGAATGGGTAGATGGAGAAGCTGGATCGTTGATGAAATACCCTTTCATCCAACGGCCCTGGATGAAGGAGGAGGTGGCATAAGTGGATGAATGAGGAGGCGACACGTGGTGGCTCCAGGAGCTGCCACGTGTCGCTCCCAGAAAAATTCACAATTAAATACAAAGAAAAATCGGAAAGAAATAATAAAAAGGGTTAAATCAAAAAGTGATCAACACAAAAGTTGCTCGTCTCGACGAGATCTACAACTTTTGTGAAGGGCTAAAAATCAAATGAAATCGTCTGTACAAAATGTATTTTTGGGTGGTACCTTATAGATATAAAATACCGCATTTTATCTTTTGTAATTTTTTTGTCATTTTTAATTAAGAGAAAAAATCAAAATAAAGTTAGAGAAAATATGAGAAGAATATTTACAACCTAATCTATTTTTTGGATTTTAATAATTAAGAAAATAAAATAATAAAATACAGGGATAAAACGGTCAATATGTACAATATATCAAAGGGGCCCAAAACCCAAGTTTTGCATACGAGCTCCGATTTTAATGAAATTGGTCTTGTTTCGAAGGTCTTTGAATGTATATTACTTTAAAAGTGAGTAGACCTAATTCAGAGGTTGTATGAGAGAGATATGCACATTTTAAGGTTCTTAGTTTCAAACTTGGATTGGGGATTTATTGGTTAATTTTACAAGTTAGTATTTTTTTGACATTTTTCTTTAATTAGTGTTAGTAATATATACACTATAAAGTTGGTTTTATTAGATTTGGATTTATTATAAATATATACAAATAAATCAAATATGGTGAATATACAGGTGATTATTTACAAGTGAAATGGGCTTCTTATTTAATGCAATATGAATGTTAAAATGCAGATGTTATCAATGCATGCATGAATGCTAATTATGTAATATAAGTAGAAACATGCATCTAATTACTCGGGAACAAAGCTCTATTTTCAACTTTTAGAGTCATGAATCACAGATTCATCACCCCCCTATACTTAAACCTTGCTCGTCCCCGAGCAACTAAAACGAAATGCAAGAGTGAAATGAGATTGGGTTCCATACCAAGGTCATGAACAAAAGTTGAAAATGGAGCTTGACTCGACCTTTGGATTAATTGTGTGGCAGAACCTCATTGGGACCTGAACTTTAGACCTAACAGACTTCAAGTTCCACAAGTCTTCTATTCAAGACGCCTCAACAGTCAGGTCATAACAAATCCTCAGACGCAAATTTCTGATGACTATGATTCTTACTTGACCGTGTAAGTGTAAAATAGCTCTCCACATCAGAAATGGCTCAGAACCAGCCTCCTCTAACAAGGTAACTCAAATAATCCGGTCTGGTAACTCTTTCCTCGAGGAGCGGGGTATTCCCTTCTAAGTTCAGGTGCGACCAGCTCAAGAGGAGGGGGTAGAGAAAAGAATGGACGGTAGCTAGTGTAGCTACCTATCTCGGGATGCCTGACCAGTGTAGCCAAGTCATCCTGCTGCAGACTTCTTTCTAATATACATACTCCGACAGGTATTTTATTTTAACTTGGACCTGTCTGATTTTTTTGGAGTTTTTGCATTTTTTTTCTTTTTTTCTTTTCTTTTTTTGAACTATATACAAGGTGCAGCATGTACATCAGGAGATTTTCCTCTTGAGCCAGTAGACTATCCCTCTTTTGAAGCATTATTGCAACCCACAACATCCTGTCCTTAGATGTCAACACCACCAGACTAGGTTGAGATGCAGTACCCTCCCAAGATGAGGACGGATGTTTCCACCCGTGCGCTACTCCAAGCTAAAGGATTCTACCTCCTCACCACCTCATCAATGAAGAGCTGTATGCATTGTGCTTGTCCAAGTTAGGTCATTATCTAAAAGAATCATGTGTGTGCACGAGATATTCTACTTAGACTAATCAAGATGACATGTGAACATAGACTTGCAGACTCAAAGAATTAAGTCACTTGACCTGATAAATCTTAACTCCAGTTCCTAGAAGGTTCCTCTGCAATTAGGTGGATTAAGGTCAAATCAAGTCCATCCTCAATATCTACTCATAACTTGGTTCAGAACCCACTAGCTTTTCACCTTGCAAATGCAAGATATGCAGATGACATGCTATGAATGAAATGCAAGACTCTCTTTTTTTTGAAATGAAAGGATGATATGCAAGAGTAAATAAGAAGCCTTTATTTTCAACATATTTTTTTGGTATACAACAATTTTTATTATTTACAACAAGTTTTTAGTTTACATAGTATACAAGTTTTTTTTTGGTATACATCTTATTTTACAATAAATCTTACAAGAGTATTATTTACAATAATTTTACAAGAATTTTATACAAGTATAATACATATCATACATATTATACAAGTATACATGTATTTTAATTTTTTTTCATTTTTTACAAAAGGTTCACAAGTATTATACAAGTATACAAATTTTTTTCACTTTTTACCCACCCGTAATTATTGCAAAATATATACAAAAAGTATGCGAAAATACACGAAAGTACGAGCTATGGGTAAAGTATATATGTAATATATACACGCCCCCTATACTTAGCGTGTGCTATGTCCTCAGAGCATGAAAAGCGAGGAAAAAGACATAGCTCGTGCTAAGCGTAGGAGAGCTAAAATAACAAAAAGTATAGAAGTCGCTCTGCCCCCCTATACTTAGGCTCTGGTAGTCTAAGTGTAGAAGAAGATAAAAAATAGGGTGGACGAGGTTAAGAGGGGAAATAGAGGAGTATATACACGGCGGGCATCGGTCCCCCCTATACTTAGGCTCCGGTCAGCCTAAGTAAAGGACAAGAGTGAGTGTGAGAACCGATGAGATCTAGAGAATATGCAACGAATGGTGAAGAGACTCGGTCACTCTCCCCCCTATACTTAGGATCTGATCATCCTAGGTATAGCCATAAAATGAAATGATATGGAGCCGGGGTGAGTGGTTTGAATCACTGGGGGAGGGAAAGAACATATGTACAAGGAGAATTGAGAATATACATGGATTAAGAAGGTTTGTGACAAACCTTCTTGCGGACACGAGGAGGTGGATAATATACATATGTGTCGCTGTCGGAATCGTCCTCAGATGAATAATAGTGAGGTGTAGGGATCATCCAAGGAGGCTCGACACACGGCTGCTTGCTTAGATAAGGCTTGAGAACAGCCGAACTGAGCTCACTCATATAAATCACCTTATCCGGATCAGATGAGGACTCCTCAGAAAATTCCTTCTCCAGTGTGTTGAAGGAAACTTTCTTAGTCGGTTTTCTAGAACCTGAATCATTGAGAGGGAGATGAGAGCGACACGCCTTGAGAGATTCGGGGGAACATCTCGAGGAATCAATTCTCGACTTCCTATCACTAGATAGCCGGCTAGAAGAGGGAGCAACCATGTTTTTAAGTGGAGTCAATTTAGTCTTGATTGTTTCCTTTGAAGGTCCAGGATGTGGTGCGGTGCTGACCATGGGTTCCTCATCAGACGAGTAACCATATAGATTAGCATATTCTTGAAGGGTCAACACGTGTCTCGAGAAGGTGCCAGTTATCTCAGTTGGCTTGACATTATTAGGCTCTTGTCTAGGATCATCAAAATGGTCAAGACAGTCAGTAAAAATCATTTTCGACTCAATGTCAGCTTCTGGTCGTGAGTCCTCCTTAGAAGCTGTCACGGTGGTGGTGCAAGCAGTTGATGAAGTGGAGGTGTGGGGAGTCTCTGATTCAATGGTCATCCGGACAATCGGTCTCTCAGGTGTAGTAGAGAGGTGGGACTCATCTTCCTCTCGATGGTCACGACTGTCAGCGGATGTGCGGGTCACCTTAGAGTAAAGTTTATCAAATAATGGATGAGGTCGAAGTGCTCCCAATGCTGTAAAATCGATTTCCCGAGTCTCGCAATCTATAGTCGCCTTAGCCAAGGCTAAGAACGGCTTCCCGAGAATAATCGAAGACTGGGAAAACTCTCCTCGGTGCTCAATGTCAATGATCGTGAAGTCCACCTGGAGTAGAGCACCTTGGAAAGTAACGATAACTGAAATATTTCCTCTAGACCGTTTGATGGATCGATCAGCCAGCTGAACGATCTCTCTTGACTTTCTGATTGGCCTGAGTTTGAGCTTGTCAAACACAAAGGTCGGGAGGATATTTATCGATGAGTCATCATCGATTCTCACATGGGTGAAGATGGTGTCTTTGATTTCACACTCAACTCGGGGCAACCGCTTCACTCTGAGGCTTTTGGTCTTTCTCCCCCATCACCAAGGAGGTGGCCATAGACACTATGTGTCTTTCAGTCCTTGTCTTCTTATTGCCCGACCTCTTGGGCATCAATTTACTTCTCACAAATCGTTTGAGTTCGGGAAAGTGGTCTATTGCCTTTATTAAGGGAAGATTAAAAATCAGTTCTTCAACGAGTGCTTCCCTTAGGGGAGGATCTAAATTTTTTAGGTCTTTTTCATTTTCAATTTTTATGTGCTTTTTTTATTTTTCAATTTTTTGGTGTTTTGGATAGATGAATGATCAGACTCAAGATTGGAAGGCAAGGGGTTCGTAGAAGAGGGAGGTAGAATGGACTCCAGCTGTACAGACAGTGTGGTTTTCCTAATGTTCGTCCGGTTTTCAACATCAAATCTACTTACTTCTTTCTCCACTTTCATACCCAGGCTGGCAGAAATTGAGTGCAATATTTCCATGACATCTCTTAACTCTTTACCAAATGATTCATTTTTCTTAATAAGTCTAGAGATGTCATCCTCCACAAAATTCTCATGACAAATCATGGGAGAGTTATGCTCAATTGGAGGATACTGCTGAGATATTTGGGTCTCATACTCAACATACCTATACTCTGGCATGTACTCCTGGGTCGAGTATGGACCATCCGAATGACAAGTATTGGTCGGAGCCTCATATGATGAAACAGGAACTGATAAGTCTAGCTCATGAGTCCAATCTTGTGAATGTATAGGCTCTCCGAATGAAGGCTGGTTAATGGAATCTTGATCACTAAAGTCAATCAAGTCTGGGAAATCATGATGTGCAGACCTCTTAATTTGGTATGTTCGATCGACCATGTTATGCCTAAGGTCAAGTCGAGATGTGTATATGTGAATTCTTTTCTGGTCCCTACTTGAGGTGAGAATGAAGTATGCGGCGGCATATAATTTTGCCAATCATCTATCTCAGCAGTGGCTTGCTCTTCATTTGATTCGTTGATTCCTGCAAGCTCTCGAGAATAAGGATAGTCAGCCCAAGATGGAAGTGGATCTAGAGTGTTGGAATATGGAGTAGGTGAGAAATGCGAAGAAGTGGAGAAGTCAATCGAAGTTCTGACTTCATAATCGGGTTGAGGTGGAACTGACCACGGGTAAGGGTCTCCTGTGGATGGCGGAAGGTACATGGAAGAAGGAGAAGGCGAAGATGAACGGTATACGGTCGAGGAGGAATGACCAGAGGTCTCAAGGTATGGGGACCAATATCCCTACATCTTTGAAGAGGAAAAGATAATTGCAAGCAGATAGAGGTAGAAAATGTACAATTACACAGGATAACACACACAGACAGACACAAAGAGAAACGCAAGAGCAAACCCTGAGTTCACACTCAACACGGTGAAGGACCCTAAACCGAGTCCGATTAGTCTGGTTGATTTTAAGTGTGATTGTTCAGACAAGATAGCAAAGGTTACGCGACCTATAGGGAAGTCGGCTCAAAGCCGAATGCGTCTTCCCTATTTAACCTGTTGTCTAAGATACCGCAGGTCCTTACTCTCTTCGCTCATATCCCAAGTTGATGGATTCAAAAACCTGCCCCTATCTACCTGCAAGCAGGCGGAGGCTGACAAGGCTGGAACTTCACCCCGGGGGGTTACTGGCAACTTGTCGCGAAGTACCGCAATTTTGCCCCTATCTACCTGAGACAGGCGGAGGCTACTTGGTACTAGTCAGTGAACCTTAAAAATTCAGCTAGTGATATTTGCTAGGATTAGTCGGAACGTGATATGGAAGGCGGGGATTTGGCCTCTTCCTTAAGGTGTTCACACACACTCAAGTACCCTCACTCAGCTTGAAAACAAGGTCGGTGATTAGTCTCCCGCAAACAGATTTTCCAATTTTATTATCTTTTTATGGTCAATAATGTTAGCAGCCCCGATTTTAAGTTTAATTCTCAGTTGTTAGTTCAACCACACAGCATGCCTATCGTACAGTCCCAACTTTCGTTTAAATTAAATGTGAAAAACAGAGGGGGAAATCGAGAAAAGCCGATGCACAAAAAACGATGATGCGTATGCTGAGTAGAGAATACTTATAGTGATCCCTTCACTTTTTATGCAGGATGCAAAACAAAATTGAGAACTTTTTACACTATATGAAAATGCAAGCGACAAATCCGCTCCTAGACAAGCAGTTCTATTAGCGGGTGAAGCACAGGTTGATTTGACTAGTTCAGTGGTCTAGGTGCATCTTTTAAGTGAATTATGTGGTCCTAGAAATTTACGAGCACAAGCAAATCCTAGAGTGGCTCGAGGAGCCGCTAGTGCAAGCCTAATTTACCATTCAAACCACACAACACACGGGGACACGGTTCCACTATCTTTACACACGCGAGAACCCAAACGGGAACCGCTGCAAAAGATGCGAAAAAATAAAGAAAAATAAAGGTAAAAATTCTCTCAAATCACTCAAGAAATTAAGATGTCGATTCCTCGAAGTGTCTTCGACTCCTCGCGTTCCTCGCACAGAAATAACTTGAGGCCAGAGAATGACACAAAAAATGAAAAAAATTAAAAGACAAAAAATATTTACAAGAAAACCGGGGGTCAAACTACCCGGGGATAGAAAATCAAGCACTCAGATATTACTGCAAATTAACCTAAGCCGTGCCTCCCTGGCAACGACGCCATTTTGATACTGCGTCCCACGACTAGATTTTTTAGAATTTTTGGATTTAAAATGTGCAAATGAAAAATACAAACTTTTTTATGGTTTTTATGCAATTTTTCGTGCAAATAGTGTGAAAAATGATAAAAAAATTTACTGGAAGTTAAATATAGTGAAATGAAGCTAAATTAATTTTTTAAGAATTTTCTAACATTTTTTTATTTTTTTATGAATTTTTTACTGAAAATAGAGTGACTGCGGGTATTTAATTTCTAATAAATTCACGAAGTTAAATTATCTAGAGATTGATTTATCTCAAATAGATATTTCAATAAGGAATCCAAGAGACTTGAGATTTCTCAAAAATATTATTCGTGGATTTAAATAAAAATCATTTACTGAAATCACCCTACAATTTATTTTATGCAAACGACAACTCCTAATTAGACGAAATTTGGACTGTTATTAAAGCATACTTAAAGGCATCGTCTATAATTTTTTCATAATTTTTGGAGCAAGAAATGATTATGTGCCAATTTCAGAGTATAATTGGGTAAAATATCACTGATTTTTAATAATTAGGAAAATGAAATGGTAAAATACATGGGCAAAACGGTCAATTTGTACAATATACAAAAGGGACCCAAAACCCAAGTTTTGCATACGAGCTCCGATTTTAATGAAAGTGGTCTTGTTTCGAAGGTCTCTGAATGTAATTACTTTAAAAGTGAGTAGACCAATTCGGAGGCTGTATGAGAGAGATATGCACATTTTAAGGCTCCTAGTTTCAAAATTGGATTGGGGTTTTATTGGTCAATTTTACAAGTTAGTATTTTTTTGATATTTTTCTTTAATTGGTGGTAGTCATATATACACAATAGAGTTGGTTTTATTGGATTTGGAGTTAGTATAAAATATATACAAATAGGTAAAATATGGTGAATATTTTTCAAGTGAATTGGGCTTCTTATTTTATGCAAATATGAATGCTAAAATGCAGATATTATGCTTGCATGCATGAATGCTAATTATGCAAGATAAGGGGAAATATGCTGCTATTTATTTTATGCTAATTATTTTATGCTGCTATTTCATATCTTCACGTAGTGAGCTGCCAGCCAAGCTCACGAAGCTTCTCCGATTTTCGATTGCCAAATCGGATCGAGGCCACGACGACGAGAGCCGCACATCGCAGCTCCACCTTCGGCGACCACACAGGTAATCGTCTATCCCTCTCATTCTCCTTATTTTATTTATCTAACATATTTTTTTGTTGTTGTTATACACCATTTATCGCCACACTATTCACCATCATCATTCATCATCGTTATTTTATTTCATCATCACATATCATTTCCAAGACCACCTCATTAGCATCACCACTTTCATCATCATAAAAAAACACCACCAATATCACCATCCCCTCATCATTATTGCATTTTTATTTTCTGACATAAAAAAGAAAAAAATTACATAACAAAATTAAAAAAACAAAGCAGGCTGCTAGCCGCACGCCTCCACCTCCAGGCGCACCGTCGACGCGCAACCGCCCTCCTCCAGCTGCCAGCCCAGCACGCCACCACACCGGTGGTCGTCCAGCCTCACGTAGTGGTCGCACTCCCGCTCCACCGACTCTCAGCGGCTGCCGCGCCGCCCTCCTCCTCACGCTCGACTGTCCAACAACCCGGCAGCCGCCCCGGTCGCCCTACCCTTCGCGGCCATGCGTGGCCGCTGGCCGCTGCTCCGCCCCACCACCCGTCCTCCTAAAGCCGCCCCTTGCGTGCCTCCCCAAGCGCTGCGCCCCTCGTCGTGTGCAGCAGGCGGCTTCCAAACCCATCAACGTCGTCTCCCCGTAGGTCGCCGCTACCACCTCCACGCCGGCGGCCTCGCACCGATCCTGGCCAGCACAACCCCCCTTCGCCGCGGCCAACCCCTAGAGATGCCGCACCCATCCAGCTCCTCCAACCACCATCTCCCTCCACAAGCGCCCTCCATCTCCTGGCTGTGCACGACCAGCCGCCGCCAAGGCCACCTCGACGCTGCCCTCGTGCCTCAACGGTCCTCCCCTCAGCCACGCCTCCCTCCCCGACGCGTGGAAGCCACCGGCCGCACTCCGCCTTCTCCATCGCGCTCCTTCATCGACGGCCTAGGAGAAGCTCGAGTCCTCTATTTCAAGCCAAGAAGCAGAGGAGATCTGTCGCGAAATAAAGAAAAGGGAATTTGCAAAGGGGACACTTGCACCCCTTTGCAAGTTTTTTAAAAAAATTCAAGTTTCTGGTAATTGCATGTAAGTCCATGTTCTTCATTTGAGTTCATCTTTATTTTTCTGTATTGCATTCATACCCCTGCATTTGCATGTTTATTTTATCATCATTCTGTCATCCATTTTTAATTCCGAAAATTGCATTGTGTAGTATAACTCTTATTCTACCATTTTAGCATTTATTTGTATTTCTCTGATTTGCAGAATATTAATGGAATTTAATTTGATAAAAATTGCAATTTTTTGCCCATTTTGATTGATTAATTGATTGCGCATTATCTGCTTATCGAAAAATCTCTAAAAAATCACCATAGGTAGATATAAGTCTATGATACAACATAGCCGAAAATCATGCCATTTGCACGTATAGTTTGTCATAGAAAAAACATTTAGTGAAAACCTTAATCGATTTTTACTTAATCAACCGTGAAGTGTTTTAACGAAATTTAAGTTGATTCGGATAGCTCTTAATAAGACTATTTGGATTAATTTTGTTTCCGAGAAATAGCATCGTTTGATAATTATTAAAATTGGTTTAGTCATTTTCACTAAAATCTGCATTTTTCATTATCCGTGCATCTAAAAATTAAAAAAATTTAGAGTAGCTTAATTTCATCCCATTTCATAATCTGGACAAATTTCATAATTTTTTAAATTAATTTGAGCATCTTTTTGATTTAACCTGTAATTTGGCCTGATTTTGCATGTGTCTTGCATAAAATATACAAAAAAGACCAAAAATATCTCCTCTGAAAATCATACATTGGATTTTGCTAAAAATCAACCTAAGGAGACAGCTGCCTCCCTGAGTTCGACCTTGGACTTCCAAACAAGTAAAAAAATTGCCGCTCGAAATTAATTTGACTATAATTGAAAGTGGTTTTTGATATGCTCTCATTATCCGACTGCAACGAATATTAGTAATTAATTTAAAGTTTGTAACTTGCTCGAATTAACAAGGGTAGTGGGACGCATTATCAAAATGGCGCTGTTGCCGGGGAGATGGTGGTTGGAGGAGCTGGATGGGTGCGGCGTCTCCAGGGGCTGGCCGCGGCGTAGGGGGGATGTGCTGGCCAGGAGCGGTGCGAGGACGCCAGCGTGGAGGTGGTAGCGGCGACCTGCGGGGAGACGGTGTCGATGGGTTTGGCAGCCGCCTGCTGCACGCGGCGAGGGGCACAACGCCTGGGGAGGCACGCAAGGGGCGGCTTCAGGAGGCTGGAGGCGCGACCGGCTGGAGGATGCAAAGTGGATGGACGACACACGGCCAAGGGCTGCTGGCGGGCAGTTGGAGCTCCAAGGGCGCTGGTCACTTGGTCGCGAGCAGGAAGAAGAAGAAGGGGTGGCCGGAGATGGTGAAGAGCTAATGCACGCAAGTGGAGGTGCAGTCGCTATGGTGAGCGGCGTGGGTGGATGGAGGAGGCCGCGCGTAGGCGGAGGAAGAAGAAGAGAAGGAGAGAGAGGACGTGGGGGGGGGATTTCACCACCTCCCCTGTTCTTCATGCATTTCTTTAGTTGGATGAAATAAGCAATTAATCGGTTGATGAAAGTTCGCCGAAAAATTTAGGAAAAATCACCGTTACATTCGCAACGTGTGATTTATTCGTAGAAGTGCAATTGGTTTTGCGATTTGGATGATGACAAATGGAGAATCGAGGAGAGAGAAATGAAATGAAGATGAAGAAGAAGAAGGAAGTTACCTCTAATGTAGATGGATAAGGTGCCTGGGAGGAGGAGCGAAGTTGCTCCCGTCGTCCCTCAACGCGCGGCAAGCGGAGCTCGAGCAGGCCTCGTGTGAAGCTTGCAGCGGCGAAGGTTGAAGCCTAGCCGGATCTCGCATGGAGGGGGATCGTTGTCGCTCGATGGGAACTCTTGGAGCTGTCACCTACAAGATCTCAGAGCTGGACCTATCTCCTATTGAGTGGCGGATGGGGATGAAGGAAGGAGGAGAGGGGAATATAAAGAGGAGGAGGAGGTTGGAGAGGAGATGGAGAAAGTGGGAGAGATGGAGTATGGATTGGAGATGTCGATGGCTTCTCCCTTAAGTTAAGGGAGAGTGGGGGAGAATGGGTAGATGGAGAAGCTGGGTCGTTGATGAAATACCCTTTCATCCAACGACCCTGGATGAAGGAGGAGATGGCATAAGTGGATGAATGAGAAGGCGACATGTGGTGGCTCCAGGAGCTGCCACGTGTCGCTCCCAGAAAAATTCACAACTAAATACAAAGAAAAATCGGAAAGAAATAATAAAAGAGGTTTAATCAAAAATTGATCAACACGAAAGTTGCTCGTATCGATGAGATCTACAACTTTCATGAAGGGTCGAAAATCAAATGAAATCGTCTGTACAAAATGTATTTTTGGGTGGTACCTTATAGATATAAAATACCGCATTTTATCTTTTGTAATTTTTTTGTCATTTTTAATTAAGAAAAAAAATCAAAATAAAGTTAGGGAAAATATGAGAAGAATATTTACAACCTAATCTAATTTTTTTGGATTTTAATAATTAAGAAAATAAAATAATAAAATACAAGGGTAAAACGGTCAATGTGTACAATATACAAAAGGGGCCCAAAATTTAAGTTTTGCATACGAGCTCTGATTTTAATGAAATTGGTCTTATTTCGAAGGTCTTTGAATGTATATTACTTTAAAAGTGAGTAGACCTAATTCAGAGGTTGTATGAGAGAGATATGCACATTTTAAGGTTCCTAGTTTCAAAATTGGATTGGGGATTTATTGGTCAATTTTACAAGTTAGTATTTTTTGACATTTTTCTTTAATTAGTGTTAGTAATATATACACTATAAAGTTGGTTTTATTATATTTGGATTTAGTATAAAATATATACAAATATATCAAATATGGTGAATATACAGGTGAATATTTACAAGTGAAATGGGCTTCTTATTTAATGCAATATGAATGCTAAAATGCAGATGTTATCAATGCATGCATGAATGCTAATTATGCAATATAAGTAGAAATATGCATCTAATTACTCGGGAACAAAGCTCTATTTTCAACTTTTAGAGTCTTGAATCACAGATTCATCAGTAGTCCACACAAACCCTCCAAGAAGTGGGTACCCGGGTAGCCATCTCCTCTCCAGACTCACTCACAACTGTAGTGATACCCGCCTTCTTGGGTACCGCATGTAATGGACTAACCCACTTGGAGTCGGAGATGGGGTAGATAAATTCAGTGCTCCACCACTTCGATATTTCTTTCATGACCACATCTCGAAGATTCGGGTTCAGCCGTCGCTGGAACTCACGCGACGGCCTAGCGTCCTCCTCAAGATAGATGTGGTGGGAGCATAGATCTGGACTAATCCCCTGGAGATCAGCTATACTCCATCCTATCGCCTTGCGGTTTCTTTCAAGAACCTCCATCGGACGAGATTCTTTCTCTCCAGTCAAACCTGCTGAGATAATGAGTGAGTGTATATCTAGCTCACCCGCAAGGAATCTATACTTCAGCGACTGCGGCAAGGGTTTCAATTCTGGACAACTTGAGGTGGCAGATCTGGCTTCTGATATGTCTGTGTGAAGGCTACCAGGTCTGCATGTGAGAACTCTCGCTGTGCATGAGAATCTGACGAAGAGAACCCTGCTGAATCATCTATGTACTGCACTGGCTCGCACTCCGTCCTAGCTGTCGGCTCAGAAGGAAACAGACACGACAAATAGTCATCAAAATCATCACAATCAATGTCTGAATCTGAGGGATGTGAACTAGATGAACAAGAATGAAAATCAGTACCCCTTGTCCCACAACTGTCAGCCTCAAAGGTATCCTCGTCCAGGTGTGTGCTCTCCAGGCTCTCAACTGCCATAAGCTGTAAATATGGTGAATCTATAAGAAAGGCGAGGGTCTGTGCTATGGGATCTGTCCAAATGGATTCATCATCTGTCATCACAAAATCACACTCCTGGTGGACGTCTAGCTCGTCCTCTGTCATCTGCGAGGCATGACTGGACTGCTATGAGCATGTTGATTCTCTCGCTCTGGTCTCCTCGATCGTTTCTATTTGTATGCTCTCGCCTTCTACGCAAAAGCATACCTTCCCACTATCATGATCGGTCACCGCCTTGGCTGTGGCCAAGACTGGGCATCCAAGTATGGTCGGGGCATCAGTTACCGACTCAGGGATCTCCATGTCCAATACAACAAAGTCCACGGGGAATTTCAGGCCCTGAATGGTAACGACCACGTCTCTCTCAACAACCCCTTCGGCCTCTTAGTTGACCTATCAGCAACTGAAGGACTGTCCTGCTCCGAAGAAGAGGACCAAACTCGAATCGGTCGAGTAAGGCTGCCGGAAGAAGTTTAATAAAAGAGCCACTGTCTAATAGAGTACGGTCGAAACGCTACTCCTGAATCTCTCATCTGACATATGGAGCTCCTGTATTAGGTCTCTTGGCTGACAATTTGTTCTGAATGGTGCAACAAGTAGAATGGGTGAGCACATGGATCTGATCTCCGTGGTTCCTCCTCTTCCTGCGGACTGTAGTTTTCTCCTTCAAACTCTTTTGGAAGAGGGGGATGTGCTCAAGTGCTTCCTGTAGAGTCAGCTGGATTTGGAATCTATCAATCATTTGGTTGCTGAACTCTACCTGTTGGATCTTTTTGGGATTTTCTCTTTTATTCCCCTTCGCCAAGTGGAGTGCTTGAGGGAAGGGGACGGTAGGGGCCTCCTTAGATGGAGGACTGGGACGAGGTTCCTGCGCCTGTGAAGGAATGGAATCCATACAATGATCATCATGCAACACATATGGATCTGAAGTGTATACAGAAACCTTTCCTTTATTCATTTTTTGTTCTTTTTGTTACCACAGTCCTGAGATACAAAAGGTGGCAACACAACATGTGGGAGCTCAACAAAAGTAGAAGTAGTGGCCTCAGTTCACCAATGGCATCTGACTTCGCGGCATCAGCACCGTGCTCAGGCTCTGCATAAAAAATGATGGTCTCAACACCACCATCTACATCAGGTGTCACGACGGCCTCAGCACCGTCATCTGGATCTCCATCACGGGTAGCATCAGCACCACCTCTCTGCTCATCTGGCGTTCACGGTTCCTCATGCGGTTGTTGCTCAAATAAGGCATCGCTGGCTGGCATTCTACCGCTCCTAGTAGTCACAAAATCAACATCATACAAAGAAGACATGCCACTCAAATAATTACTAGGAGAGGTATCCTCTGTAAACTGTACCTGCTCAGACTTCTGCTTCAGATTGTTCAGATTAGGCTCGATCTGTGCAGGTATGGCGGCTTTGCCCTTGATGATATCCCTCATCTCCTGCCGGAACTCATCCATTTCTCGCCGGAAGGATGCCTGCTGGTCAGAAATCAAGCGGGCGAGGTCATCTAGAGCTGGGTTCTCAAAGGCGGGTGCCTGAGGACTGGAAGTGTTCCCCTGTTGGAAATGAGGTTGTTGCTGCTGCTGGTAGTGGGGAGGATGGGAGTATGTCGGGTGAGGCTGCTGACGCTGCCTCCACTGTTGTCCCTGATAGACAGGACGAGGACCCTGCTGGTATTGCTGGTGGGCATACTGGGGCTACTGTTGCTGCTGGCTGTTCTGATGGCCCTGAGCTGGAGACTGCTGCTAGGATGAGGTGCCACCAGTGGTCCAACAGAATCCGGGGTGATCGCAAAGAATCCTGTGCTGCTGTGGGTACCGGTCGTACCAAATCCCATTGACTTCCATCAATGGTTCCTGCTCAACGAGGGATGAAAGAACTGCCAGTGGCTGATCCGGCTGATAGACCACCATCTGAGTGTCCTAAGATGGCAGCTGTGATGGGTAGTACTGTAGCTGCTGGACCGGCTCTGCCTGGATGTGGTGAACCTGGCGGTACAAGGCAGAGGGCTGGGTGGAGCTGCTACTGCTGGGATCAGCTCGTGATCTGGGGGGCTGCGCGAACGTCTGTGCTTCCTGAATACACAAGATTTGTGTCTTCAGGTCACTCATGGTCTTTGTCAACTGGTCCATCTGGGCCAGCCCCTGACTCTGCTTCTTCTCGAGAATCTCGATGCGGTCCAACTTCTCAGAAATGATCCCCATGTCAGCCGCAGTGGATTTAGCCTGATCTGCGGCTGCTGACGGAGTGTGTGTACTGGCATCGATGCGTGCTATCCTTTGATATCAATTGCATGTGGTGGAAGCTTCGGCTGTGTGTAGATGCGGGCTTGGGCCATGACTTTGGAATTCTCTGCCATACCCTCATAGATCTCCCAAATTGCATCCTCTCCCTTGGAGAAATACGATCCACCACAATAGGCTTTGACAAGCCCCTGCAGCTCCGGTGTCAGCCCACAGAAGAAACTCTGAACCAGATTGGGCTTGGATATATCGTGATGTGGACACCGGTCAATGAGCTCTCTGAATCGGTCCCGAGCCTCATGGAATTGTTCATTCGGGACCATGGTGAAGTTGCTGATCATAACTCGTGCTGCGTTGGTCCGGCCGAGTGGATAGTACTTGTTCAAGTACTCGTGCCGGAGCTGTGCCCATGATGTGACATACCTTCCAAGGTGTTTTAGCCAGTAGGCTGCTCTATCAGCTAATGAGAATGGGAAGGCAATCATCTTGATTGTGTCCTCGTCTACTAATCAGTCGTGGATAGTGCTACAAATCATCTCAAACTCCTGCAGATGGAGATGAGGCTCCTCGGTGGCTAGCCCATTACACTTGGGAAGTAACTGTATGGTCTGCGAGCGAAGCTCAAAGTTCCCAACAATGGGAGGAAGCTGAATCCAGCGGTGAGTGAGGGTCGCGGCTGGGTTGTGCTACTGCCTCATGGTCATCGACGACGACCTCTCCTGGTTAGGTTCTCCACCTTCACCTGCGGCTTCTGGTATATCTCCTCCACCGCCCTCAGGTCTGTCATCTCTTCCTTCTCGCATCTGCGCTATCTCCCTCATGAGGTCACCCATGAAAATTCCCTGATCTCTGATCTGTCTCTGCATAGTCTCCAGGGATGCTAACAATGAGTTATTAATGGTAGCTTGATCATATAGGAATGATGGCGGTCTCCGCTCGTCTGGGTGTTCATCTCTGTTGTCCATATCTTGGGTCTCTGCAAAGGCAAAATAACCCATCTCAGGTGCTGACAAATGATCTGAGCTCTTTGTTGCACTAAACTCTGACACTTTTGGACTGATGGAAGGAGAAGGGTGGTCGAGGGAGAACAGGGTGGAAGTGAACTCAGGCTCGGAGAGTGGGTCTGGACTCCCCGAGGTTGTCCTAGATGAATAGGGAGGAGTGCTGGATAGAGGTGCCGCTAGAGGCGGCCTAAGAGACCTCCTTCCCATCATCGTGATTATTGAGAAGAGCAAGGTTGAGAAGTGAAGAAGGGGGGGGGGCAAAATTACGCACAACTGTGCAGTGTTTTTGATCTTGACCTTAATGCAACTAAACAATCAAACACAATACAAGGGGTTCACCAACTCAACGCGTGAAGCCGTGAAGGTTCGGCTATTATCTTTGTAGTTTTTAGATTGAACTCAGGCACTTATCTTTGAACGAGTCCTTATAGTGCTACGCCTATAGGAGAGGGAGTACTGCCAGAAAAGAATCCCGTACTTGTCCTCCTCTTGTGTAACCTGTAGTCTGCACTTTTTGAGGTCCTGGTAACCCTTCCTGGATCCCTACTCAGCCAAAGAAATAGAGAGAGGAAGCCGATAGGTGAAACCGATACTTCGAATCTCGTCGCAACGGAATCACCCGTGAGTGTGCAAGACCCTACTCGGATGCAAGACGATGAGACAGACATCCCCGTGAAGGCGTGGCCTATGCTCGATACTTCGGACAAGGTCAATGCTCTACACAATAGAGAGTCATCAATGTCGACCAAGCCCTACTCGTCTACGTACGATAGTAGCGCCAATACTTCGGAAATCCAGGCGATACACAAGGCAGCCACAGACTAGGTTTTAGGCTCTAATCCTTACGAAGCCGCTCTACTCACTTGGAAGGAGACCTTCCCCATGCAACCTGAATACAACTGAGGGCTTTGCTCACCCCAAGCAATGTGTCCAATTAGCCAATTTTATTTAGGTCAAGTTTTCTTTAGCAGTCCCTTTTTTTAATTTTTTTTGAGAGTTATCACTTGCTTTAAGTCAATTCAATACAAGCGCTTAACGTTTTTGTATTTTTTCTTGATTCCTATTTCATCCAAAAACAGAGGAAGAGAGTCGGAAAAGCAATGCAAAGTGGCACCAAGATGGAAATCTCACCTTTGTGCCTAAATGATGAATGCAAAGATAGAAGACTTACAGTGCCTCCCAGCTCTCTCCATGCAGGATGCAAAACATGAATTTGTAAATCTAATCTATATGTGGTATGAAATCCGATGAAATTGCCCGAGGATGGGGATAGACTATTAGCATGAAGAACCTTTTTCAAAATTTGACTAAGTCCAAAAATCGAGACTATAGGTGTATGCAAAGTTAATTAGGGTGTTTGGACTTAGTCTTATGCCAATCAATTCTAAAGCTAGAGCTCAATCACACAAAAGAAAGAAAAAAATCGGAAAATAAAAGAAAAAATGCGATGAAAACCAATAAAAAACTGCGGTGAGCCCCCAAGTGTACAAGCACTTGGAAAATGGGCCCGAATGTCCAAGTCCGAATGTACCTGTATTATTACAATAATGGTCTCTCTCTCACAATAAATTACACAAATAATGCAGAAAAATAAATGAGTTAGTCTCCAAAAATCTAAGTCTCCTCGTGCACGGGTAGAAGGCTTCATGTGGGTGCCCAGGCGCCTCGGAAAAGCAGCCTCCCTCGCTCTGTGGTACCTTGCACAAAGACAACAAGAGGGTAGTCAGATAGCTCAAAAATATAAGTCAAATATAAAGTAAATGAAAGAAGCAATAATGGTAAACAAATAATCACAATCAATCACAAAAATAAGACCTATACGATGTTGCTCCCCGGCAACGGTGCCATTTGATAACACGGGTTCGGCAAGGGTCTAAATGTCTCACACAAGGCGGAGACAAGAGTCGCTGCGACGATCGCTCACTAAACCCGTATTGATCAACAATCAACCCACGACAATCAAATCAAGCAATGAAAATAGAAGTGGAGTCAAAATTTATTATAACTATACAGAAATGTGTATAGTGTGTAAGTGTGTAGAGGTCGAACACAGGGAGCAAGCAAGATAGATTAGACAATAATTGTGCAAAAAGTGATGTGAGCAAGTGCCTACCAATATGCAAATTTTTGTGGATTTTTTAATTTTTAATTTTTATTATTTTTAATTTTATATTTTTATATTTTGATTTTTAATTACTGATTTATATTTTCTTTTTATATTTTATATTTTTTATGCTTTTATATATAGAATATATACACAATATAAGAAAAGAGAATAATATAGTATTTGTAAAAATAAGGAAAAAGGCTCAAAAATCAGGAAATAAAATATTTTTGGTCTTTTTAGAATTTTATAATGTTTTTGTGATTTTTACAGATTTTCCTGATTTTTTTGGTATTTTTAAAAGTCAAAATACTAGAAAACAGTGAACTAATATACTGGACAAAATTAAAATGAGGTTTAAAAATATCAAACAGTATCCAATATTCCTCAAATTAATTTTAAATCAAAGAGAATAAATCAGATAAAATAAAAAACTAAATTGTATTTTTAGGATTTTTTTCTTGATTTTTTTAGATTTTTAGGAAGATTTTTGGAGTTTTCTAATTTTTAAGGTTTTTGTTTTGAAATTTTTAATGATTTTTGGACATGAGTTATAAGACACTAAAATAGACTAAAGGTAATTTTTTTGGAATTTTTAAAAGAGTTTTAATATTTTTTTTTGGTATTTTCTAGTGCAAACAGTACTGAAAATGCATGTTTTTAATTTTTAATAAATAATAAAAAGCAAGAAAAATGAAAATAAAAATATAGCGTGGAAGAGCAAGTAAACAGGAGCTTGAGGTATTTTTTGTGGATTTTTTAGTAGTTTAGAGATGCATGGAATAAATAAATACAATAAATGGAAACTACACAGCTGGTAGGGGTAATTTTGGAATTAGCAGAACATCCAGGGGCTTGCGTGCAAAATTTCCAGAAACTATATAACTGATTCGAATACTTTCTTGGTTATCTCTAAATACCCAAAATCTGTGAGGGTTAATGTTGCAAAATCACCAAGAAGCACGTGACAAGCACGTACGCCTGTGTGGACCCAAACACAATATATGCAAACTACAGGGGCAAAGACGCAAAATAACTAGAAATATTTAACTTCTATTAAAAGTTTTGAGACTAAAGACAAATATTAAAAGACCCCTGGGGTCACCTGCAAAATTGCCACGTCACGTGCGCAACGCACGTGACCTGGCAGGGACCTAAAAGTAATAATACAAAATATGGGGGGGGATGCAAATACTACTAAATATTTAAACGGCAGAGGAAAGTTTGAGTTTTAAATTTTAAATACAAAATTGAGCGAGGGTTAATCCTCAAAATACCCAAAGCTCTGATAATCACGCCGCCTGCCTGCTGGCCGGGGTGGATCGGACGGTGCTGGATCTTTAGCTTATACATGTGTCAGGCTCTGAGCGTCCGATACCTCTTCGGCTTCAATGCTCAGGATTAGATGGACCACTACGGATCTGATGGTTGATGCTGAGGCTGAATCCGACGGTTGCTGTAGCTTCCGGAGAACAGCCCTGATCTGACGACCAGGGACGTGGAAGCAAGAACAGGGAAAAACGCCTCGACCGACGAGCTTCACTGGCCTCGCTCCATCTCCTCCGTGACGATGAGCGTCTCAAAATGGGCTGGTCGTCCTCCTGCGAGGCTGCTCCTAGACCTGGGGGTGTCAAAACGCTCCGGTGGAGCTCGGAGTGGCCGCGCGAGCCCGGCGGAGATGGGAAGCTTCGAGAGCCTTGACCGGCCTTCAAAATTCCCCCAGGTGCGTTCAAATGCTTTGACCTGCAAGAAAAAGGTGTGAAAGGGTCGAGGGCAAGTTGCCTCGACCCCGCAGCGGTGATACGAGCGTCGGAGATGGGATTCAAGCTTGTCGGAGGCAGAGCTCCGGTGAGGGGATTCGATGACATGATTTGATCGATGAAAGTCGAAACGAGGTGTAGCTATGGACTCCTACGACTACAAGGAAAAGAACGGGATAGAAAGGAGAGGGAGACGAGTATACCTCGATGGCTGAGTCTAGAGATTGGACCTCGATGGCGGGGCTCGCCGGAGGTGGTGGAACACGCCCAAATCTGCGTCGACACTCCGTCCTGATGGGCTCGATCTGGAGCTGTCACCTCCAGCCAGCCGCAACGCAAGGAAGGTGGAGGAAAATGGGACAAAAATGGGGTTCAAATTCAAAAAGAAGGGGGAGATGCCTATTTGAATGGCTGACCGAGTGAGCAGAAAAGAACGAGGAAGCAGGCTCACATCGATGATCCACGCCCCAAGAATAACCTTGGGCGTGTATCCTCGATGAATGGGGATCCAAAGTCGTGAAGGTCGATAGGCGAAAAGATGAAAGGGGCTATCCTTGGAAAAAAGCAAGAAGAGGTCAAAATTCAACTCTGACATGTGCACAGGAGGAAGGTCAGACTGCTGACCCTCTGTCAACGGTTCCGGGCCACTTGGTTAGTCCACGTTGGACCAACCAGGAAAAACCTCCTAAAAAAGATTTGAAAATCATTTAAAAATAGAAAACAAATTTATTAATTTTTGATTATTAAATAAAAAGTGTTTATTTTATAAGGTATTTTTAATATGATTTATAATTATTTTTATGAGGTGTAATTTTACAAGTTACCATTTTAGGCTATATAGGTATATATATTTATGTATTGTAATATTTTATTTTTATTTTGTGAATTTAATTTATTTATTTTTGTTTATTATTTTATGAATTTTATAGTATACTTTTATACACTTAAATATATTTTTATTTTATTTTTTCTGAAGTATTTTGTACACTTAATAAAATATAGGTATTAATCTATAGATATTTACAGACATTATCTATGTATGCTATATACAAGTATTTTATTTTAGGTTTTCTTTAGGTTTTTATTTTGAGTTTAATACACATATTTATTATAAGTAATATTTAGAAAATTATAAAAATATAAAATTATGAAAATAATGAATAACTAATAAAATGAATATTCTAATCTGTATAAGTATACAATAGGGGTCCAAAATCCAACTTTCAAATCGTAGCTCCGCCAAATGCAAAACACCTTCATTAAATAGCTTATTTCAAATTATATATAATTAAAGGTGAGTTTGATGCATTTCGAGTTTTTATTTGGGAGATACAGGTATGGGAAGTTGGCATTCTGAATCTTATTCAGACCATAATTTTTATCTGTATATTATTTTTGAGTGAAATCAATTTTGTATTTTTATTTATTTAATTATCTACAACTTTCATGTACAAGGTTTCTTTATTAGAGCTATAAAATGTGGAACCAAGAATAAGTCCTAAAATGAATAAAGAATTAATAAAATGAATGGGTATCTGGCCCTTATATCCCCCTACTTTATTCCTTGTCGACCTATTCATCGAGATGCCTAGGTCTTGGGGTTTCAGGGCATAAAATATTTACAATATTTTATTCTTTTTCTTTTCTTTTTATTTATTCTATAATTTTGGCTTTAAATACAGTATTTTATTACACTATTTACATGCACATGCATGAATGCTAAGATATACCGGTTGAATATCAGCAAAGTTTTGATGATCGAAATGATTGTGGAATGGACTCAAAAGTGTCAAAAGAAGGGGTCTCGCCCCTAGGTTCGAGAATTGAAAAGCCAGCTGTATCAGGAATTAAGGATAGTTACACGCTTTGCCAGGGTTTTGAGGCCAAAATGATAGAATAAAGAATTGCATATAGGTCCTCATCTACGTCACCTCACGTGCCTGTACGCATGAGGTGCAGACATTTTGCGGAGTACTCCCTGTGGGTTGTGATAATTGTTTTTAAGAGAAAAAATTGAACCACGCGCTATATTTTTCTGTGAAATTTGCAGAGAGGCCCTTGTGTTTAATTTTATTTACAAAATGTCCATGCCAGTAATGTAGTTCCTTTTTGTTTTCTCTATTTATTTAAAATAACAATCGTGCTCGAAAAAATCCCAAAATAGGTGCACACTCTTACCTGCACACGCTTTCATGCTATATATTTATTTTTGCAAACTAGGACTTTTTATTATTTATTAAAAATAAAAAACCTAATTACTTCATTTTTATGGAAGAAAAAACCAAAAAAATATAAAATCAGTTTTGAAAAAATTCCTAAAAAATACTTTTGCCTTTTTTTACTCATTTTACAACTCTAGAATTTGAAAACCCTAAAAATAGAAAAAGAAAGCTCTTAAAATTAAAAGGCCCCAAAAACCCTTATAAAAATCTAAAAAATCAATAAAAAGTCCAAAAATATTGTTTTCCATCTCTGAATTTTATTTATATCATTATCTTTCTATTAAAATTAATTTGGAAAATTTTGGACTCCATTTTCTATTTTTAAGTTCTATTTCAATTTCGAGTATTTAATTAAACCCTGATTTAGGGTATTTTTGACTTTAAAAATATATAAAAACTAGCCAAATTAGCTAAAAAATAAAAAAAAGTAAATAATTATTTAAAACACAAAATATTTTATTTTCTGAATTTTGAGAATTTTTAGTTATATTAATACCTATATTAGTTTACATTGTATATGTATCATATATATAGCCATATTATATATTTAAAAAGAAAAAAGAAAATACGAGATATATAAATATAAATAGAAAATATAAAATAGAAAATTAAAAAATACAAAAATAAAAAATCAAAAATAAAAAAAGTAAAAAACCCACAGAAATTCCTTTTGGCTAAGTATTTGAGAAACAAAGTGTGTCTTTTTTTATTTATCTCACCTTCTCTACTCCCTTGCTTCATGTGTTCGACCCCTACTTGCTTGCCACTATACATTCTGAGTAGGGTATAATAAATTTTAACTCTTGCTTTTAATTACTTAATTATCTGTGTGGGTTAATTGTTGAAATTGCGGGAAGATTTGAGTAGTCGCTTCAGCGACAGTGAGCCTGATCTGCCAGGCCATTATTTAGCAACTCTGATTTTCCTGCTTTTCACTACGCATCGATATTGTGGAGGTGATATCTTCTATAAGGACAGTCCATTACATGGACGCTTCAATGATCTATATTCTGATCTACATGGTGATCTATTTACTGTTTTGATTGCTACAATGTGTATTGCTTTGCCTTTTCTGGTTCTCACCTTAACATGTTGCATCAATATTTTATTATGTTCCCTCTTGCATGTAATAGTAGAGAGGAGGAATGAAGGACCACACATGTACACGCGCTTTGCTCCATCTCGGGCTCAGGAGAGTCAATTCGGATCTCGGATCTCGATACATAGGCAAGAAAATACTCTCTCTTGCTCTCTATTCTTCCGCTGCAACTGCGAAAATTCTCTCTTCTTCTCCCTACTGCGGTTCTCTGAGGTACTTTCAAGGAAAATCTTGTCGCGGTGCACTAACAACAATGGTGTGTCTTCGTATCGTTGGAGCAAATAACCAATATCCTATGCGCCAATATTGTGAGGGTGATATCTTATCTAAGGACAGTCCATTACATGGACACTTCGGTGATCTATATTCTGATCTATATGTTGATCTATTTAATATTTTGTTGTCACAATATGTATTGTTTTACCTTTTCTAGATCTCACCTAAACATGTTATTTCAGTATTTTAATTTGTTCCTGCTTGCATGTGGTAGTCGGGATGTGAATTGGAAATGCATGATTGTTCTTATGTTAATATGTAATGCATTTATTTTGATTTCAAGGGATCAATAATATTACTACCTAATGTGTATCTTGATATATCTGGCAACAACACTATTAAAAAAGATACCTGGAACTAGGATTAAAATTATTTTTGAAACAATGTTTAAATCTAGGGTGGATATGATCGGGATACTTGAAAAAAATCGACGGACACAATTTCAAATTTGGCAACAATGCATAAGAGTCTGGTTGGCCATCATAACGTTGATCTCGATGCTTTAAACTGTAGAAAAACCCCTTACCTAATAGCTAGAAGGCACAATCTACGTGGAAGGAACGTGATTCTATATGTCATGTTTGTATCTTGTTGGATTTGTTCGATACTTTATTTGAAGTATATTATCCGTCTACACAGATGCAAAGGGTCTATGTGAAGAAGTAGATTGGAAGTATGACATCGAAGATCTCGGTATACATAAATACTCCGTCGCATAGTTCTTAAAGTTTTCCATGATTGAAGCCATTTCTGAACAAGCACGTGAGTTTCTACTCATGCTCCATGGATTAGAAGATGTCGAAATGAAACTCCAGAGAAGTTTCAAGTAATGTGCATCATAGAATATTTCTCAAGTTTTGGGAAGACTTCGTTATGACTTTGAAACACAGAAAGGGAAAGATTTCTATGGATGACTTGATGATGGCAATCACCACAAAGGAGGAATACTAGAAACAAAAGCATGTAGTTCATGTTGATGCTCATGACAAAGATAACTTCATGATCTCGAAAGGTTAAGAGAAGAGGAGAAAGGGTAGTAACAACAATAAAATAAATCAAAGGACAAGATAAAAAAAACTAAGAATAAATACTGTTGGCACTATAATCAGATTGACCATTGGAAGAAGGATTGCATGTCCTTAGTGACACAACCAAAGACTAAAGATGTGATTCAACAAGGGAATATGATCACTGCGGGACTTAGGGTTAGTCAGGAGTATGCTTCTGTGAAATCTGAACTATACCATATCCATGCTCGTAATGAATGTCTTGTGGATACGAGAGCCAATGTGCATATCTATTCTAATAAAAAGTTGCTTTCTTCTTATCAGACCGACATTGGTGGAACTATGAAGACGAGGAATGATTTTGCGATCATGATGATAGGGTCAGGACAAGTCGATTTGATGTTCTTCTCTGAATGCATCTGGACTTTGCACAGGGTGTTGCATGTCTCCGACGTGAAGAAGAATGTCTTATCTGTCTATATCTTAGTTAGAAATGATTTTAAGCTGAACTTTAAATGTAATAAAGTTTTATTCTGAGGCACACATTTTTGTGGAAAAATACTTTTTGGCATATTTTGATTTGTTGTTTAGAATTAGATGTGATTCATTAAACATTAACTCAATGATTGTTTTGAATTATGAATGTTCTAATTTTGTATCTCATGTTGCTAATAATTTAGAATTTTGTGATCTGTGGCATGGTAGACTGCGACATGCAAAGTTAAATTCAATTAAAAGAATGGTGAATTTAGAGTTGATCCCTAAGCATAATGTTAATAAAACTCATAAATGTGAAACTTGTGTGCAAGCTAAGACACATAAGAAGTCTTTTCAGCCCGTCTTTAGATATAGTGAGATCTTGGATCTAGTATGCATGGACATCTGTGAGTTTAATGGTGTGTTTACTAGAGACAATAAGAAATACTTTATCACCTTTATAGTTGATGGTAGTAGATATTGTTATGTGTATTTGATGAATGAAAAAAGCCTCTTTAATAATGTTGTATTATCGTAGTATAGGAGGTAAAATTCGGTCGATCAAAAACCATAAATTTTGAATATTGTGGAATAATTTTTACTTGATAAGTATACCAAGGTCGAACACAGGGACATGAGCCTCCTCATCTATTTATCAAAATTTTTTGTTTAATTCTTAAGTGATTACATTCATCCGGTTAGGTCTTCATATGCACAGACAAATATAATGCATAGAATGATATGCCAAAATATAATGCCGGGACAAAATGATGCAAGAGTACAGAGTAGAATAATGTGCATGCAATTTTTGTTTGATTTTAAAATGCAACTAAATGAGATGTACTATGAATGATATGCTAACAAAGAAATGATATACAAATATACTGTGAATTAATCATATCATTCAGCAATAAAATATATATCGATTTAAGAGTCAAATTGAGCATTAATGGTGATGAATGACATTTAAATCAAGGAGCTAGAGACACTATAGATCATCAAAAATTAGCCCATTTAATAGTTTGAAATCATGGATTAAACTACGCCATTAAATATAGAATAAATTGAGCTTCAAAATGAAACTGGAATCATGCGTTTTGGAATTAAAATGCTCAAAATATGAATAAAATAGTGTTAGGGACATAATTGTAGTAAAACTTACATAAAAATAAATATAAATATTACAAATAGATCCATGGAGGGACTTATTTACAAATAGCAAAAACCGGTTGGGCTTCCCTATAATTTACCCCAGGCACACATGTGAGGCACGCGCTTGGAGGACCTTATTGTAATTCTTGAAAGTATGGAGGTTTGATCTGCAATTTACCCAGCCCCTTACGTCAAGGGGGCTAGGCTCGGGAGGCAGCCCAGGCTCGGGCCACATGGCAGGTTATGGTGCTTCGGCTGGTGCCCTGGTCGTGCCTGACCCTGGAGGCTCGGTGCTGAGGACGTGGCTTGATCTGGCCCGTTGGATGGCCGTTGAGAAGCGCCATCCAACAATGCATGCATTTCTTCATTGGCCGGAGGAGTGGCGGTGATTTTGGAGCTCCGACGAGGGTCCCTCTCCTCCTTTGTGCTCCTCCTCATTTGGTGATGATCCTAGGAGTTTCCTGGAGGCTTTGCGATGAAGCTTGTGAGGAGATGGAGGCATGACACCTAGAGCACGTGTTGTTGATGAAGGTTTGCCGGAGACAGAGTGGGAGATTGAAGAGGGAAAATGGATTCAGGCCATTGATGTCCTTGCAATGTTAGCATAGCCGAAGCGGTGGCATGAAGTGCGTAATTCAACT
Source organism: Ottelia alismoides (assembly GCA_037367405.1). Taxonomy (NCBI): domain Eukaryota; kingdom Viridiplantae; phylum Streptophyta; class Magnoliopsida; order Alismatales; family Hydrocharitaceae; genus Ottelia; species Ottelia alismoides. The sequence goes on along the minus strand of JAZKJV010004045.1, from coordinate 451,347 downwards.
TGTGAGGTGGATGGAGGGTCATGGATGGAAGAAGGCGAAGCCCTGGTGGTTCTTCTCCAGCTAGGGTGAGAAGAGAAGGGGTAGAGCAGAGGGGGTCTTGGAGAAGGGAGAGGGTGGTCGGGAGTGTTGGCAAAGATGGTGGGTGTCTGGTGGAGGTGCGGAGATGAACATGCGACGGTGGAATTAGGTGTAGATGACAGAGAAATTAAGAGAAAAATCAGAGAAAAATAAGGAAGAAGTACCTGGCGATTTGAGATGATCCTTGGGTAGAGGAATTGGCCTGTGTTGAGGTCCAAGGGATCTCAAGGTCATCGCACAACGATGGCGACCTTGCCTTGGTGCTCAATGGCGGCGGAGCTACCGTTACTCGGTCATGATGGTTGAGGGTTGACAACCAGCATGGAGACCCATTATAGCCCTTGCTCCGACCTCTGTCTATCACTTGGAGGTGGAGGAGGTCTAGGGCTTCGACTTTAGATTGGTGGACCACTAGGAATGGAGGCGGAGTAGGGTTTTATAGGCGGAGGAAGTGGCCGTTACAGGTGGTGGTGATGATGGATGTAATGTAGATTGAAAGGAATGAAGGCATGGGATGAGGGCTTTGATGGATATGCGAAGATGGCGGTGGATGTGTTTACGTGGCGATGGCAAGAGGAGATGGAGAAGGAGTTTGGAGGCATGCTAGAATAGGAAGGGATCGAAGCTAGCGCAAGGCATAACAGATGGAGGAGGAAGACCTAGAGGTAGACGAAGGTTTTTGGACCATTGGATCGCTCGATCCACTGGTCAGGAGATATGAGCTGGACGAGGGTTGAGTAGATCAGATGATCTGATCTGGTGGATGGAGAGTGGGCGGGTGTGAACGATGATGGCAAAGCATGGGATTCATCCAATGATCGCGAGAGAAGGGGATTTGTGGAGAACATATGACCATAGGGTCAATGGTGATCCTATGGTCAGATAAGGGCAGCTGGGTGCAGCTCAGATCAGATTGGGAGGCAATGATCAAGAGCTGAGATCAAGGTACAGAGGAGAGGTTGGGATGGAACCAAGAGTTTCATCCAACGACGGAGGTTGTATGGGTGACAAGGAGGATAGAAGACCCTTGGAACAATGGTGAATCCTAGTGTTAAGAAGAGGACAGACAAGGGTAGTAGGGATCTCATCTGATGAAGGGATCTGACGACTGGAAATGAAGCAGAGAATAACGGCCAGGTTGAGTACAGGGAAATGGTGATCAGACGATCGAGGGAGTGGCCGGGTGACAGAAGGAGAAAGGGGCCACGTGGGCATCCCAGAAGGCGCCACGTGGCCCAATAAATTATTCAAAAAATGTAAAAAGAATTGAAAAATAAAAAGAAATAGGAGAAAGCAAAATTAGCAAAAAAAGTCCAAACATGAAACTTGCAGATCTCGATGAGATCTCCAAGTTTCATGTTGAACAAAAATCCAAAAGATGTCATTTGAATAAAGAAGAACTTTTGCAAGCATTTTTATAGAATTAAAAATACTTATTTTAAGGGTTTTGATATTTCTTTGTATTTTTAATTTATTTTAGAAACCAAAATAAATATAAGGGATTTTTTATAATAAAGAAAATAAGAAAACACTCTAGTATTTAATACAATAAATTAGGGGTCAGAATATATATAGAAAATATATTAATTATAGGTGTGAGGTTTATTTGCCAAAGATGCGGAATTAATGATGATTTCTCATGAGCTTCTTATTAATCGAGGATAAAAATGGAGAATAATGATGATCCAACATGGATTCATCATACCCCTATACTTAAACTATGCTCATCCTCGAGCATCTAAAGAATGAATGAATCAGATTAATTTCTGACAGTGCATGTGAAATTTTCAAGGCTCAACTCATCAAAGACCATCAATTTGAGTGATCTTAAAATTCTGAGCTTAGCCATGATCTATTCAAAAGGAATCCAACTTCTTTAATTATTAGATTCTATGTTTGTACATAAAATATAAGGATATGAAAATTAGTGCTGCATCCATGAGAGTCAATAAGGATGTCACCCAAGGTTCCAGTCTAGGAGACTCTCCTTTGGACCTAATTTTCAACATTAGGGAATAAGTCAGTTCTTGATTCAGTCAACCGTCTCATTAGTTGTTCAGACTTGAAAGTGTAGATGGACGGCCAGATGGTGGATGGCATAGGATTGTGTCTATTTTTCTCTCCCTCACATTGGAATAAGGGATCTCTTGAGTGCCTTATTACTCAACACATGTATTTTTTTGATTTGTTGTTCAATGTGTCCGTTAAGAGAATTTGGAGTCATCTGCACTTGTTTCTTGGGTGTACATCGGGGTGTGTCTATTCTGAGTATCTAAGATACCTTCGACACCCAGACTTGTATCACTATACGATGCAGAGATCTTTTTTGGTGCTAGCCCGACTCCTTGGTTCTAATAGCGTTTGGTCCAAGTGGACACTTTGAAATGGTTGGGAGAGCTCTCCTTTGATGGAAGCTCTTTTGAATTTGTATTTGTAATGATAGAGCTTTTCTTCTTTCAATATTTCTTTCTTTTCTTTTGGCTAGCTCCACTCTTTTACCCAAGAGTTGGCCCACATTGATCAATAATTTTAATTAAGTTTCATTATACCATGAAACATAGGTAAATATGAAGATATAACATGAGAACTTGTTCACATATTGGCTAGGGTTTTGCTGGCATTCTGATTTCTTGAAGCCTTCATTAACTATATCCCATCGTCGAGCATCATTAAATCCGGTCTGAACTCAAATCTCTAGCTGTAGTTCCTCGAGTGATAACTCAGCTCATCCCATCAATCATGTAGTTGCGAAAGTGTTGTGTTGATCATATTCTTTAGAAGGTAGAGATGAAGAGTGCAATATAGCGCTCAAATCCTCAAACTATGAAAGTGTGGATTATTAAGTTCAGAAAACCCTAATGACTAAGGCTGGTTAACTCAGTCTCTCAAGATCTTAAAAATCAAATGTCTTTAAATCCTCAAGCCTTGCGATAGTGAATGTGTCAGGAATATACCAACTCCTTAGTTAGTGAAAAATTTTTGTGACTTTAAGTTTTTGCAATTTTTTTATGAAATTAATATTTCATTTTTTTAAATTCTTTAGAGAGATAATGACTAACCCAGGCTCATATGAATAGTTGCATCTACTTCCAGCCAATATGGGTGTAAATACGAACCATTAGATGGCTGCCCCTGTTACCTGAGGATGGAGTCATAGACAATGTCCTCTAAACCACCAACTCTGCTAAGGGAGATCGTACTTCCCTCACTGAAGAGTAGCTACTCATTTTTAAGCCTAATAGTCAGAGTCTCTATCAAAGATTTTTTCTAGTTTTTTTTTTCAGATTTTTATGGAGTTTATGAATGAAGTTAATTTTTTATTTACAAAAAGTTAATCCCTCAATTTTTAAAATATTTTTACAAAAATTCAAAAATTAGTTCACCAGCATACCTAAACCCTAGCTCAATAAGTTTCCAAAAAATTTTAATATATGAGCTATGACTAAAGCATATATAAAGTAATATATGGTATTCCCCCTATACTTAACTTTTGCTATGTCCTCATAGCACAACTGATATGAAGTTATAGCTCCGGTTAAAAACAAGGTGATATAGCGGAACTGACTCATAGATCCTCTATACTTAGGTCAAAAAATGACCTAAGTATAAGAAGATAGATATGAAGGATATGGTTAGATCCTCAAGAGCATCACGGAAGCCGTGAGCATTGTATCGAATACGAGAAGAACGACTAGTCGCACTAGTTGTTCTATGCAGTGGAATTTAAAAAATTTTCATGCGACGAAACCACATGATCCAAGAACACTTCTCGGATCGTTTCGTCTAACCACAAACAAGTAATAGGATTACCTCTTGAAGCGTGGTTGCGATTGAGTCTCTAAACGAAGAGACCTCCTGTCTCAAGTCCGATCCGACGGAGGAGACGCTTGCGAGAGCGGGGATGAATCGCGTGCTTCTCGCAATCCATGTTGATGATCCAAGCGGCGGATCTCCTGATCTCGGTACACGAGATCCGACGTCTTCTTCACGAGCGAGATGCACCGAAGGAGACGGAGATCCACGAGCAAACGATCGGGCAGCATAACGACGACGCTATGGCGATGGAGACTCTCTCTAGGGCATCCATGGTGGACGGCCATGAGAGAGGATGAGAGAGGGCTGACGTGTAGAGAGAACGAGAGAGATAGAGACTTATGTTCTCTTGTGTGTAGAGAAGAGCAAAGGGGTACCCTTCTATTTATAATATTTTGGGATCCATGGATCTCAATCCATAGACAACACAAATCCAATGGCTCTCATTGATTTGTGTTTCTTTCAATGGCTAAGATTTATGTTGGTAAAAATCAACAATAATTAATTTAATAAAAATCAAATATATATTGAATATAATTTGACTTATATCAAATCAATTCTCATTGGAGAAAAGGAAATGAGGCAAGCCTCCTTTCATGAAGGGAGTGGACGGCAACCACATTCCATGTAGGAAATGTGGCCGTCCACCCTCCCTACAAGGAAGGTAGCTTCTTCTCCTATTATTTCACGAGATACATTATCCCATTAATTTCTCCATATTTGCAACAACTTTTGTTGAAAATTATTTCACAAAATTAAATCCAATTTATTTTGTGAACATTGCAATCATGCCATTAGAAATTTGTGAATCACATTCACAACCCAAAAATAAAATGTAAATTATATTTTCAATTTAATGTCCAATGTGAATCCAATTCACATCAACATTTAATTAACAAATGTAAATTACAAATAGCTCTCTCTTATATATTATAAATCACATTTATAACATATATAATTAATATGGATAATGCTATCCACATTATCCATATCCATGATAATTAAATCACATTTAATCATCTTGGATCTCTATTCTCATGTTCCCAAATAATATGAATCACATTCACATTATTCACATCTTTGACAATTAAATCATATTTAATTATCTTAGATAACTCTCTTTATAATATGAATCGAATTCATATTAATCATGATAATTAAATCACATTTAATTATCTATTTTCTCAATGCTTGGATACATATTATCAACAATGAAATTATCCTGAACCCTTTCAAGGATAATGCGCTTTCTCCGCGAATACTTGGAGATAAGGACATGGCAATCGTATTGTTCCACGTATAGTGACTTGGATATTGAGATCACATCTCAAATCCAGATCTCGGGCCTCCCATAGATGCTTGATTAAATCAAGACCGCAAATCTAATCTTCTATTGAATCTGAATCACATTCAGATCAATGTCTAACATTTGGACTAAGATCATATTACTTCTCTACTGAGAGGAGTCACTAAAATCCAGACCTGTTTCATCACTCCCTAGGAATGGAAGCATCATGGTTATACATTCGTTTATGATCACATCACCTTCAGGTATTCCCAATACCTGTACATCCTGCATACTAGAAGACCCAAAATAATCCCGAAGTATAAAATCAATTTTACACTGTCTACTTCAGGATTTTATCTTTAAGTTTCTCATTAGATCATTGGGAGTTGGTATCGATCATATACTTTCCAAAGCATATATCATACCCAGGTGTTTATCATATACTTTCCAAAAGTATATATCAAACCTACAAATTCAGTCAAGCTTCCAAAGCGAGACGACCGTGCACAGGAATTTGATCTTCCCAATATCTCATGAGTGAGATCATGTCTTCGGTTCAGTAATGAACCTGTATGATCCTTTGAGAGATCGTATTACTCATATGCCCTTATATGCACACCAGCACGCCGGTGTATAGACCTTGATTAGGTCATCAACCTATTGGTCTACCAAATGTACATACTTAGACATATAGCAATACATCTGTCTCTGGCAAGAGGATGCGTGCCTTTATCATGACAGCATATAATATAGGACTTTGGTTATCTCGATCTTGTTAAGTCAACTCTTTGACCTAACTAATCTGACACCTCCGAATCTCTATTCCTATGCAGAGGACCTGCATCAAGAGGTCGGTCAGATATCACCTAACTGAGAAAGGATTTCCATCTCCTACTCAGGCTGGAGATCATCTCTTAACAATCATTTGATAGTGCTTGATAAGTCCTCAATCTAACTCATTAGATATTCATCCAAGCACCAGCCTCTATGATTCAATAATTGAATCAACAGCTGTATGATCATTAAGATGGCCATGGTACATAACCCTAATTGTACTATGGGACCTATTATGCAAATTATATATTCTTCATTTCAGATCAGGGAATGATATTCGCAATAACATTTATTGCATAATGGCTCATCGTGGGCTCGCATGTCCAATAAGATGGAGGGACGACTGATTGAGTCGGGTCCCCCTATACTTAGGCTGAAAATAACCTAAGTATCGGATGTGGAATTTGGGTTGGGGGACCCGTGGTTGTAAGATTAGAGGGAAGGGAGGTGAATTTTTACAGATGAGAATGATGGAGATGTGGGAGGGGGTGTATGAATATATAGAGATGGGTTTGTGTGTAGGGGATGGGGTAGATCATCGAGTGATCTACTCTTTTTTTTACACACGCGAGCCCTCTAACGGGGACCGCTAGAAATGCACAAGATACATATTATTAACAACAAAATGCATGAACGAAGAGCTGACTAAAGTTCCTTAAATCCTCCTTGATTTCTTTTATGGCTCCTCGTAGCAGGAGCTCCCAACTCCACGCCTCTATGGGTCTCAAGCGTCCTCGATTTCCATAGGCCCTACTACAAAGAATAATTTCAAAAAAATATCAAGAAAATTAATTAACAAATGATGCAAAACAACATGATGAGAAGACCTAAAATTTTGAAAATATCAACATAAAAATAATACAAAAAATTTGACAATAGTTAAAGATGAGCCATATCTTTGGCAACATCGCCATTTGATGAGCGCGAAAAATTCCTCTTTAATAATGTCGTATTATCATAGTATAGGAGGCAAAATTCGGTCAATCAAAAACCACAAATTTCGAATATTGTGGAATAAGTTTTACTTGGTAAGTATACCAAGGTTGAACACTGGGACACGAGCTTCTTCGTCTATTTATCAAATTGTTTTGTTTAACTCTTAAGTGATTACATTCATCTTCATATGCACAAACAAATATAATGCATGAAACGATAATGCCAAAACATAATGCTGGGACAAAATGATGCTAGAGTACAGAGTAGAATGATGCGTATGCCATTTTTGTTTGATTTTAAAATGCAATAAATGAGATGCAATATGGATTATATGGTAGCATATAAATGATATACAATATGTCACGAATTAATTATATTTTCAGGGTCGAATTGAGCATTAATGATGATGAATTGCATTTAAATCAAAGAGTAGGAGACACTGTAGATCATAAAAAATTAACCATTTAATAGAGTGTCAAACCATGGATTAAACTAACACCATTAAATAAAGAATAAAATAAGCTTCAAAATGGAATTGGATTCATGCGATTTGGAATTAAAATGCTCAAGATATGAATAAAGCAGTTCTAGGGGCATAATTTTAATAAAAATACATAAAAACTAACGATAAATACTACAAATAGATCCCTGGAGGGACCTATTTGAAAATAACAAAAATCAATTGGGCTTCCCTAAATTTACTCCAGGCGCACACATAAGGCACATGCCTGGAGGACCTTATTGTAATTCTTGGAAGTCTGGAGGTCTGATATGCAATTTACTAGCCCCTCCCGTACACAGCAAGCGAGGGGGCTAGGCTCGGGAGGCGGCCCAGGCTCGAGCCATGTGGTGGATTCCTGGTGCTTCGGCTGGTGCTTGGTGACGCCCGACCGTGGAGGCTCGGTGCTGAGGATGTGGCTTGATATGGCCCATTGGGTGGCCACTGAGAGGCACCATCCAACGATGGTTGTATTTCTTCATTAGACGAAGGAGTGGCGGTGATTATGGAGATCCGGCAAGGGTCCCTCTCCTCCTCCATGCTCCTCCTCGTCTAGTGATGATCCTAGGAGTCTCTTGGAGGCTCTGCAATGAATCTTGTGAGGAGATGGAGGTGCGATACCTGGAGGGACGTGCTGTCAATGAAGGTTTGACGGAGACAAAGTGGGAGATTGGAGAGGGAGGATGGAGTCCGGCCATTGAGGTTTGATGTTAGCATAGCCGAGCAGTGGCGTAAAGTACATACATGAGCTTGTGAGGTGGATGAAGGGTTGTGGATGGAAGAAGGTGAAACCCTGGTGGTTCTTCTCCGACGAGTCTGAGAAGAGAAGGGGCAGAGCGGAGGGGGTCTTGGAGAAGGGAGAGGGTGGTCGAGAGTGATGGTGAAGATGGTGGGTGTCTGGTGGAGGTGCGGAGACGAACAGGCGACGGTGGAATTGGGTGTAGACGGTGGAGAAATTAAGAGAAAAAATGAAGAAAAATAAGGAAGAAGTATCTGGAGGTTTAAGATGATCCTTGGGCGAAGGAATTGGCATGTGCTGAGGTCCAAGGGGCCTCGGGGTAGTTGCACAATGAGGGCGACCTTGCCTTGGTTCTCAACGACGACGGAGCTACCGTTACTCGGTCATGGTGGCCGAGGGTCGACACCAGGCCTGGAGACACATTATAGCCCTCATTCCGACCTCCGTCTGTCACAAGAAGGTAGAGGAGGGCTAGGTCTTTAGATGTAGATTGGTGGACCACCAGGGATTGATACGGAGGAGAGGTTTTATAGGTGGAAGAAGTGGTCATTACAAGTGGTGGTGATGACAGATGTAATGGTAGATCGGGAGGAATGAAGGCACGAGATGAGGGCTTTGATGGCTGCATGAAGATGGCGGTGGGTGGGTTTACGTGGTGACGACAAGAATAATTTTTGCAAGTATTTTTAAAGACTCAAAAACACTTATTTTAAGTGCTTTGATATTTCTTTGTATTTTAATTTCTTTTAAAACCCAAAATAAATATTAACCTAATTTTTAGGGATTGATAATAAAGAAAATAAGGAAATGTGTTAATATTAAATACAATAATTTAGGGTCAGAATTATATAGAAAATATGTTAATTATAAGTGTGGGGTTTATTTGCCAAAGATGCAGAATTAGTGAAGATTTCTCATGAGGTTCTTAGTAACCGAGGATAAAAAATGGAGAATAATGATGATCTAACATGGATTCATCAGTATCTAATGAAAATCAAGGATGAATGCTTAGAGAAATTACTTATCTTTAAGAATAAAATAGGGAAAGTGTTTAAACGCCTTAGGAAACAGATAGATGAGGTGAATATATTTATAACTTGTTTGATAAACAATGCATAATGTTTGGCATAGTTCATGAAATTACTGCTTCGTATTCACCAAAATCAAATGGGATATCATAACGGAAAACTAGAACTTAACTGACATGGTCAATGCTCTCCTATAGAGTTCTGGACTTCCAACTTAAATGTGAGAAGAGGCCTTGAATATGACTTGTCATATTTTAAATAGATTCCCTCCAAGACATGTGGAAAAACATCCTTTTGAATTTTAGAGAAATAGGAAACCAAGCTTAAAGTATTTCAAATTGTGGGGCTATCTCGCTAAGGTTTTAGTCCTATAACACAAGAATAAAAAGCTAGGTCCTAAAATTGTTGATGTGGTCTTCTTAGGTTATTTGAAAAATAGTTATGCATATAGGTTCTTGGTAATTCGATCTGAGATGCCTAGCATAGATGTCAACACCATTGTTGAACTCTGTGGTGCTGCCTTCTTTGAGGATGTCTTCCCTATGAAGATTGGAAATCCTCAGAATATGACCAATAATGTCGTCTCCACATAAGGATCTATTCCAGATCAAGTGGAAATGATAACGAATGGATTGGTTGAGACTCAACCTGAACTAAATGATCTTTTAGAAGAAATTGAGTCAAGAAGAAATAAATGACTAGGGATAGCCAAGGATCTAGGTAGTGACTTTGTTGTCTACCAGATCGGGGTGATTCGTCAATTACACGGAAGCCATGGTTGTATCCGAAGCAAAACAATGGAAGGAAGTTGTCAAATCTAAGACAGATTCCATTATAGCTAATGGAACTTGAGAACTGGTTGAGTTAGCCGAAGGGTGTACTACCATTGGGTGCAAGTGGGTGTCTAAAAGAAAACCTAGGTCTGACGGATCAATTGAAATGTATAAAACCATATTAATTACTAACAAAGGAAGGTATCGATTATTTTGATATATTATCTCCTGTGACTAGGATAGCCACAATCTAGATGCCCATATCATTAGAATATATATGTTCTCTCTATCCATGTGATGACTGCCTTCTTGTATGTCGATCAGGGACGAAGCCAGAATTTTCACTTGGGGAGCTAGCTACTAAGTGATTATTTATCTACTTTATTTTACCATTAGTTGTCATTTTAGTTTTCAATCTTTATTGAACTTCATTGGTCGCAAAACTTAAGAAAAATGTTTATACAATATTTGGCATTGTATTTGCAAGGAATTTTAGAAAACACCCTAGTGAGTTTACATGTTTGCATAGGTATCCCCACAAAAGTTGTATCAACAAATCATCCCTAAAATTCATCTTTTTAGAGAAAATACACTCCTCGCTATAATAATATGAGTCTATAGTGATGATCTTTAAAAGTATGTTAGCATATTATTCGTTGTTAAATATATAATGATGAATATTATTTGTGAAATGATTTTTTATATCAGAAATTAGCGACAAACGTCAGATCCATCGCTATATCAATAGCAACAATCCATATACAAGGATACAAATTAACGTATACATATAGGGATATGGTATCGCTATTTGTTTTAAATTTGGATACAGTAACAGATATCTTGCGGTATTGAAAATCTCAATTTATATTTTTTACTATGGATATAGATAATCATAATCCGGCTACGAATATTTAATAAACAAATATCGGCTATCCTACAAAATAATAAACATATCTTTAGAGCTTATTGAAGTTGAAATTAAGAGTTGATTAAATATCTAATCGCATATGGGTTATATCATAAATAATCTATAGATTGTCCTAAATATACATGTATTGGACAAATTACACATAATATAAATATTCTAAATATGTTTATAACATAATAATTATACAAATACGTTCAGAAAAGCACATCGTAGTTTTTTTTATATTTTTTGACGATCTCCCACGAGGTTGAAACTAACAAAACAACCAAAAAACAAAAGGGAAATATCGAAGTCAACACCTCGGTTGAAACTAACAAAACAACCAAAAAACAAAAGGGAAATATCGAAGTCAACACCTCTGCTCTCCTCATCAATCAAAATCCAATCTCCTCCTCCTTCACGTCCATGATCCCTTCTCAGTTCTCCTCCCCCATTTCCATTCGATGGAGCACTTCACGAGCGCCCTCACTGTCTGCCTCTGCAGCCACCATCGGGCGTTCCTCTCCACGGACGACAACAATGAGGGCCCTACCCGCTAGGAACGCAACGGCGCTGCCCGCTCCTCTCGTTGGACCGTCGAGCTTGTCCCCAACTCCACGGATTCCATCCGTCTGTGCTCCTCCCACGACCGCTTCCTCTCCGCCTCCGACCGTAGTCGGGCGTCGGTCGCAAGGTCCTCCTCGCAATCCCCTCCTCCTCGATCGACAACATCCCCTCCCTCCAGTGGCAGCCTCTCCTCGATGGCATGCGCGCCAAGCTCTAATCCCTACCCGGCACTTACCTTCATGCCAATGGCCTCATAAGGCCCTACAGAGGCTCCGTGACCTGCGGTGACCCCAAGTGGGCCCTCACCCAGGAGTCCTTCTTTTGGGAGGTCGATATGTTGGAGCTCAGGGCACCCTTGGCAGCAAGGTCGTTACCGTCGTGCCGCGGTGAGGAGCTGCTGACCCCGCCAGTCAAGCCACTAAGGACGTTGGTTTCCGAGAAGAGCTCGCGGGAGTCGAGGGGGGGGGGGCAAGCCCCCCCCCCCTCGCTCTTCGTCACTGATGTCGATCTTGAGGAGGAGATATATTTGAATTAACATGATGGGCTTGTGACTACTGGGAATGATGGAAAGGTCTGCGAGCATGTTAAATCTCTTTACTTATTAAAACAAGCAGCAAAACAATGGCATAAAAATGTTGACAGAACCATTTTGTCAAGTAGCTTTAAGGTTCATGAATCTGATAAGTGTGACTATTCCAAGGTGAAAGGTGATGGTTGTATTGTCTTGTGCTTGTATGTTGATGACATATTATTGTTTAGATCACATGTGAGGATTACTAATGAGACTAAAGCGTTCTTAAGTAGCAAGTTTGATAGGAAGGACATGTGTGGCGCTGATGTGATCTTGGGACTCAAACTGACAAGATTAGTTGATGGGATTGTAGTTTCTCAATCTCGCTATGTTAAGAATGTACTTGAGAAATTTGGATATCAAGATTACAAAGTTGTAAGCAGTCCTTTTGATTCATCCAAAACATGTTTTAAGAACAAAAGTAGAATACCTGTAGCTCAGCTAAGGTATTCACAAGTGATTGGAACCTTAATGTATCTTGCAAATTGAACGAGGCCTGATATTCCATTCTTGGTTGTAAAGCTAAGTAGATATACTAGTTATCCCGACTGTACTTACTCATGATGAATCACTATTTGCATTCACCAAAAACCCGTTGACTTGACTATTCCGACACCTCAAGGACCTGCATCGAGAAGTCGATCGGAAATCCATTATTAGAGAAAAACAATCATCTCTTTCTCAGACTGGAGATGTTTGTTGAATATGACATGTTAATGTCAGTTGTGTCCTCCCAACTGCATGGTGTTCAATATGTCCACGGTACATAGCCGTAATTGTACAAAGGATCCTTAATATTAAGTGCATTCATAAACATTCATTTCAGATGGACATGATAAAACAATAACTTTTATTGCATTAATGAGTTACCAAGGGCTTACAAGTCCAAGACTTATAGAATCTGACATGCTAATGTAAAAGGCTCCAATGATAGTGACTCTCATTCAGTGATACTTCACAGTATTTATCAACTTGGAAACCTATCCATTCTTTAAATATATCAAACCAGCCACATTTAAACAAGACAACAAACTTCTCATGCAATATTGATATCTAAATAATGTCCATTTATCTAGTTGTTATATTTTCGTGACCAGTATCGAATATACCTTAACGAGAAACCTACAATCTCGTATTGATTTTAAGTTGTTGTCAACATGCCTTGTTTAGATCTCAAGTCATTTATTATATAATTGTAAGCATGCTTGGAATAATGAAATCAAATGGATTATTTTGAGAATATGATTATATGCTTCAAATGAATAATGTGTGTCAATATGGAATTTAGATTCAGATATCAGTAGGATCTACCACAATGAATACTTATATATTATGCATCCGCTTTCCTACTCTCGTGAAATGTTCAATAACTGATAATATGTTGTCTTTTTATTTTCAGAAATTGATGGTACATAGTAGCATCCATAATTTTTTCATTATTAAAACCACGATAAATTAATATCATGCAAGTTGGTGCTTGATGCAGAGGAGGAAGTGTGAGAAGTTTTGGAACAATCATTACTTAGTCGACTCATTGTAAATGCTAGTAGGGTATGATAACTTAACATTGTGATGTTTATTAAGCAGTCAAACTATGGGAATGTTGTTTTACCTTTTATTTAGTTGTTTATCCTCAACTCATTGAAAGTCAAGGCTCATGACACAAACTATAAAGGTAGCATTATATAATGAGCAATGCTAACAGCCAATTATATAATGTTTCTTAGTTGAAGATTACTCCTCTCACAAAAATGTTCCACATTTTGATCACTCCTTCAATCCGTAGGAGTTCTTTATTGACCAACACTTTGAACCCCCATTAAAGAATCGGCATAAGATTTACAAACATATTAAGGGAAAATTTATTTATTTAAAAAAAGTGACATTTGTCTGAGCCCAGGTTCGAACCGGGGACCTCTAGTGTGTGAGACTAGCGTGATGACCAACTACACCACCCAGACAATTTGTTTGTCTTAATTACTGTTTTATTTATTACATTTCATTTTAAACTCAATGGAGTTTGGAAAAGGCAAATGTTTAGTACTACGAACAAAAACAATGAGAATTAAGTACTAAAATGCCCACGGCTTCACCAGAAAGTCCATAAACAACAAAAGAAAGACCAGCCATCATCGGTTGCATAATCAGTAAGAATAATCAAATCTATAAATTCAATCCGTGTAATGCAAGCAAAAAAATCCAGAATCATACGTATTATTATTTTAGTGAAATGAGGATGAGAAATCAGACAGATCCTTTTTTTTATTTTAGTGAAATGAGGATGAGAAATCAAACAGATCCTTTTTTTGGGGGGTTTTATCAGTTGTGCCCCTCCGAGATATTGTAATATCGGTTATACCCCTTCTTTTTTGAGAATATCAGTTGTACCATCGACTTCTTGTCGTTCTATCACTTGTGTCCCTCCATTACTTTGGCCATCAGTAAGTTGAACTTAACCGTGGTTTAATTAAACAGTGGTATAGTTAAGAGGGCATACCTGGAAGAAATGCCCCGCCTCCTCCACTGCCCCTTCGACCCCTCTGACCTCGACTCCTCCTTCATGTAGAGCAACCGGCATCGGGGAGCTTCTACGCGTGGGAGTGACCAGCACCGGGGAGCTCCTCCTACACAAAAGTCTCCTCCTTTATCATCCTAAACTTCACCTTGAGCTCCCTGATCTCGAGTGTCTTGGTCTTCCAGCACGTGCATCAGTTCTGGAACCAGAGGGTGACCTGCCGGTGCTGGAGGTCGAGCTCCATGGACAATTTCAACTTCGTCTCGAGCTCCGATTTGTTCTCAACCTATCTTCTCTAGGGCATTAACATGCTCCACGCCCATCCTCCTCTTCTTCTCGCAAGAACTGCTACCCCCGCCATGCCTACCTGCGAGCTCGGCTCGTCCTCCCCATCGCAACCCATCTCGTCATCGAAGAAGGCGTGTGGAAAAGAAGCAGAGGTCAAAGAACATGTCTTGGTTGCTTGTGGAGAGTTGGGTAACTTACCATTTGTGTCCCCCATGAGAGAATCGGATATGTTGGGTCTCTTCATAACCTTGGAAGCAGCTTTCACATGGACATAGTCAGGGGCGGAACTAGTATACATTATGGGGGGGCCATGGCCCCCCCATGATTATTATACGTCACTTATATAATGTACTAAGTTTTTAATACGGCCCCTCCTTAATTATATAGAAATTTATGTTGTTAGAAAAATATTGTTGAATTATTAAATGGTCAAGTGGTAGTGTGGCAAGGCTATTATTTTGGAGACCAGAGTTCAAATCTTATCTCCATCCATTTTACCTTTTTTATATGATTTATACAACACTTCCAAAGTATTAAAATAATTTGATATAAAATTGTATTCTGAGTCATGGATGGAACTAGTATACATTATAACCCCCACATGATTATTATACGTCATTTATACAATGTATTAAGTTTTTAATATGGCCCCTTCTTAATTGTATTATAATTAATGCTGTTAGAGAAATGTTGTAGAATTATTAAATGGTCGAGTGGTAGACTAGTAAGGTTATTATTTTGGAGACCAGGGTTCAAATTTTATCTCCATCAATTTTACTTTCTTTTATATGGTTTATCTAAAAACTTCCAAAGTATTAAAATAATTTGATATAAAATTGTATTCGAGTTTATTTATCGCTCCCATTATTTTTATTACTATTTATAAATAAAATAATTTTTTTGTTTCCTTTTAACCATGAACTTTTTTGTTTCAAAATTTCACTTGATAATTTAGCCTTTTTAGGATGGATTTAGAGAGACTTAACTTAGTATATTTATCTAATTTTAAAAATATCCATGGAAAATACCAATCTATTTCAAATTCTAACATTAGTAATAGATTTAAATTCTACGTTTATCAAGATTGAAAGAGGTTCATTTTAAAAAACATTAATTCTATTAAAAAATATCGTTCAAATATACATAGATTATTTTTTCTATTTTTGAGCATACATAATAGTTGTATACTCGGCCCTTCCTTGATGAAATTCCTGGTTCCACCCCTGGACATAGTGTTTGTGATTGGATAAAGCAGAGAGTACGTACTTCTTGGGATGGTCACACGTGAGAACAACGGTTAGAATGGGCAAATGGGTCTTTGGAAGGAGCTTAGAAGAAGGGGAGGAGAAGAACCAAGGTGGTACTCTGGTTCTTCCGTTGGGGGTGGAGGAGAGGAGGTGGCAGAGGAGGGGGAGGAGGAGGTCGGCCTGAGGAGGGGACAGAGAGGAGGGAGGGGGATGTCGGCCTAGGGAGAAGGAGGGGAGGGAGGAGAGGGTCGACCTGGGGAGGAGGACGAGGGGAGGGTGGAGGAGGTCGACCTGGGGAGGAGGAGGAGGGGAGGGAGGAGGAGGTCGACCTGGGGATGAGGAGGGAAGGGAGGAGGGAGAGGGTGAGGAAAGACCTCTTGGCCACATATTTCTAATTTATTTCCACTTTTGCTCTAAAGTTAACGTTCGTTTGCAATGGGGATGGATGGCAACTAACTCGAGGGGCACAAATGATAAAACAACAAAAAGTTAGGGGCACAATTGATATTCCTAAAAAGGGAGGGGCATAACTGATATTGCAATATCTCAGAGGGGCACAACTGATAGAAATCCTTTTTTTCCAAACATTAAGTGGGAGCTAGAAAATGACAAACCAAGCAGAAATATCCAAGGATTAGAAATCAAATTAAGCCGTGTTCCAACCATTAAGTGGGATCCAGACAATGAAAATCAAGCAGAAATACTCAGGAACAATCCATATTTAATGGTACAAACCCATGTTTTAGGATAAAAAGAAATAAATAGACATACCCATATATCTGCAATGACTTGGAGGAATATCTGAAAACCATAACAGCTTGTGAAGGAAGACCCCTCACAGTTTGAAAAATCAAGACATGGATATAATTCCAGCTTCTAAAAGAAAATAAATAATATTTCTAAATTGTGGACAACATTGCAGAAACGATAGCTTTCCAAATCAAATAAGCCCTTTTTTCACACTCCATAGGATCCAGTAAGGGCCTCTCACGAGTCATCATCAATATATAAATTAACTCCATCTGTAACACCCATACTCCAAACATAGTGCCCACGGTCGTCCCTGAGCCTTGTCTCGGGGTGCAATGACCTAGGGCCCCGTAATTTTGGGGGTCCATCTTTAAAATGACTACATATAGTTAGTTTTTATTTTTTTCATTTCAAATACTAGGGATGAAAACAGATCGGATACGGATCATATATGCCTATTCTATATCCATATTCGCTTCATCTCTATCGAATACGAATACGGATATGATTCGGATATGCATTAAGGAAATCGTATCCTTAAAAATACGGTTACGAATAAGATATTTATCGAATCCGAATATGGATCGAATAAAGAGCGAACTTGAATAAAGATTAAATAAAGAGCTAATCCAAATATGAACCAATGAAAGTGTGAATCCAAATATGGATCCAATAAATATGGAATCCAAATGCGGGTCTATTAATGATCACATACGAATACGAATTGATATTTAATCAAAGTTTACAATGATTTTAAAAATTGATAATCAAATATAAATAAATTGCATCCCGACAAAAGGGATTGTCGAGGTGACATGCGTTCTTAACCAAAAGCAAAAAGGGGGATATAGATTGTAACTTTTGTTCGTGTCATCCCCAAATAAACATAAGTTAATTAATATCATTGATATATTATATTATATAATATATAATACTAATATAATAATATGGAGTTGTGTCTTGTATTATATTAACTAATATATAAAATAATATTAAATATTTTATTCTAATACCGGATTCGGATATTCAAGCCATTACCATATCTGCATCCATATCCGGAAAATTTAGCAATCCATATTCATATCCGATCCCTATTCCATTAATATTTAGATACGGATATCCATATCTAGAATTTTTTTTGAATACTATAAGTGGATATTCGGATATATCCGTATCCGTATTCATCCATATCAAATACCAATCCAATATCTAAATGGCTACACAGGTCCATTAATTATTTAAATTTGCACGTGTCATTTGATTCTTCATATTCCTAAATGCATAAAAAGCATTTGGGTTCTAAATGCCACATTAATATCTTAAAAGTTAAGACCCCATATTGAACTTAAATGTGTCCTTTGGAGACAAATATGACCTCCTCCTCTTGTGATTTGCGATTTCCGCCACTGCTGCAATTTCTCATGCTTTAAATTTATGACTAGTTGTTGTTGTTCGGCACACACAAATCACGGCCTCAGTTAATGATATTTTTTATATTTCTGCATTGTATTTTTTCTCTTAGATATATAAATCAAAGTTATTTTGGGATTCGCACATCTACTCACCATATTTGTGTAATTGTAAATCATCTCTTATCATTTTTTTTCTGAGAAATTACAAAATTGAAAGTTATTACACATTGTAAGGGATTAGGAGTATGACGTTAACCACTTGAATTGTTGTTATCTTTTTTTACAAAAAAATCATCTCTTATTTCTCAATCACAGGACATACATTTCCTTTTTCAAAATTTTCATTGTCATTAATCAGTTTTATATTTATGGTAATAATATTTTATGGTTAAATTGTGAATAACCATCAAATAATCTTTTTATGTAACTTATTTTGTTTTCCGTAAAACTAAATCTTTATTATTTAATTTAGATTTCAAGATAAATGCTAGTTGTGATTGAGAAGTTATTTTATTAACATATATATGTTTGGATCTTGGACTGTTAATAGAAACTATTAGCTTGGCCTGATTACCACTGTCAAATAAAAAAACTGATGACTTGATTATTTTTCCATAACTATTATTTTATTGTATGTTTAAATCATGTATTATTTTTATTGTAATTAATTGTTTAGTGCTTCTTGCTAGAATTGTATTTAACCATATTTTTCGATCCATATGATATGGTAAATAGACATTAAGAGATGAAACTCTTAATTTTTAAATATTTTTATTATTGTAGTCAATATATATGTGTTATTATGCTTGAACGTTATCAAGAATCCTAACTTTAAAAAACAAGGTCGTACATTTTTTTGCTAGTTATTTCCCATAGCTTTTGTTTGTATTTCCGTTCCTTGAGTTGCATTATATCCATAGATGTCTATTTCGATTGTAGAAATTATTTTTTTATATAATTTTAATTCATTACTTGTCGTTTGATGCTCGTTGATCATAAACGTAAATAGTTCTTTTCAAAATTTAAAGAACTTTATTTATAAGAAATTTACAAATTAAAAAATTAAATTATTTTTATAGAGGCCCTTTTCTTCTCTTTTGCCTAGGGCCCATGAAATGTGAGGGACGTCAGTGATAGTGCCACATCTAAAACTCACGAAGTGTGGGTGCGGTTTATAAGTGGTGGGGACTACTACTTGACAATTTAGGCTTAAGCATTTTGGGTGGTTACCAACGAGTCCATTTGAGCCCGTACCCAACAAGTTGTCAAGACCAGTTTTCCTCGATAACGGACCAGAGACCTAAGCCCGAGATGTTACATCATCTCATCCAACTTTTCACGAATTTGCATATATTCCAAATGAAGCTTTCCTCCAAAATGGTCCGCTAAATGGCGATCACACCAAAGGTCCTTAGAGATATCTAAGTAAATCCAAAAACATATGGACCCTTCAAGTTAATCTACAAACACAAAACTAAAACATGCACATCTATAAGCTGCAAAAGAATGCCTCATAAAATGGGTCATAAGCCTGTTGGCACTACAAGGAAAATGAGTTGTGGTCACAAAAATATGCTTACCATTTTGAGGTTTGTGGCCACGGAATTGGCTTTGGTCACGGTATTTCGTGGCATATAATCCAAGTCTAGTCGCGAGAGTTCTTTGACCATGAATATGTCGTGACCACTACAAGTAACTAAAGAAATTATCGTGGCCACAGTTTTGGGATGAATGTCCTCTTTTCATCTTTGAAGGCTTTGGCCACGGAATTGTAGCTATAGAAACTAGTGGCCACAAAATTATTATGGCCACAAGTTTCCGTGGCCACATTCTATGGCCACAACTCATTTTTTTCTTGTAGTCATTACAAGGAAAACAAGTTGTGGCAACATAACTATGCCCACGGATGTGGGGTTTGTGGCCACAGAATTGGGTTGTAGCTACAATACGTCGTGGCATGTAGTCGTAGCTACAAGTCTCATCACGAGAGTTCTCTAACCACGAATATGTTGTGGCCATTACATGTAATCACCGAAGTTGTCGTTGCCATAATACTTGCATGAATGTCCTCCTTACATTTTGAAGACTTTGGTCACGGAATTGTAGCTACGGAGAACTAGTGGCCACACAATTATCGTGATCACAAGTTTTCGTAGCCAGATTCTGTGATCACAACTTATTTTTCTTCTAGTGTGATATATTAGATTACCCAAATATAAGCCATAGTTACTTATTAAAGCAACTAAAAACTTTTCGTCAGCACATTAAATAACCAAATTCAAGTTTTCGATGATTAAATGCCCACTTTACGTTTCCTAGTCTATTATGTTAATCATCGTATTAAATATGAGAAGATTAAAAAAAGAATGTCAGTATTATATAATATATAAACTTAGATACATAAAGTCTTATATTTTGGGAGAAAAACGTTAGGGGAGGAAATGTTTGGTCAACCCAAATATATAACCCAATAGAATTATTTAAAGTGGATTAAATGAATTGGGTTATACGGATTTTCAGACCGGGTTAGACCCAAATGATTTTATTTATATGGGTACATAGTTGGTTGATGGTTTTGATAATGCCCCTTCGACCCACCAATCAATCTGAACAATACATATGGGCGACCAATGATTTAGACCCACCCGTTCCAAACCATATGTATCGGTATGCTTATACACACATATATACACACACATACTTATAATATATATGGTTAAATGAGTATGCTCCCTTTTTTCCTCATTTTTCCATTTTTAAAACAAACCTTAGGAGGATTTATTTAGAATAATAAGCGGGATATGTGTTTCAAATTTAATGTAAAACATACATTCCTATCATGTCCATCTAGAGGGGATTGATTTCGAGAATTTGAGGCGGTCATAATTTGATAGTCTTGATGGACACCACAACAAAAAAACGTAGAGGCTATATACTTTTTCCTACAAAAAATTATTACCTAAAGAATATAAGGCGGTCTACGATTATTCTGTATCTAAAACAAGAAAGAAATACAATGAATGTGACAACGAAATTACCATCACTAATTGGTTGACGACGAAAATTTCGTAGCTAATGGAAGGTAGCTATCTAATTGAAAAAAATCCTTGTATATTACATTTTCCTCCCAAAATCACTTTATTTTTTTCAAAATATAACAAAGATTTATATGTATTATAGTTTCCTTGTTATTAAATATTTCTAACGTATATGGATGTACAAGGACTCTATTTTATTTGCCCGATAACTAAAGTATACAGATTTTCTAGACAATCAATATCAAAGAACGCTTGAGTTTCGAGATAATCTTAAAATCTAAATCGATACAGAAATCTCAAAATCAATTTTCCCTCCAAGTTATCTGACACGAAAATTCAAAACACAATTTTTGATACCCCAAATCGATATAATTCAAGTTATTCCTATTCTCCTTAAATATATTACCATTGTACAAAACACCAATGACTTTGTGTTTCCCCAATAAAACCCCACGCCGATAGATTTTTAACATCAAAGATCAATGAAGATATCAGACTAAAGAGCTTCGGTTATATTGTTTGTGGTAACAATGAAAGTTGAATTTGTGTAAACATAACTTTCTTATTGAAATCTTAGTTTTCGTGGGTCGAATGTTGACCTTGTAAAATTTATATACATGTTATACAATCTCCTTTTTAATGTCAACTGATTGGGTGATGAATTTTTCTGTATGGCGTGATATGTGATGTCCTATAAGTATAAGTATTACTCTTTATACTATTTGATTTCAAAGAAATCTTGTTGTTAAATACTAGGGATGAGCATGGGCCGGGCCCTGAAGGGTCCAGGCCCAAGCTCATTTAAAAACTTCGGGTCTTGGGTCGGGCTTAGGCCCACAAAAAAATTTTTGTTCGGCCCAAGCCCAAGTCCGGCCCAATTCCTATGGGTCGGACTTGGACCGGGTCGGCCCATCTCCACCCACTATAAATTATTAACTTTGAGTTCCTGTTTAAAGTCAATCTCAATTCAAGTTAGACGAGCCCAAATTGTTTAAAACATATGTCATAATAATTGTGAAACAACTAAAACTCAATTATATCGGAGATGATTTCTCATTTTATACAAGTGAACTCAATATTAAATACCATAAATATCTCTCATTGCAGAAATTGTAAGAGTGAACCAAACTTACACAGTTAACAACAACATGTGCACCAGGCACTCCATGTTAAAAAAATGGACATAATGCCCATATTGGGTAAAGGTTCAATAATAGAAATATTCTGATGGAAAAAACACACTAACAAATTCAAGAATAACCAGCAGAATCTAAACCATAGACTAATTAAGGAAAATTAATTCCAAATTGAAATAATATGACCATCAACTCATATGCCCACACCTGACTTTCTTCATTTATAAACATTGTATGATGACAAGATACATGAACAAAGTGTGTGTGCAATAGGTGAGAGTTTCCAGACGTGTAGGATATGGGAAGGGGTCAGACCCTCTTCGGGTCGGGCCCTTGGGTCGGGTCGGGCTGGGTCGAGCCATGCCTGAGCTCGACCCCAAAAAAATTTGGGCCTAAATGTTGGGATTGAGGTAGGCCTAATGTTCATTTTGGTTTGGGCCGGGACGAACTTTTTGGGCTGAGCTTCGGGCTGGGCTGAGCCGGCCCAATGCTCATCCCTATTAAATACTATAATAAACATCTATCCCTTGGCACTGATTGGAAACAGCCCGTATAATCAGAATGTATATAATAACATCAAATACTTTCTTAACAAATTACTATTTTCTACTTATTATGGGATGAATTATTCATCAAAATTGGTGATACATACACAATATAATATATATTTTCCACATCACCACTTGCATTAACGACGGTATGTGGGTAGAATTGAATCTTCATGGCCAAACAATAGCGACGAGATTTTCGTTATTTCAAGTTTTAGCTACCTTTTCATGGGCTAGGAACAATAGCTACGGTAAAATCGTTGCCCGCCTATATTTTTAGGTATAAACCGTGATTTTGTAGCAACAAGTCGTCCTTAAAAATCAATTTTATTGTAGAGGG
Organism: Ottelia alismoides; assembly: GCA_037367405.1. Taxonomy (NCBI): domain Eukaryota; kingdom Viridiplantae; phylum Streptophyta; class Magnoliopsida; order Alismatales; family Hydrocharitaceae; genus Ottelia; species Ottelia alismoides. The sequence goes on along the minus strand of JAZKJV010004045.1, from coordinate 428,040 downwards.
AGGGGATAGACGTATCGAATTAAGTTAATTTTTGAATGATCTCATCGTGATATATGGTGATCTAAATCTCCTTATGCTACACTTCAAAACAATTAATAAATATGGGGAAAAGTGAAGGAGCGTGTAAGTTACATGCTCCTAGGAAGGATACTCATTTTTCCCACATATATGTGGAGGAGAGGGGGGGAGCTTGCAATAGGACGCGTCATTTTTGAGTTCAGGAAAACTACCCTTCTTTGTAAAAAAGACTAGCACTTTAGTAAAATGTGTATTTAATTTGTATTATAACTACATATTATAAATATAAAAACTGCACATTATAAAAAATACAAACTACACATGGGGGGATTGCGATAAGACGTGCCCTTCATGAGTTCAAGAAAACCGTCCTTTTTACGTAAAAAATACTAGCACTTTAGTAAAATATGTACATAGTTTGTATTATAACTACATATTATAAATATAAAAACTGCACATTATTAAAAATACAATACTGCAAATCATATTTTTTTACTAATTATAAACATTAAAAGTACACATTGTACTTTTTGCTAATTACAACTATCAAATTGTACATCATAATACAAATCGCATAGGATTCTACTAAAGCACTAGTGTTTTTTTACAAAAAAGGGGCAATCTTCATGAACTCAGGAAGGACTCATCATATTGGAAGGATCTCATACACACATATTGTTATATAGGATATGTAAATTCTAAACTACTAAATTCTTAATAAATAATAACAGTTAAATTGGGATAATGATCATTGTAAATTTAGAATTGAAATAGAATGTTAGAATACTTGATCCACATTTCTCAGATTTATTCTAAAATGAAATCAAAATGGGAGAGCACATTCAACTCAATTTGAATTGGAATTTGGAAAGTGGAATTAGAATATATACAATTTGAATATGAAGGATCTCATGCGGCTCCCTCCATAAAATTTTTTAGAGCAATCTCTCCATAAAATATGTTACACATCCACCTCCTTATTTCATTTTCAAATCAACCTCATAATTGATTAATAGCATAGTACTATGCTAATTTAAATCAAGTTAATAAAATTGACACGTCCTTTCTGAGTTCAGGAACCCCCTCCTTTTTTTGTAAAAATATCAACACTTTAGTAGAATACGTATTCAGTTAGTATTATAACTGCATATTATAAATATAAAAACTGCACATTATAAAAAAATACAAAATTGCACATTGGAGGTATGGGGCTTGCAATTCCTTCCTGAGTTCAGGAAAACCACTCCCTTTTGTAAAAAAATACTAGCACTTTATTAGAATATGTATACAATTTGTATTATAACTACATATTATAAATATAAACTGCACATTATAAAAAGATAAAAAAAACTGCACATTGTATTTTTTACTAATTACAAACATCAAAACTACACATTGTATTTTTTTTACTAATTATAAATATCGAAATTGTACATTATAATACAAAATGTATAGGTATTCTACTAAAGTATTAGGACTTTTTTACAAAGAAGAGCAACATTCCTGAATTCAGGAAGGACTCGTCTTATTGGAAGGACCTCTTACACACATATGTTACATAAGATATGTAAATTCACTAAATTGTTAATAAATAATAACAGTTAAATTGGAATAAGGATCATTGTAAATTTAGACTTGAAATAGAATGGTAGAATACATGATCCACATTTCACAGATTTATTCTAAAATGAAATCGGAAATGGAGAGCACATTTATTGATATGGAATTTGGAAAGTGGAATTAGAATAGGCAAAATTTGAATTTGAAGGGTCTCGTGCGACTCTCTCCATAGAACCTTATTTAGAACAATCTCTCCACAAAATATATTACAATCCACCTCCTTATTTCGTTTTCAAAATCAAACTCATAATTGGTTAATAACATGGTACTATGCTAATTCAAATCAACTTAATAAAAGTGACCAATGATTTTCAGGTGGAAAAATCGGTATCATTTGATAATATAATTTATTCGTGATTTATAAACAAAAGTGACCAATACTCCCATTATATTACAAGCAATAATAGATGTGTAGCAAATTTAGGAAACAATGACAAGCGATAATAATTAATCACATTTCTTTTCGAGTGATCTCATGTGACTCTCTCCATAGAACTTTTTTTAAGGATGATCTCTCCATAAAATATGTTACACATCCACCTCCTTATTTATGTTTCAAATCAACCTCATGATTAATTAATAGCATAGTACTATGCTAATTCAAATCAAGTTAATAAAATTGGCCTATGATTTTCAAGAGGGAAAATGGTGTCATTTGATAACGTAATTTATATGATTTACAAAAAAAAGTGACCAATACTCCCATTATATTACAAATAATAATAGATGTGTAGGAAATTTAGGAAACAATTACATGAGGCAACAATTAATCACAATTTTTGTGAAGGGCCTGGTGTGACTCTCTCCATAGAACTTTTTTTAAGAACAATCTATCCATAAAATAAATTACACCTCCACCTCCTTATTTCCTTTTCAAACAAACCTCGTAATTGATTAATAATATAGTATTATGCTAATTCAAATCAAGTTAATAAAATTGATCATTGATTTTTAGATGGAAAATCGATGTCATTTGATAATGTGATTTGTTCATAATATATAAAAAGACCAATACTCCCATTATATTACAAGAAATAATAGATGTATAGCAAATTTAGGAAACAATTATACACAACAACAATTAATCACATTTTTGAGGGGTCTCATGCGACTCTCTCCATATATTTTTTTTAAAGAACAATCTCTCCATAAAATATGTTACACATCCGCCTCCTTATTTCCTTTTCAAATCAACATTATAATTGATTAACATAGTATTATACTAATTCAAATCAAATTAATAAAATTAACCAATGATTTAAGAATGGAAAAAATCGATGTCATTTGATATGTAATTTATTCACGATTTATAAACAAAAAAGTGACCAAATCCCATTATATTACAAGTCATAGTGGATGTGTAGATGTGTAGTAAATTTAGTAAAAAATTATAACCGGCAACCATTTATCACTTTTTTTCAATGTGACTACTTTGGTATTAGCTCGACCTAATTGACTTAAACCAATAACTCAAATAACTTAACCCGAAGTATTTCAACTGGATGATGGATTCCATTTTTCCAACCCAATCGAAATCAACCCAAACCATAACCCAAACCCAACCAAACCCGATGGAATACCCACCCATATAAAAGCTATGCTTGTATGTATTTCTTGAAAAGAAATTTTTTGATAGAAAAAAGGACATCTGTTCCCACATGTACTTAAAAATGGAATTAAAAATCCAGATAATTCATTTAGGTTAAACGTACAGTAATAAATCGAGTAGATGCATCCATACATCCTTCTTTCATCATCCTACACAGAAATGATAATAGAGTTTGGCACATATGCATTACATTTCACCCCATTAATCAATATTAAATATTTCAAAGAAGCCGAATACGTTTCGGATAAAAATGACACAACTCCCAATGAATTGGATAAAACTCTCCTTAATCAAACCAAACATATTAGCAAACCGTAGCACCCCAAAGTACATCGAACTTGGACGTATTTCAATGCCAGATGCATTTGAACCGGGACGTCTTTCCGGCCGGTCCTACGTTTGCCAAACGAGAGCTCTACTACAAAAGGCACGATGGCCTCTTACCTCCCTTTCCATCTTCCCCTCGTTCACAAATCACAACACTAATCTCCTCCCATCTGCAAAGCTCTTTAATAGAGGTCAGTGATAATCACATATGATAATCTCTCATTCATCCTCCTCCTTAAACACACCCTTTTTTGACCGCTATATTCACGAAGATCTGGGGGTAAAGGAATTGGGTTCTATGACCTCGTGTTTAGGGTTTACGTATATAATGTGATTGATATATCCAGTTTTTTTCACTCGTATTGTTTTCCTATCGAAATTGGATTGCCTAATTAATGAACGTGGAGGGTCCATGTGTGAGGGAACCTTAAATATAGATCATTTGCATTCTCTCTCTATCATAGAGGAAGGTTGCCTATGCAGGGGCAGATCTTCTGTAAAATCCCTGCTGTGATGCAGGGGATCCGTTGGATGGGAGATGGACGGCTAACGGATCCCCTTCATCGCAGGAGACGATCCCAACTGTGTTTATGCGGCGTACTGAAGTGGGTTTGATATTAATTATGCAAAAGGTTGAGATCCATCAGAATTCCATTAGGATATGCTACCCATTGTGCCGCGGTGAATATTCTATTGTGCTCTTCTTCCATCCATCAACTGGCAATTATAAGTTTGGTGAAATATGCCCATGAAAGTTCTATATTCCTTCTCTCCCTTCTTCCTTCCTCCTAGACGATATATAACAAGAAGTCGTAAGTTGATGTTTTAAATCGAGTTGTAGTAAATCAGAGTCAAAATCCACTAGATGTGTCATATCATACGCCCCTGATCGATGTTAACGCACACTACTTGTTCAGCTTCCCGTGATATATACGTATGCCACAACTGACCGGCCGGTGATACACAAGCTCCTCACCATGACCGACGACGTCCTCATCCGACGCTTCCTCCTCAACGAAGAGCATGACTACACGAGCGGCAGCGACCACGATGCCGCCGACCCCTCCTTCTCCTCCCTCCTCAACGGCTTCTTCTCCTCCGAGGACACACCGCCGGATCAAGACCACGGTTCCGATCCCTTCATGGAGCCGTCATTGTCGCCTCCCCGGGCATCTCTGCCGGCGGCGGATATGCTGCACGACATGGTGAGGCTACCGCAGGGGGACCGCTTCGGTCGGGCGCTGGTGAAAGAGGTGACCAGAGCGGTGGAGAGGCTCCGGGCTGTGTGGAGGGAGGGGAACCGGGGGGTGTTCCTGAGGGCGGTGATGGGATCCTTGAGGGAAGGGGGCTACGACGCGGGAGTGTGCAAGGCGAGGTGGGGTGATGCCAAGGGGGTCTCCCCCGGCTCTTATGACTACATCGACGTGGTCTGGTTACCGCCTAGTGGAGGGGAAACAAGGTACGTGTATGATTCATGTATATAGATTGCAGATTTCATATGATATCAATCGAATCTAAGCACAGTACTGATCTTTGATTTCAGGTACATTGTGGACGTGGGATTTGCGGCGGAGTTCGAGATTGCGCGGCCGTCGGAGGAGTACGATGCTGCGCTTTCGGAGCTGCCGGGGGTGTACGTGGGCACGCCGGAGGAGCTCAAGAAGGTGCTGAGCATCATGGCCGACGCCGCCAAGAGGTCGCTCAAGGCAACGGGGCTCCACGTGCCCCCGTGGCGGAAACGCAACTACATGCGTACCAAATGGCTGGGCCCCTATAAGCGCACAACGAACCTTGTCCACTCCGAAGGTGCCTCCCCGGCGCCCGTTGTGGCAGTGCGGGTGGCGAAGGGCGAGGTGATGTGCCGCACCGTGGGGTTTGAGCCGCGGCAGCAGGCCGTCCTTCAGATGGCGTCCGCATGGCGATGAGTTGGATCGATGCGGAGCAAATGTATATATATTTTAGAGGAGTGCACGGCTTATAAGCTGCTTGCGTATATAGAGATGCCATAGAGCTAGTTTTGATTCTTGGGTATATGTTGCGTTTTCCTTGTGGAAGACATCCTCTCGTGTATCTCTGTTCCATTCCTCTCTAATTCTTTTTTGTAATTTAAAATCCAACCTTATAGATTGAATCTTAAATTAATGTTATAAATATCCTGTACATTTCATACAAAGCCGGGTATTATTTGCTATTTTAGCTTAATGGTTAAACATTTGGTCAAGATCTAAGCAACTAAAACTGCATTTAAAAAGATTTGAATCTTCAACCATTAAGATAAAATAGCAATTAATCTCGAATTTAAACGAAATGTGGAGGATAGTTAGAGCATTAATCTAAGATTTAATAGGTTGGATTTTGGAATCTAAATCACAAAAAAAGAATTAAAGATGATTATAACACCTCTGCTGCAATCCTCTCAACAGCAGAGGATCCTCTTCCTTTCCTTGTCCGTTGTTCATCTCGTGCAGTAGAAAATTCTTGCTGCATCCATCATGTGTGTTTTGTGAACTTCAAATAGAAAATTCCCAAAAAATACATGTATGTTCTTGATTTCCTCTAGATTCACTCCCTAATTTTATTTTTCAATTTTGGAACCTTTAAGTATTTTATAAAAATAAAAAAGAGCACTAAAATCCCAAAAAAATATATAAAAATATTTTGAAAATTTCCTAAAAAAATGTATTTTTTTTATGTATTTTTAACCTTCAGATTAAAAATCACTAAAAATAAAAAAACAAACTTTTAAAAATTGAAAAACCTCAAAACACTTATAAAAATCTACAAATTTCCTAAAAACTCCAAAAAAACGCATTTTCTATTTATAATTTTCTATATATTATTATATTAGAATTGATTTAGAAAATTTTGGACTTCGTTTTCTATTTTAATTTCCATTTCAATTTTAGGTATTTAATTAATCCCTATTTAGGGTATTTTTACTTTAAAAATATATAAAAATTAACAGAATTCACTAAAAATTTATAAAAATAGTAAAAAATATTTAAAACACAAAAATATTTTATTTTTTGAATTTTGAGCATTTTAGTTATATTTATATCTATATTAGCTTACATTGTATATATATCCTATATATTGCTATATTATATATTTAAAAAGAAAAGGGAATAAAAAATATAAAAATACAAAAAGAAAAATATAAAAATAGAAAATTAAAAAATCAAAAAACAAAAATATAAAACAAAAAATGAAAAAAAATGAAAAAACTAAAAGCCCACAAAAAAGAAATATAGAAAAAGAATTACAATCATCTATTGTGCTTCATAGCCCAATCTAGCCCTTCTGCTCCCTGAGTTCGACACTCTGCATACTTGCACATTATACACATCTATTGTACAGTTATAATAATTTTTAACTCCACAAATTTCATTCTTTATTGCTTAATTATTATTGTGGGTTAATTATTGTCTTAATCCGGATATCTTGTCGGTCACTTCGACGACTGTGTTCCCGCCTTGTGTGGAACATCGAGCGCTTCATTTTTGGGTTAAACAGATACTCATTTTTCCCACATATATGGGGGGGGCTTGCAATAGGACACACCATTTCTGGGTTCATGAAATTGCCATTTTTGTGATAAAGACTAGCACTTTAGTAGAATACGTATTCAGACTGTATTGTAACTACATATTATACACTGCCCTTTTGTGGTAAATGATCATGTTGCTTCCAGAGAGGATGAGAGGGAGCGTGAGAGGCGAGGAGAAACTCTCCGGGAAGTGCCAGAGCGAGGTCAGTCGGGGCCCGTCACTGCCGGGGGATGGGTGGAGGTCCGTCGTCATCAGCAGGGAAAGGTGACAACCTGGCGGAGAGGAACCGGCATCTCGGTTTCACCGCACCTTGGAAGGAGGTCACGTCCGTTTGGAAGGGGGTGCTTCAGGTGTGGAGCGCTGGATCATTGGGCGAGCCCCTGTCGGGAACCAATGCGTTGTTTTCAGTGCCATGGATTCGTGCACCGTAGCAACAATTGCAGGTAGGGACTCAGTTATCTCCATATGAGAAGAGGCATCCGGTTTACTAGTGGGGGAAGGTGGCGGAAGGGAGATCCTCTCCATGGGATCATCGGATGTGGGGTTGGCGACGTGGGGTCATTTTTTAGGAGACGTAGTGTTGGTGACCCAGTGGCGGGTGATGGCACATGGTCTTGACGAAGAAGAAGAGACATCATTGCTGGAGATGTCTCGCTTGGGTAAGTCATTGATTCGGTGGTGATAGGTTCGTGTGACGGACAGACTTCTATCACCACGTTCTTTGACGGTGATCCGGATGCAGGGATACCATATCTATGGCGCACCATGGATCGAGTGCAGAAGATTCTTGTCGGTATAGTCACGGTTATAGAGGTTGTAAGTAATGGAATTTCCCGCGGCAAGTGGCCAGAACTCATGATCAAGGTCCGAAATCTAGATCCACGATGCCTTGGATGGTGTACGGTGTGAATGGAGGGGTATGTCATAAACCTAGAGCTCGCGGCGGTGGGGTGCTTGTCCACCGGTACGACGCTGTGGACGAAATAAGGAAAGCATGCCACTGCTGACGATGAGGTGAGGAGGTCGGGGTCAGAGGCGGTGATGAATCCCCATTCATCACTCTTTATTCTTTTATTTTAGCTACAAAACCTGTGCAAACACCATATATATACGTGTAAATAGAATAATTTAGCAAAATGCATGCATTGTGTAAATATTAATAATTAGCATGTTTTTGTGTAAAAATAAAAGAATAAAGAGACAAAGAAAAAGAAGGAGATATTTAGAATAAATATCGAGTGACCCGAACCCAAGGGAGGGCCAAGCATTGGCCTGATCGCAATAGAACCAAAGTAGAGAGAGATAGGGCCATTCCAATTAAAATACTCCTTCATGTACATATTATATTTTATTAAAATAAAACAAAAAATAAAAATAGGTTTTATTAATGTGTATATATTTATAAAAATAAAATAAAAATGGGAAAAATAAAAGAAAAATAAAAATAAATAAAATTCTCTCTCATCAATGTAAATAGACCATGTATATAAAATAAAATACCTATTTATTTTCTCCTTGTAAATAATTAATATAAATCCATAAAAAATACTTTTATATTCCATATTTTATGATGTGAATAAATAAAATAAACTTCAAAAAAATAAAAATAAAAATAAAAATAATAAAAATCATTTCCCACCTTGTATAAATACCATGTACATATGTATATAAACCTATTTATTTAACTAATGCAAATAAATCATAAAAATAAAATAAAAATACCTTTTTATTCCTAATTATATGTTGTAAATAAATAAAATATAAATTTGGAATAATTATATAAAAATAAACAATTAAAAAATAAAAATAAAAAATACATATGTGTATATACCCATATATAATAATAATATAATGTAAATACATTATTTATTTTTTAAAAAAATAAATAAATATCACAAAAAAATCTTTAAAAATAAATAAATATTTTCCATTTTGAAAATATTTTGAAATAACATCATTTATTTTTTTATTTAATTTACAAATATTTAATAAATGGCAGCTCCTAATTGGTCCACGAGGGATGTTGACCCACGGTCAACTCCCCCCTCTGGACCACTTTTGACCCGGACCCGACTTTCGACCCGACTTTGCCTAATTTTCCCGAGTCGCTGCGGTCACCAATTGGCCAAACCCCGGGCCCCGATTACAGCTCCCATATCCATGATTCACGCCCGGGTAGGTTTTTAGAGATCTGTGCATTGATCTGCGTTCCCCACTCCCACCTTCTCAGACCTGCACCATTATAAAGCTTCAGCTCCGCCACACTTTTTCACTCATCTTTGGCCTTCCCCCTCATCGCCAGTGAGCTCCTCTCCCTCGCCTGAGTGACAATCGTGCGAGAGAGGGTCGAAGCGAGGCAAGGGAAGCCGGGAACCACTGATCCGGCGGCTACACCGCCGTGCACCGCCACCAGGCGAGCTCGAGCCTCTGGCCCCGACGAGCCATCGAGGCGACGACCCAGGAGCTTCCTCAGCTCCAGCCCAGTCGATTTCATCCATCAAGTAGCGTAGATAACTTCTAGGATAGCTTAATTTCCGATTTGCCCCATTCGCGCCGCCGGCCTTCGCCGGTCGATTCTCCTCGCTCCGTCCACCCATTCGCTTATCCGGCCCGACTACCACCTCCGTTAGACTTCCCTCCACCTTCTCCGCACCTCCGATCATCCTGACTCGCCCTAGAGCAGGATCTCAGGTCTCCTCCGACGTCGCCTCACCGGAGACCCACGTCCCACCTCATCCGATCACCGATTTCACCTCTCATCGGGTCATGGCACTTTGCCCTCGACCCAGGAGTCGTTCTGTGCAGCTTGCAGGTTAAAAGGGGCCCTTCTGAGGGTCCAAACATCCAGGCATAGGAGCTCCGCCTTTTTGATCGCCGGGCCACTCCGGTGGTTCCTAGCCTCATTGGAGGTACCCACCAGCTGCGGACCAGCGTAGGCGACCGTTTCCACACCTCAGTAGCTCCAGAGGACGCCTCCACCGCGTGCATTGGGCCGCCGAACTTCACCGACGAAGTGTTCTTGGAGGACGTCCAGTTACCGTCCGATCGACCCTCTCCGCCAGATTAGATCTGAGCAATCCATCCGCGGAGTGCCTCCAGCAGTAGATCCATCTGAGGATCGCATCCAGAGCATCGATCCAGTGAAAGGGCGTGCACGTCCACTCATCGTCACCCTCCATACGCGACCTGATCACCTCGAACTGAGCCATCCAAGCTCAGGTCGAGTTGGGTTCCATCTCTCACGTACGCCGGAACCCCCCTTCGACCATTCACGACGCTTCCTTTTCCCTTTTGGCCAATAACCCCCGCCGGAGTGCTCCTCCGAGCGAGAGATTTGTTTTGCAGGTGAATAAGAGCAGGTACCCCCCTTGGTCGTGCTTCCATTCCTTCGCCGAAGCTGCTCCAGGTCGCTACTCCTTCGCCGGAGGATCCGACCGTCGGAAGCTTCATCGGAGTCCACCACCCGACGCGGAGTGTCATCGCGAGGAAGACCCCCCTTTCCGATCGTCCATCGACCAGCTGGATCGTCTCCGGTGTGCCAGGGAAACTGGGAGGAGTTCTTCCTCATCCCCTCGCAGCCGTCGGATCACCCCACAGCACCAGTTCGCATCTCCACCGTCCGTGCTCTGCCATGTCTGGCCATTAGATCCCTGATCTAAAGGTCATGTTCCTCCCACGTTCGCCATCGTGCCTTCACCATTGGATCGTCCAGACGGCGTCAGCAGGGCCGTCCATCATCAGCCATTCACCTCGCGACATCTGGCACGCACGCGCCCCTCACGCGCCTCGGTTGGATAATTGCGCCCATACCCTTGCATCTTTTAGTAATTATTGTTTAGTCTATTAAATAACTTTGCACCTTTTACCTTTTGCACATATGGACCTCTAGTTTTATCTGTTTGTATTTTCGTCCCTGCCTGTGTGAGACACGTGCTTCGTCACGTGATATTTTGGACTTATTGCATGTATGGGCTTGAGTTTTCTGCTATGTTATGAAATGAAATTTAGTTTCTGAAATTTGCAGTTATACCCCTGTGCGTGGTTTTAATTGAACATGTGCTGATTGTTTGGGGTTTTTACACTTTATACCTTAAGTTTTTCGCACGTGTTACAACTAGGCCCCTGGAACTATATTTTCTTACATTTAGGTCCCTGTGTGCTGTAGCTCTTTTATTGGTTGGATAAAATAGCAAATAAACTCCAAATCTAGTGAAATTTGGATACATGGCTCCTGCACTGTGTAAAAATTTCCCTAATTTTTTGGGACATTTTCCTTGTATTTTGATATTTTTAAAAATTCAAAAACATGTATTTTTACTACTGTTTAAAAAAGAAAATCAAAGAAAAATATAAAAACTTTTCTAAAAATTCTAAAAAAGTTAGGGATTGTTATTTAGTAGTTTTTTAGCTTCAGTACAATTTTTGTGCTATTTGGAGTTAAAAAACCCATAAAAATTGAAAAACCCTAAAAATCTTATAAAAATCATTAAAAATTATATAAAATTCAAAAAAATGCAAACTCTTTTTCTGCAGCTTATTCTTTGTATATATTTTTCATAAAAATTATCTCCAGATTTTTCTAGACCAATTATATACTTTTAATTGGTTCAAGTCTGGTTGCACATTGATCTCCTATTTTCCCCTTTCTTGATTTTTAGAAAATTAACTAAAAATTGAAAAATCTCCAGAAAATTACCAAAAGCACTTAAAGACATAAAAAACACAAAAACAATTTTATTTAAATTTTCTGTGCATTTTTGGGTGTTTAAATAAATTGTTGAATTTGCTTGTTCATCATTTTCTTATATTTTCCTTATTATTTAAAATACAAAAAAATTAAAAACCATTAAAATCCACCAAAAAGATTTTTGTTTATTTTATTTCATTTTATACTACTTCGTAGGTCGTCAAGGCCAACCCGTGCTCCTTGAGTCCGACCCTGGTTGCTATACCAGGTTAATAAAAATAGCGAGGACCGCTTTTTGATTTTCATGTTTTATTGATTTTATTTTTGATTTGGTGGTTCTTTCATTTTCTTGATTGAGTCCGAGTCGAGAGGTTGAGGTCGCAACGACCATTGATACCTATCTCCCTTAGCTTCTCGGGATTTTCGGCTCATCAGAATGGCGCCGTTGCCGGGGAGCATGGCTTAGTAGTTTTGCTTTTCATTTTTTATTTGATTTTGTTTTTCGGTGCTTTTTCCATGGCTTTTTGGTTTTCCGCAACTTTTCACTGCTTTCTGATTTCCTTTTTTATTTTCATTTTTGTTTTTGTTTTTGTTTTTGTTTTTGTTTTGTTTTGTTTTTTTTGTTTTTGTTTAATTTTTATGTGTTTATCTTATTTTATTTTTTACATATAGTTTGTCTTAGTTTCTTTTATTGCTTTTCCTTTATTTTTATAATAATTTGGTTTGACACTTCTCTCTGTTTTCATGCGAGGGCCCGAGGACCGAGACGGTTCTTCTTGAAGAGCCGACACAACTGCGGGAATCGGAGGCGGCTCCCTTCTACACGGAGCCGCAGGAGAGCGCGAGGAGAATAGCCGAAGTGCGGGAGCCGTGGAATAGCCGTAGTTTAGATCAGTTTTATTTCCTGCAAAATGTTATTTGTAATAATACAGGTACCCGGACTCTCAGAGATTTGTGGATTGCGGGGTCGGTTTTGCCGAGCACCGGTGTGCTCGGGGGACCCCACTGCTGTTTTGGTTTTTCTCGTTTTTCTTTTCTTTGATTTCGCGTGGATTTCTGTGCTTGAGCCCCTAGACTTAGGTTTTTATTTTCGTTGAGCCAGGTAGCATTAGGTCCAAAGCCCTAATAAAATATCTGTTCCCATAGAAGGTGCTTGGATCTAGACAAATAAATCCGTGCTTCACGATAATAGAAATTTCTTCTTAGGACGGTTCTCGCATTGCATCCATATAGGTAGTTTATATTTATGCGCGGATCATAATTGCATGTAGACTGCTGGAGTCAGGTACGCCTTCTATCTCGTGCATGCATCATTGATTTTGCTGCCCATCGGCTTTTCTGCTTTCCTCCCCCTATTTTTCTAGACTTAGGAATAAAAGGAAATCAGAAAATTCGTTAGACAATTTTTTGAAAAATAAATAAAAAGAAAAACAATAAAATTGGGACTCCTATTCACACTTGACCTAAAAGACATCTCATTTAAAAATCTTTCTTAGGGAGAGTAACCCCCTCCTTGTTTGGTTTGGATGAGCGAGAGAGTGACCCGCATCCTAGGCTAGAACCATATCCGATTTCTTGACTGACTACCATCCTTTTATTCAGGACAGTCGGTTGAGAATATTGGATTCCTATCTGCTCATATAATCGCTCTGAATGACTAACTGGATCACCTAAAATAAAATTGACAAGATAATTGACCGATCTCTTACGGTCTTCAGCTTAGCATTAAGTAGGTGAATCGGGGGTTTGCTTTCTCATCTTGTGTGTTTCCATATCCCTTCTGCCTTCTTTCCATATATGTTCTCTTCCATCTATCTTTCTCCCTCCCACCCTCCCTTCAGTCTTTTCTCTACCTCTTCTTTATCTCTGGATGATGGATCCCCCTCACTTCTTGCCGACTCTTGTGGCTTCTCCATCTTTTGACAATCAGTCCAGTCCACCCTCGAGGGAGGTCGGATCTTCGACCAACCTTCTGTTCCCTCCCTCCCATCCCTTTCATTACTTTGGGCATGCTGCGCTAGATGCCTGCGGAGATCAGATGGAGCAGATGCGAGGCCCGGACGATGCCATTGCTAAGTTGTGAGTGCACCTCGTACGTGATCAGTTTGAGCAGATGCGAGTGTCATATGTCTCCTATTCCAGTATGGTGGATGAGTAGATACGACATGGAGCTCAGTCAGCTTCTACATTAGGACCACTCATCCTGGATTTGGAGCTTATTCATAGACTACCGATATTTTCAGGAGAGGTGCATGAGGAGCCCTATATTCACTTCTCGGATTTCAAGGAGTTTTGCAGGACGCAGATCTATTCAAACATTATTGTAGAGGAGATGATGCTAAAGACCTTCCCATTCACACTTCAGGACAGAGCCATGCGTTGGCACCGACGGTTGGGAAGGAGATTCGCCAAGTGGGGAGAGCTACGCCAAGAGTTTCTACGGAGATACTTTCCCCTGCGTGGAGAAGAGATGATGCGGTCCTTGATCACAAAGTTTTCAGTAGACCCCCAGGAGCCACTGCATGAGGCATGGCCGAGGTTCCTTGACCTCTTGAGGAGATTTCCCGACCACGGACTTCCACTGACGGACCTTATTGAGATCTCCATGCGGGGGATGACCGCAGAGCAGATAACACTGGTGATTACCTCATGTGGCGGTTCACACCGCAGTTCTGACATTGAGTTGCTGGATACCATCTCGAGGTTACTTTCACAGAGACCATCTTCACGAGATGTTGTAGTCGGGACGACACATGAGGACGTTGCACTACCAGTAGGGTGTTTCGCGCTACATGAGGATACAATTTCTACACACCAGCCCGAGGACTTGGATTCTGCAGCACCACAGAGCACAGAGGAGATGACTGCGACAGTAGAGGTTATGACCCAGAGTTTATTCGAGTTACCATTGGTTTTCCAGCTGGAGTTCGAGTTAGCCCCAGAGTTTTCAGTCGACGATTCCTGGATATCAGATCTTCTGATACTCTAGGAGACGGAGGAGCCCCCACTATTATAGCCATCGATCTAGCCACTTCAGTGTCCAGCCTCGGATGATTCAGCTTCTTGTCTGCAAAGACACTTCTCAGAGTCCGACAGATACCAGGACTCAGCCCAGCAGCCACAGCTCGATGTGGGACACCACTTTGAGAGGTCAGACACAGATAGTCCCGTATTCGAGCCTTTTTTCCTCTACTTTGATGAGACAGATACACTTGCTGAGGACCAGATGGCAGCCGACATTACCGCAAAGCGAGGATCAGCCGCAGACACAGTGCCAGCCTCTGCGGTGTTGACCAGTACCTTCTCTTGCTTCCAGATTACCGAGAGCCAGACCTCAGATGATGATGCAGTCTGGTTCACAGAGTGGGTGCTTGACAGCAGCGCAGATGCCTTGATAGATCCTGATCCTCTATTTCTCACCTCTGATCTTGCATTCCTCCCCGAGGGTTATCTGCGGGAGGATGCCACACACGATGTGTACTCGGTTTCACCTTCTGAGAGTGTATCCGATCTGGCGGATCACGAAACCGAGTCTTCCGATACTTCTGATTCTGAGTCATCTCACCTCGACGACCCTCGTGAGGATGAGCCGATACTTGAGATATTCGATGATCTGTCCAATTTGTCTCTATTATATGCATCAGATATCAGTTTTCTTAGAGAGTCTCTGGATCTGCACTTTCCATATCTTTTTGAGACGCTGATCGATGTGGAGGATTCCATGACTGATCCATCCTTCTCCACGTTTGATTTCTTCGGCTCTACACCTCCACTCCAGTCTGATCCTGAGCCGATGATTTCTTTTGTGCTACCGGATCCCGATCACATACTTCCATATCCTTGGCCGGTAGCAGACACCCACCTGATTGTATACCTGGGTGTCAGTCTTTACACTGTTGATTTCTTCGTTGTTCCCATATCGAGACTGCGACTACAATACGACATTCGCCTTACAGATGCCATCCTGAACCTTGACACAACGTTATCCTAGCCTTTGCGCCCATCTAGGGGCGTAAAACCTAGCGCTTGTTGAGAGGCACCTTAACATTGTATCATTTTGTATATACGTGTTTCATCGTGATTTGATCTTTCTTTCTTCTGTTTTTGTTTTCACCCTAGGTCTCGTATAGGAATATCTTTGCTATACTTAGGATATACCTCATCCTAAGTATAGGGGGTGGAAACACCGAGTTGTTCCTTTCGTTCCGTTTCATTACTTCTGTTGTTGCCTATACTTAAGGATTCTTCACCTTAATTATAGGGGGAGTGATGCCCTCCATCTTGTTTATATTTGTTGATTTTCTTCGTGTTTTTCTACCTCTGTTGTGTTGCCTATACTTAGGGATATTTTACCCTAAGTATAGGGGAGGTAGACCCTGTACATTCTTCACTCGGATTTCCCTTTATGTACAGACTGTTATACTTAGGATTAGTTGATCCTAAGTATAGGGGGAAACGCCGAGATCCTCTTGCATTTCTATTCTTTCATTCGTCTTTGTATATAGCCTTCCTTTTCACTTCCCTATACTAAGCACGAGTTATGTCTTCTTCATCGCTCTTGACTCTGAGGACATCGTTCGAGCTAAGTATAGGGGGGTGTGTATATATTCCATATATACTTTAGCCATAACTCTTACTTTGTGTGAGTGTGTTAATAAATAAAAATGGCTAAAACCCAAAATCCATAAAATTTAAATTTTTTCCTTGTAAATAAAAATTCTTCTATTGCACATACATAGCTAGTTGTACAAATTATTTTTGTAAAAATGTTTGTAAATTTTTTTTGTGTAAATAGCTTGTAAATATTTTCATATCAAAATTATGTATATAGTACAAAATTTGTGTAAATTGTTTTGAAAATCAAAAGTTTTCAAAAAACTTGTGTAAATTGTGTACATATTTTGCAAAACTTGCATTCATGCATACATCCATGTTTTCAAAATATTTTTCAAAAATTTTACACATGTGTAAATATTGAGTAATAGCATCTTTGTAAATATTTGTATAGTTTTTCCTGAATCATAGTTGACATTTAAACTAGCCTGGAATTAAATTGGAAAATGGAGCTTGGTTAAGATCTTAATCTACCTAATTATAAGAGGAACCTTATAGGGCTTAGGGTTGAGACTTTTCAGGTCCATGGTGACTTAATTCTTTGAGTCCACTAGGCTATGATCATATGCCATCTCGATGAGCCTAAGTAGAGCACTTAACAACACACACATGACTCATATAGACAATGGCTTGACTTGGACCCGCCCTTTACACCGGGCTCTCTATGGATGAGGTGGTGAGGAGGCAGTCTTCCTTGACTTGGGGTAGCATATGAGGGTAGTACTTCTAGGCAGAACCTCTCTTCTTCTTATAGTGAAGGAAGTGCTTCTCAACTTGGTCTGGTTGCCATGAGGTCTAACGACATGAGTTGTGGGTTGCAATAATGCTTCAAAAGAGGGATAGTCTACTGGCTGAAGAGGAAAAACTCCTTATGTATATATGCTGCACTTTGTAGATATGTTGTACAGATGCACATCAAAAAAAATGCAAAAAGAAAATAACTCCAAAAAAGTGGTGGGTCTGATAGAAAATGGTAATCCTGCCGGAGTGTATATAGTGCAATAAGCAAAGCTTGAGACTCATGTTCCATCTTATGTAGCTTGCAGCAGGGAGACTTAGCTACACTGGTTGAGCTCCCAGGGATACATGGCTACACTGACCATGGTCCATTCTCTTCTTCCCCCTCTTCTTGAGCCGGTTGAACTTGAACTTAGAAGGGAATACCCCGCTCCTCAAGGAAAGAGTGGCCAGACTAGGGTCATAGAGTTACGTTGTTGGGGAGGCTTGTCATTTTGCTACTTCTGAGGTGGAGAGCTATATCTCACTTACACTATACAAGGAAAGATTCATGGTCTTCTGGATTTGTGTATGTAGAATTGTTCTGCTGGATTATTGAGGAGTCTTGACTATAGATTAGTGAAACTTAGAGGCTGTTAAGTTTTAAACCTAAGTCCAAATAAGGTTCCGACACATTAATAATCCAAAGATCTGACCAAGCTCCATACTTCAATTTAATGAAGGCAAGTTTAATAACCAGCATTGATCCATGCATTTTCCCCTTCGTTTCCTTTTTCTTTTCATTTCCACTTTTTTCAAATAAGTGTTTGCTAAGGGACTAGCAAAGTTAAGTATAGGGGGGTGATGAATCCCCATTCATCACTCTTTATTCTTTTATTTTAGCTACAAAACATGTGCAAACACCATGTATATATGTGTAAATAGAATAATTTAACAAAATGCATGCATTATGTAAATATTAATTAATTAGCATGTTTTTGTGCAAAAATAAAAGAATAAAGAGATAAAGAAAAAGAAGGAGATATTTAGAATAAATATCGAGTGACCCGAACCCAAGGGAGGGCCAAGCATTGGCCTGACCGCAAAAGAACCAAAGTAGAGAGAGATAGGGCCATTCCCAATAAAATACTCCTTCATGTACATATTTTATTTTATTAAAATAAAAAAATAAAAATAGGTTTTTATTAATGTGTATATATTTATAAAAATAAAATGAAAATGGGAAAATAAAATAAAAATAAATAAAATTCTCTCTCATCAGTATACATAGACCATGTATATAAAATAAAATACCTATTTATTTTCTCCTTGTAAATAATTAATAAAAATCCAATAAAAATATTTTTATATTCCATATTTTATGATGTAAATAAATAAAATAAAAATCAAAAAAAATAAAAATAAAAATAATAAAAATCATTTCCCACCTTGTATAAATACCATGTACATATGTATATAAACCTATTTATTTAACTAATGCAAATAAATCATAAAATAAAATAAAATACCTTTTTATCCCAAATTTTAGGTTGTAAATAAAAAAAATATAAATTTGGAATAATTGTATAAAAATAAACAATTAAAAAATAAAAATAAAAAATACATGTGTATAAAACCTATATATAATAATAATAATATAATGTAAATACATTATTTATTTTTAAAAAAATAAATAAATATCACAAAAAAATCTTTGAAAATAACTAAATATTTTTCATTTTTAAAATATTTTAAAATAACATCATTTACTATTTTTATTTAATTTACAAATATTTAATAAATGGCAGCTCCTGATTGGTCCACGGGGGATGTTGACCCCCGGTCAACTCCCCCTGCTGGACCACTTTTGACCCGGACCCGACTTTCGACCCGAGTTCGCCTAATTTTCCTGAGTCGCTCCGGTCACGAATTGGCCAAACCCCGGGCCCCGATTACAGCTCCCATATCCATGATTCACGCCCGGGTAGGTTTTTAGGGATCCGTGCATTGATCCGCGTTCCCCACTCCCACCTTCTCGGACCTGCACCATTATAAAGCTTCAGCTCCGCCGCACTTTTTCACTCATCTTTGGCCTTCCCCCTTGTCGCCAGTGAGCTCCTCTCCCTCACCTGAGTGACAGCCGTGCGAGAGAGGGTCGAAGCGAGGCACAAGAATCCGAGAACCACTGATCCGACGGCTACACCGCTGTGCTCCGCCACAGGCGAGCTCGAGCCTCTGGCCTCGACGAGCCATCGAGGTGATGACCTAGGTGCTTCCTCAGCTCCATCCCAGTCAATTTCAGCCATCAGGTAGCGTAGATAACTTCTAGGATATCTTAATTTCCGATTTGCCCTATTCGTGCCGTCCACCCATTCGCCTCGCTCCGTCCACCCATTCGCTTATCCGACCCGACTACCACCTCGGTCAGACTTCCATCCACCTTCTCTGCACCTCCGATCAACCTGAATCGCCCCGAAGCAGGATCTCAGGTCTCCTCCGCCGTCGCCTCGCCGGAGACCCATGTCCCACCTCATCCGATCACCTATTTCACCTCTCACCGGGTCGAGGCACTTTGCCCTCGACCCAGGAGTCGTTCTGTGTAGCTTGCAGGTTAAAAGGGACCCATCTGAGGGTCCAAACATCCAGGCACAGGAGCTTCGCGCCTTCTTCGTCGCCGGGCCACTCTGGTGGTTCCCGGCCTCATTGGAGGTACCCACCACCTGCGGACCAGCGTATGCGAGTGTTTCCACACCTCAGCAGCTCCAGAGGACGCCTCCACCGTGTGCATTGGGCCGGCGAACTTCGCCGGTGAAGTGTTCTTGAAGGATGTCTAGTTACCGTACGATCGACCCTCCTCCGCTAGATTAGATCTGAGCCATCAATTCGCGGAGTACCTCCAGCTGTAGATCCATCTGAGGATCGCATCCAGAGTGTCGATCCAGTGAAAGGGCGTGCACGTCCACTCATCGTCACCCTACATTTGTGACCTGATCACCTCGAACTGAGCCATCCAAGCTCAGGTCGAGTTGGGTTCCATCTCTCACATATGCCGGAACATCCCTTTGACGATTCATGACGCTTCCCTTTCCATTTTGGCCAATAACCCCTGCCGGAGTACTCCTCTGAGCGAGAGCTTTATTTTGCATGTGAATAAGAGCAGGTACCCCCCTTGGTCACGCTTCCATTCCTTCGCCGAAGCTGCTCCAGGTTGCTACTCCTTCGCCGGAGGATCCGACCGTCGGAAGCTTCATCAGAGTCCACCACCCGACGCGGAGTGTCATCGCAAGGAAGACCCCCCTTTCCGATCGTCCATCGGCCAGCTGGATCATCTCCGGCGTGCCAGGGAAACTCGTTTGGGAGTAGTTCTTCCTCATCCCCTTGCAGCCGTCGGATCACCCCACAACACCAGTTCGCATCTCCACTGTCCGTGCTTTGCCATGTCAGGCCGTTAGATCCCTGATCTAATGGTCACGTTCCTCCCACGTTCGCCATCACGCCTTCACTGTTGGATTGTCCAGACAGCGTCAGCAGGGTCGTCCATCATCAGCCATTCACCTCGCGACATCTGGCACGCACGCGCCCCTCACGCGCCTCGGCTGGGTAATTGCGCCCATACCCCTGCAGCTTTTAGTAATTTTTGTTTAGTCTATTAAATAAGTTTGCACTCTTAGACTATTTGTACATATGGACCTCTAGTTTTATCTATTTGCATTTTCATCCCTGCCTGTGTGAGACACGTGCTTCGTCACGTGATATTTTAGACTTATTTCATTATGGGCTTGGGTTTTCTGTTATGTTATGAAATGCAATTTAATTTCTGAAATTTGCAGTTATACCCTTGTGCGCGGTTTTAATTGAATATCTGCTTATTGTTTGGGATTTTTACACTTTATATCTTAAGTTTTTCGCATGTGTTACAGTTAGGCCCCTTGAACTATGTTTTCTTACATTTAGGTCCCTGTGTGCTGTAGCTCTTTTATTGGTTGGATAAAATAGCAAATAAACTCCAAATCTAATGAAATTTGGATATGTGGTCCTGCCACTGTGTAAAAATTTCCCTAATTTTTTGGGACATTTTCCTTGCAGTTTGATATTTTCAAAAATTCAAAAACATGTATTTTTACTATTGTTTGAAAAAGAAAATCAAAGAAAAATATAAAAACTTTTCTTAAAATTCTAAAAAAAATTAGGGATTGTTAGTTTAGTGGTTTTCTAGCTTTTGTACCATTTTTATGCTATTTGGATTTATAAAACCCATAAAATTGAAAAACCCTAAAAATCTTAAAAAGGCAAACTCTTTTTCTGTAGCTTAGTCTTTGTATATATTTTTCACAAAAATTGTCTCTAGATTTTTATAGACCAATCATATATTTTTAATTAGTCTTTCAAGTCTGGCTGCACATTGATCTCATGTTTTCCCCTTTAATAATTTTTAGAAAATTAACTAAAAATTGAAAAATCTCTAGAAAATTACCAAAAACACTTAAAAACATAAAAAACACAAAACAATTTTATTTAAATTTTCTGTGCATTTTTGGGTGTTTAAATAAATTGTTGAATTTGCTTGTTCACCATTTTCTTATATTTTCCTTATTATTTAAAATACAAAAAAATTTAAAAACCATTAAAATCCACCAAAAAGATTTTTGTTTATTTTATTTCATTTTTTGACTACTTCGTAGGTCGTCAAGGCCAACCCGTGCTCCTTGAGTCCGACCCTGGTTGCTATACCAGGTTAATAAAATAGCGAGGACCACCCTCGTGTTTTGTTGATTGATTTATTATTGGTGGTTCCCTTTCTTTTTCTTGATTGAGCCGAGTACCGAGATCCGGGTCGCAACGACCCTTGTTCTATTAGCTTCACCCAAGTCTAGGTCATTTTCGAGCTCATCAGGCAGCGACGGTCCTCAAAGGCGAAGTGGCAACGTCGTTCCCCTGAGAATTGTGGTTCAATGCATTCGTTGCGCATGATCATTACCCGAGGAATTCAGGAGGACCCAAGGAACTGGAACCAAGTGCTTCCCATGCGCATGATCATCATCTGAAGAATTCGGCAGGGTCGATGGCACTAGAATCAAGCGTTTCCCGTGCAATTACTGTGGACATCTCAAAAGGGGAAAGATCCATCTGTTTCCCATGCAAATATCGTGGACCTCTCAAAAGGCAAAGGTCCAGCCATTCCCCTTGTAAAAGGAGCGATTGTTTCTCATCAACCATTTAGGGAAGGTTCGATTCTGCCCAATCACCTTGCGATTTCAAAATCTGGAGTTTGTAGTGATGCAGGAGTAGGACACGAGTTAAGAGGGGTCCAGCTGGAACTAGTTATACCTGTCTTAGAAGAATCGTCGGGTCCGGGATCAAAAGTTTGGACCTAGAATTTGGAAGCACATCAATTGCATCCGGTTGAAAGTGTACTTGAAGCCCCAAGTTTGGAGGCAGATCTGGTGATGGATGGTGGTGTTACTGTACAACAACAAGACCTGTCATATACCTTGTCGCCCGCAGGTGCCATTGATCCCACAGAGGAGATGACATCACGCACGATAGGGTTCAGAGGACATAGAACGATGGAGGTGCAGTGCTGGAATGACAATAGGGCTTGGGGAGGAGTTGCTTGGTTCGATGGAGGGGAGGGGAACACAGTCCAATGCCTCGCAGTGTGGAACCACAACAATGCCACTCACGGTGTCGATCCACGCTCTAGCCGAAGGGAGGCTTAAATTGGGTCTATGTCATTGAGGACGGTCTAGTGCAACGTTCAAGCTTGCCACTAGAGGTCGGCCTACCAGCTCATGTGGGGCCCATGTGCAGAGGTTGGTTGAAGGAGGGCTGGGGGAGGGCCGAGAGGGAGGTTTGTTGGCAGAAGACTCATCTTTTTTATCAGGTGCTCGGGTCCCAGGTGTCGCTTCAAGACGAGGCGGTAGTGGAAACAAGCCAAGAGGTGCAGCTAGGGGCGACCTGTCAGAGGTCGGGGAGTACATGCAGTACGACTGGTGTTTTGAGAGGAAGGGGCGGCAACAAATAAGAGAGGAAGATTGAGGAGGGCGATAGTGGAGTCCTCGACAACTGGGTTAGGAAGTTAGATTACGTTGATAGAAGTTGATGAGAATGCATCTCCGCTAGGACGTCCCAGCTATTTCAGCTTATTAGACAGAAGCTTTGCAGAAAACTTGGGGGTGGTAGCACCCACAAGGAAGAAGAGAGGGTTATCTCTATGAAGGTGTTGTCTAGGAATGTCCAGGGTTTGGGCCGACCCGAGAAATGACTAGGGGTGAGGAACGTCATGTATGATGCACATGCATATATTGTGTTGTTGCAAGAGACAAAGTTATCAAGAGGGGAAGATGACTTGTGGTGAGATCTGGGTGTTGGGAAGGATTTTGAGTTCGTTGAGGTGCTGGCCGAAGGAGCGGTAGGTGGCCTCATTACAGGGTGGTAAAAGGCAGTTTTTGAGAAGCTGGACGAGCGGCGATCTTTTTTCTGTATCTTCCTGCGCTTAAAACACCGACTCGACGACGTGTGCTTCATGGTGACAAATGTGTATGGCCCTATTAGAATTGAACGTGGCTCGTTGGCGGTGGATCTGGAGCAGGTGGGCTCGGATAGAGAGGATGATGTGTGGCTTGTTGGTGGAGACTTTAATGTACCGATTCTTCCCGAAGATCGGCCCATGCTTGGCGGTGGTCGGGATATTGGGTCAGAAGCATTTAGAAATCTCTTTCACGTGTTGGGATTGACTATCATGGATGCATCTAGTTGCGCAAACACTTGGCGCAATGTTAGATCCAGATCTCGATTGGACAGATTCTTGCTTTCATTTGAGGGGACTATCCTTTTTCCCCTATCGCGGGCTTGGGCCTTTCCTCAGGCCCACTCGGACCATACACTGATCCTTTGGTCTTCTGAGGAGCAGTCAAGGCCAAGGTACTTTTTTTGGTTCAAGCATTCTTGGCTTCTGGAAGAGGGGTTCAAGAATGAGGTGTCTACTTGTTGGGTAGAATGGAGGCTGGAGGGTTCGGCAGTAGCCTATCTGATGAGAAAACTGGCGTTGCTGAAGAAGTTCCTCATGATGTACGACAAGGAGGTGAGAGAAAAACGAAGAGCCCGTCAAAGAGCTGCCTAAGAGGGGGTCGTGCGACTGGACGGATTAGATGATCAGAGAGGGGGAGACTATTAGAAGAATTGTTGATAGAGGATCAGAAGGAAGAGGTTGTATGGAGGCAGAGGTCCAGGCAAAAATGGTTACGGGAAGGAGACACAAATACAAAGATTTTTCATTCCATTGCGTCGGGAAGAATGAGGATAAACTACATCCATGAGCTGGAGGTGGGGGTGTGAGTGTGGCAGGGGATGCACAGTTGGGTCATGCTATGATGAATCCACAATTCATCATCTTTATTCTTTATTTTAGCTTCATTTCCTTAGTTAAACACATGTAAATACCCACTAATTTCATGAAATTACCATTTTGCATGCATTTGTTAAATATGCATTTTTAACACTTTTTGTATTCAAAATAAAAGAATAAAGAAGAAAAGAAAAAGAAAAGAAAAAGAAAAGAAAAATAAAGGTTATGTTTATGAAATAAACGCAGACTAATCCGAACCCTGAGAGAAGGTCAAGATTGGACCTGATCGAGCGGGAATAAAGTAGGGGGAGATAGGGTCTTTAATTCAAAATTCATAAAATATGTTAATATTTTTCCCTGTATATTTGTACAAAACTTATACTATTTTATTTTTACATAAATTGACCTCAAATTAATTATTTTTGTACACAAAAATTGTAAATAAAAATGTGTTGTAAATAATAAAAATAATTACAAAATAAAATAATGTATAGATTGCAAATAATCACACTTAGAAAAAGCCATAAAGCGATAATTGAAAGTCCAATTCCGTCTCCATACGAACTCAAATTGAATCAAAATCACTTCCATTATACTCTAAATTAAATTATCTTTCAAATGACCGTGGTTTCATAATTTGGAGTTACGGTTGAGAAGTCGATTTCTAGGGAGGTTTATGCAGTTTTACCAATTACTTATTGTATATATTTGTTCATATTTATTTTTTATACATAATATATATAATTGTAAATATTATCTTCATTATTAAAAATAAAAAAATAAAAAATAATAATTAAGAAAATTTAAAAAAATATTATTTAAAAATTATTTCCTTATTTGTACATTTGTATGTTGTACATAATATTTGTATACAACTAATTTCCTTACATAGAAATCACCAAAAAATGTAGATATATAACATTAGTTAATTAATTAATTTAATTACAATATTTGTATTTAATTATTTAATTTATTCATTTATTGGATTTGAAAACATGCCTTGTATATAAGATATTATTCTATACCATTAATTTAATTACAAAATTTGTATTTAATTATTTAATTTATTCATTTATTGGATTTGAAAACATGCCTTGTATATAAGATATTATTCTATACCTTAAATAACCGCCATTAAGGTGGATAATTAATTTCTATAAATTAATTATTTTATTTAATTCTGAATTTCATAATTTATTTATTTATTTATTTAACCAATAAAAACCTTCCTTATTTGTATATACTTTCCATTTTGATTTTTCGTCTTTTTTATTAGGCTCCTCCTCCCTCATTCATACTTTGATCAATCTTTAGAGTAGAGGAGCCCGATCTCTAAGAGCGATCTTGGCGAAGAAGGGTGCCCAGCCTCCGAACCGTCCGGTGATAGTGAGTCAGCCCTCGTCAAGGTCATCATAGCGTATCCGATCCCGATGTGAGATCCAATTTTTTCCCATCTTTTTCCAAGATTTAATTTTTGCTTCGATTTGATTAATCTTTAGATATTGAAAACCCCAAAAATTTGTCCACCCTGATTTAATCTGCGTCCGACACTGAATCTTTCATCTCACATCTCAATCTCTCCACATTTTTTTCTACCTATCACGATCTCTCATATCCGGCCATGCATGGTGGTCGGAGACTCGGATCCATTCATCATATTTTCATTGGATCCCCATTCATGCATCATATTTTGTTTGTAAATAAAAAAAAGAAATACATAGTTGTTTTTATTTTGTCTCTCACATTTGTTTTGCAGGAAAATTAAAATAAAAAATAAAAATATTATTTCCGTTCCTGTTTACAGTGGATTTTTTTAAAAAAATTATTGTCAGTTCTATTTACAGTATAAAAAATAAAAAAGGAAAAAAACAATAGCAACTGTGACTAGCGGCCGCACCCAGCCACACCAGTCGCACGGCCCACTGCCGCGACAACGACGCCGCCCAACCGACGCGATGACCGCCCCTTTCTGCATCCACTGCCGCGAGCAGCGCCGACATGCCCTCACCTCTGGCCCGCTGCTCGAGTGGCATCTACGCCAAAGTCCAGCCCCGGGTTCTCCCCACCAGGTGCTTGCCCCCAGCCAGCACGAGGCGGCGCACCACCACCGAAGCCCTCCCACCGCCGGTCGACCATGTTCTGCCATTCCACCTCTCCCAGCTCGCGTGAGGCAGCGTGCCCCCGCCGCGCCCAAGGCTCCTCCGCGCGCTCCCGGCCGCGACGCCACCGCCGCCAAAGATCTCATCCGGGCTCCGCCGATCTGGAGAGAACGTAGAGGGCGGTGGCGCCCCACAGCCCCCTTTGGTTCTTGCAGGAAGATATACAAACATGGAACCTTAGAAGTTGTTTTTAAAATAAAGATTTTTTAGGATCCCTTGGAAGTTTCAAAAATTGCAAAAAGCCCCCTGCCAACACACTGCACATGCTTTGCACGTGACTAACTAGGTAATTTGTGATTTTTTCCTCATCTTATTCTTGTTGTCATTCAATGCAAAAACTTTAAATATTTTCATTTTAGTTCTGTGTTTCCAGACATTAAACTCGCTTGATCTTTTTGATGGAATAAATGTTTTTATTATTCAATAAACTCTGTAAAAATTTGTGAAAATTATCGTTGTAGTGATCTTCATTGTATAAAATTTCCATCGCATTTCATCATCATTTGATATTTTTAGAAAAAAATAAAAAACAATGTCTTTTTATCTGCCTGAACTTTAGAAAATCATAAAAATTCGAAAATATGTCTAAAGTATCCAAAAATAATTACTGTAGGATAGTGTGCCTGCTATTGATGTTGTATGTGTACCTTGTTGGATATGAAAAAATGACACAAGATTATTCACTTTTGATTCCTACAGGGAATGTGTCTTTCACTCTTGGTGTTGCTATATCCATTATAGAACACTCTAAAAAAAACCATCATTATATAATCTCTTCGGGGCTGGTGAGGCAACCCCCAAGCCAACGCTATCCTTTTCATGCATTAATCATTTATAAAAATAAAAAAATACGAAAAACTAAAAATATTAAAAAATGTAGTTTTTTTAGAAAAAAAATCCAAAAGTTATGATTTCAGTCTTTGTTTGTAGACATTTAATTGTACTTTAGCATAAAAATAACTTGCAGGAGTTTTGGGCCCTTCAATTAATTTTAAGGTGCAAAATACTCTTGGTTGTGCACTGTTTTCCTTTGTTTCCACTGTTTGATTTTTTTTAAAATCACAAAAACATCAGAAAAAATTGAAAAAAATTCCAAAAATATTTTAAAATATATAAAGCCTAAAACATATTTTTTGTAATTTTCTGGATATTTTTGGATATTTTAAAAAATACAAAAAGAGTGTGGTGTGTGTTTTTATCCCCTTGCGCATATTGTGACTTGTGCTTTATTTGAAAATAAAAAATGAAAAATAAAAAATCACTAAAAATTTTATCTTCGAAATTTAACTACTAAGTTTTTAAATTGTGCTCCTTGTGTTCGACCCTGATCTTTATACCATGTAAATTGAATAGCGAAAACCGCTTACATTCCATTGTTTGATTTCTTTAAAGTGGTTGAAAAATATTTTTTCTCGTTGAGTTAGCCGATTAATTGGGGTCGCAACGATCATTGGCATATTTACATACTTAACCCTAGTTGATCGGTCGCTCATCAAAATGGCATCGTTGCCGGGGATCATGGCTTTGTAGTCATCTTTTAGTTTTCTTCTATTTGTCTCGACAATATTATAACTATTTTCTGACCATCATCTGCTTTGATTTTTGTGCAAGGAACCGCTTGGAGGACGACTCAGATTCTTATTGGAGAACTTGTGCAGAAGGAGGAGCAGAAGAAGAGAAGGAGGTAGTTATTTTATTTTAGAGAACATTAGGATTATTGTTGTAATAATTAGACTGTGAACTGTACTTTGACACTACTTGGACGTTTCGGGGTCTGTTTCGCCAAGTGCTGGTGCACTTGGGGGACTTCACCGTTGTCCGTATTTTGTTTTCTCACTTTTATTTTTTATTTGTTTCACGCGGATTTTTGGTGCTTGAGCCTCTATATATAGGTTTCTATTTGATTGAGCCAGGTAGCATTAGGTCCAAAGCCTCTAATAGAATATCTGTTCCTATAAAACTCGTTTGGACTTAGACAAATAAATCTGTGCTTCACGATAATAGAAGTTTAAATTTAGGACGGTTCTCGCATTGCATTCATATAGAGTAGTTTAATTTTTCTGCATGGATCATATTGCATGTAGAGTGCTGGAGTCAGGTACACACCTCTATCTCTAGCATTTGCATCCATATTTTCTCATACATTGTCTTTTCCGCTTTTCCCCTCTGTTTTGTGGAAACAAGAATAAAGGAAATCATAAATCTCGTTAGACGTCTCATTGAAAATATCCAAAAAAATAAAAAAAATCAAAAATCAAAAGTTGGGATTGCTAATTGAACTCGACCATAAAATTAAACGTAATTAATTCACCATTGTTTGGGGAGAGCAACCTCCTCATTGTTTGGTTTGCTTGAGCGAGAGAGTGACCCATACACTAAGCTATAGCCACATCTGAACTCTCATTAGACTACTGGTTTCAGGGTTAGTCGTTCTCCAGTGAGGATCTCTCCAGTAGCTGGTAAAGCGGACCATGACTTCCTTAACAGATCGAGTCGATCAGGTCCCCGGTAAATGATCCGCAACTCGTAGTGGCTGGGAAAGATCTAGCTTTGGGATCGGGTCAGTCTTTTGAGAGTATCGGGTTCCCAACAACTCGCTCTAATCGCTCTGATAGATTGTTTGATCACTTAACTCTAAAAATTGACAAGAAAATTGACCACATCTTCACGGTCTTCACATTGGGTTGAGTAGGTGAATTGGGGGTTTGCACTGTGTTTGTATGTGTTTGGTGTGAGTTGGTTATGATCATCATCTATAGATCATTAGCAGACGCCTTCTCTTCTTTTTCCCTCTATTTTCTTTACCCTCCCTCCCACCCTTATCATTCTCATTTCCTCTTTCATGATGATGGGTCATCCTTCATTCCAGTCGGATCTTGTGGCTTCTTCTTTCATTCCCATCATTCTCGCACACTCTCTTAGGAGGTCGGGACCTCGGTCGACCTTTCGTATCCTTATCTTTCTACCCCCTCCCCATTCCCTCTTTATACTGGGTATGATGTCCTAAGAGAAGACATCCAAAGAGTTCAGATTGATCAGATACAAGACGCGGGTGATCATCTTTTTGAGATGAGAGCGCATTCCACAGGAGATCAAATTGGGAAGTTACGAGTTTTAGACGGCTTTTATAACGGGATGATGGATGAGTACCCAGATCAAGAAGCACAGTCTGCTTCTATATTGAGTCCCTTCATTCTGGATTTAGAGTTCATTAATCTACTGCCAAAGTTTTTAGGGGATGTGCATGAGAAGGCGTATCTTCATATATCTGAGTTTGTGGATTTTTGTGGATCACGATCATATTCTGATATCACTTCTGAGGAGCTGATGATGATGACCTTTCCATTTAAACTTCAGGGTAGAGCCAAGAGTTGGCACAAATGATTGGGAAGGAAGTCCTCTATGTGGGGAGATTTAAGATCATTGTTCTTGCAGAGATTTTACCCCCAACGTAGAGCAGATATGATGCGGTCTTGCATTCGAGATATTTCAATTGACCCCCAAGAAACATTGAGAGATTCATGGCTTAGGTTTGTTGATCTATTGAGGAGATTTCCATATCATGGAATCTCGACGACTGACCTTGTACAGATCTCCATGAGGGGGATGACCGCAGAGCAGATTGCATATGCATTACCTAGTGTGGTAGTTCACACCACAGTATCGACATGAATTTATTTGGGACCATCTTAGGCGCACTTACAGACATTCCATATTCATTAGATAATTTATTTGGGACAACACATGAGGGAGATATGACACGAGTTGAGTGTATGATTCTTCATGCCAATTTAGACAGCACACACTAGTTTGAGGATGCGGATTCTACTACATATCAATCGTCCTCTCAATCCTTTCAGTATCCATGTCCAGTTGATTCAGTATCCTTTCTTTAGAAGATCTTCTCAGATTCAGATACACATTTGGATCTGTCTCAGTATAGAGAGCTTGAAGAGGGACACCATTTAATTTGTCAGATCGAGACACTCCTATCTTTAAGCCATGTGTCCTTCCATTTGATGAGGTCGATACATTTCTGGAGGACCTGATATTTGGCAGCATAGATCCCCAGTTCGATTTTGAGTCCTGTGCCCCCACTGATGATTTTACATTACTCCCCGAGGGTTATCTGTAGGAGGATGCCACGTACCCTGTGTACTCGGTTTCATTTTCTGAGAGTGTATCCGATCTATCGGATCAGAGACCGAGTCTTCTGATATTTGTGATCGTGAGTTTGATTTTCTCTCCTCGACGATCCTCGCGAGGATGACCCGATCTTTGAGGTATTCGATGATTTTACAGATTTCTCTACATTACATACATCGGATATCAACCTTTTTACTAAGTCTCCGATCTTGATCTTCCTTATTTATTCGAGATGGTGATTGACGTGGAGAATTCCCTGACAGATCCTTCCTTCTCTACGTTTGATTTCTTTGGCTCTATCTATTCACTCCGTTCAGACCTTGAGCCGATGATTTCTTTTGTGCTACCGAAGTATGATCATACATCGTCTTCTATTTTTCCGGTAGCCGACACCCACTTAAGTGCATATTCGATTGTCTTTTTTGACCATCCTGAGTCCGTTGTTGTTCTTCCATCGAGATGACAATGACAGTACGATATTCGCATTACAGATGTTGTGCTGAACCTCAATACTACGTTATCCTAGCATTTGCGCCTAGCTAGGGGCGTAAACTCTAGCGCTTGTTGAGAGGCACCACAACATTGTCCTACTGATAATTAGAAAAATTGAGGGTCGTACGGTTTCACAAGGTGAAATCGCAGTCGATGTCTTGCCACTTCAAAATCCCTAATTAATCAACAATGATCCCACAAAATATAAGTCAAGTAATGAAGAATAAAAGTGGAGTCAAATTTATTTTTAACTCTACAAACAAGTGTATAGTGGAAGTAGGTAGAGTGTCGAAATCAGGGAGCACATAGGATAGATCAATGTAATGATGCGCAAAATGTGATGTGATTGTGTGTCTACAAGATGCAATTGTTTTTGCGGGGTTTTTATTTTTATTTTATTTTTTTATTTTTAATTTTAAATTTTATATTTTTATTTTAAATTTTCTGACATTATTTTTTTTTGATTTTATATTTTTTATATTTTTTTGTTTTTATAAATAGAATATATAAATAATGTAAGAAAAGAGGTGATAAGATATTTATACAAAATAAGGAAAAATGCTCAAAAAATAGGAAATAAAATGGTTTTGGTCTTTTTATAATTTTATACTATTTTTTGTGATTTTTGGGGATTTTTCAGAATATTTTTAGTATTTTTAAATGTCAAAATACAAGAAAACAGTGAATATCAATGCTGTACGAAATTAAAATGGGTATGAAAAATAGCAAACAGTAACAAAATTTTCCCAAATTAATTTTAAAATAAAGATAATAAAATAAGGGACATACAGGACCTGAGTTTATATTTTTAGGAAATTTCTAGGATTTTTTAGATTTTTATAAAGTTTTTAGGTGTTTTCTAATTTTGAAGGTTTTGGTTTTGCAATTTTTAATGATTTTTGGACTGACACTAGAAGACACTAAAATACACAATATATAATTTGTTTAGAATTTTCCAAGAAGTTTTGCTAATTTTTATGGATTTTCTAAGATAGAAAGTACTAAAAATACATGTTTTTGATTTAGTAAATATTAAAATGCAATAAAAATAAAAAAATAAAAATATGGCGTGAATCAGCAAGCAACCAGGAGCTTATGACATTTTTTTGATAATTTTTCGATTTAAAATGATGCACTAAATAAATACAAACATCCAATAAAAATTACATAGCTGGCAGGGGCATACATGTAAATATCCAGAAGTACAGGGGTCAAAGTGCAATTTTCACAAAAGTTTATAACTAATAAAAAAGATCCTGGACTAATTACAAATACCCAAACCTGGGAGGGTACACCTGCAAAATACCCACCAGGGCACGCGACTGGCACGTGCCTGGGAAGGACCTAGATGTAATATCAAAAATACCCAAGGGCTGAGATGCAATTTTTTCCAAAACTTTTACACTTAATACAAAATTTCCTAGACTAAGGCTAAATATCCAAATCCGCAGGGGGGTCCTTGCAAAATGACCTTCACCTCACGTGTACTGGTCACGTGATGTGATGTGGCCAGGACTGAAATGCAAATATGAAAAGTTCAGGGGCCTAGATATAATTATTACAAAACTTTTTAAACTACCACTGAAAGTTTATGGACTAAATAAAAATTACAAAAATGTGGGGGGTGTCGGATGCAAAATACCCCTACTGCGCGCGATCCAACGACTGGCGGCTATTCACTTGACACATGGCAGACGATGGACGACCGATGACGCTTCGGCGATGGAGGGCCACGATTAGATCCTCCTCGGGCGATCAAACGGTTGAAGGCGGAGGAGATCCAACGGTGGCTGTGACGTCTGGAGCGGCAACCCAATCCGACGGTGATGAGACTCTGAGGAAGAACGGGGAAGAACGCTGGCGAGGCGAACTTCCCCGCGCCTGATCTCCGTGCTCCGACGATCTGAAGAGCTCAAAATGGACAGGGGTGCTCCTGCATTCTTCCTCTAGGTGCTGGCGGGCCCAAAAAGCCTCGGCGGTGGCCGAGATTTGCTGGAAATGCTGGCGGAGCTGGAGGAGCTCGAACGTCTCCGGCGAAGGTCAAAATGGCCTCCAGGTGGTCTTCAACGCTCATTGACCTGCAAGAAATTGTGAGAGGGTCCAGGGCAAAGTGCTTGGACCCCGCGGAGTGGAGGTGGCGGTGCGGTACGGCGAAGAGGGAGCTCAGCCGGAGGTGCACTCCGGTGAGGGGGATCAATTGGATGATTTAATCGATAGAAAGTAAAATTTTCTTGGGGCTTTTGTTCCTAAGGATATGGCGAGTAAAATGTGAAAGAAAGTAAAGGAAATGGGGGCTGCCTCGACGGTGGTGACCGGAGGGAAGGGGGTACCTCGACGCCGGCGAAGGCGGAGGTCGTGGAAGCGCCTCAGGCGTTGCTCGACCCACCTGAAGGTCGCGAAGGAGAGCTGGCACCTTCTCCTTGCTCTGGGGCACGAAAGGGAAGCTATTCCTATGGGGAGAAGCATTCAAATTCGAAAAGGAAGTCGGGGCTCCATTATATGTGGTTTGACTCCATGGTGAAGAGGTGCCAAAGACCAAGGGAGATCGGGCGAATCGATGGCCCTCTCCCCTAAAAAACACAAGGGCGTGATAGACCAAGGATCGAGGGACAAAAGTCGTGAAGGAATCGATCTCAAAAAGTGCAAGATGAAGTCTGTAAAAATCAACAAAAATGACGACAAACTGAGGTTTGTCAGGTGGACAGGTGATGACCGAAAGATCGCGAGAGATCAAGGGAGATAAATAACAGGTCGTTGCGACCTCAATCCCTCGAAAATCGATCAACAAGAAAAAATATCAATCACTCAAAGCAGATAGAAACAAGCAAGCACACCATAGAGCGATCTAGCTATAGGATTAACCTGGTATAGCTCCCAGGGTCGAACACAAGGAGCACAGATTGGCCTTGCGGCCTACGATGTAGTCAGAAATCCAAGAAAGTCTTTTTTTTTATGGTTCTTTTATTTGTTTTTATAATTTTTTTTAGATTTTTTTAAGAGATGAGAAAATGAGAGAAAAGGAAAACAAGGAAGCTTCAACAATTTATTCAACACTCCAAAAATAATGCAAAAATTAAGGAAAAATGGTTTTTGTGTTTTAAATGTTTTTTACTGTTTTTGGTGAATTTTTGGAATTTTTTCGAATGGGTAAATTATTTATTAAAAATCAAACAATGCGAAAAACAAAGGGGACTGTCCAGCAAGGCTCAAGACCCAAAAATAAAATACTCTTGGATCTCAAAAAGCCCTAAAGGTAATTTTCCTATAATCTAGAAAGAATAAGGAAAATTTAGGCACCCTAATTATTATTTTTGGATGTTTAATTTATTTATTATAATTTTTATGGGTTTTTAGGGGTTTTTCAATTTTTAAGGTTTTTAAAAGGTGTAAAGTCACCAAAAATGGCTGGAAAATCAAACAACCAGCAAACAACAAATCCTACTTTTTTTAGAATTTTTAAAGGTGATTTTATATTTTTTTTGGTATTTTTAAAGTCAAACAGTGGCGAAAATGTAGATTTTTGAATTTTTAAAAATAATAAATGAAATCAGAAATGTCCCCAAAAATCATAGAAATTTCTACACCATGGCAGGAGCCATGTGTCAAAATTTCATTGGATTTGGAGGTCGTTTGATATTTTATTCAAAAATAAAGGTGGGGCACTGTGCACAGGGACCTAAGTGCAAATACCCAAAAGTTCTGGGGTCCTGGTGCAAAATACCCAGCAACACACGTGCCAAGCACGTGCCTGGGGCACTCAAGGACCTAAATGTAATAAAAATAAGTTCCAAGGACTTATTGATAACTCGTATCAAAAGTCCAGGGGCTTATATGCAATTTACCCAAAATAAAACGCACATGCGCATAATCAATGCTCACAGGGGTATATATGCAAATAAACAAAACTTTTCATTCAATGAATAACATCCAGAACTACAGGGCATACATCGCAAATAACCCAGAATAACACGTGACGACGCACGTGGTTCACTACAGGCGGGGGTATAAGTGCAAATAAAATAAAGAGCGAGGTCTTTAGTGCAAATATCCCAGAAAATAAACAACTTGAATTAAAAATTACAGGACTAAAAAGAAATTTACAAACTACGAGGGGGCCCTATGATATTTACCCCTTTATTAGCCGACGGTCGGATGTGCGCCACGTGGTGATCGAACGGTCTGGATGCGCGGCGCTTCTTCTCTCTTCTCCTCTTCGGCTCGATCGACGGTGGGGAGAGGCCCACGTGGATGATCTGACGTCTGAAACGCTGGCGCCTCTCTCCTCTGCGATCGATGGTCCAGATGCGCTCCTCGGGTGGATCGACGGCTGCTGCTCCTCAACAGATGGACGCTCACGATCAGAGCTGGAGCTGGAGCGTCATCGGACGGCTCTGGATGATGGAGGAAGAACTCGACGCCGGCGAACTTCGCCGACGTCCTGCGTGAACTCCGGTCCTCCTCAGCTGCGCCTGAAGGTCGGAGAAGGTCCGGCGTGAAGTTGCGCAGCTGCTGCGGGTGGCCAAGGGCCCAACCGAGCCCTGGAGGGGCTCCGGCGAGGCCTAGTGGCTCGAAGCTCCTGGCTGAACTGTGAAGGAGGCTCAGACACCCCCTTTGGACCTGCAAAGTGGTCAAGAAGCTTCGCGGGTCGAGGGCAAAGTGCCTCGACCCGGTTAGGTGGCGTGAAGATGATCGGTGCGGTGGGGCGGAAGAGCTCCGGCGAGGCGACGGCGGTGGAGCTCGACTCCCAGATCCTGTGCGATCTGGGTTGTGCGAATGGGTGAAGAAGGTGCGCAGGGATATGGCGAAGGTGAAGGTAGGGTCGGATGATCGAGATGATACGCGAAGTGACCGGAATCGAAGATGTACGTCGGAGCTATGATTTGGGCGTAATCGGAAATTGGAAGAAACTAGAGGGATCTAAGGTTACCTGATGGATGCTGGAGACTGTGCTGGAGCGTGGCTATCTCCGGGTCGTAGCTTCGAAGGGCGTCAAGGCCTGAAGCTCGATGCTCAACGCCGGCGGCGGAGCAAGAACGGCGAAGATCGCCGGATCGATGGATACGCTTCCTCGCCTCACTGCAACAAGGGCACAGCTTGCTGTCACTCTTGCGGAGCCGATGGAGGTCACTGGGAAGGAAGAGAAGGGCCAAAGATGGGGCGCGGAGGCGGCGGAGGTGATGGTATATATGGTGACAGCGTCGATTAGGGTTGAGGCTCGACGGCTAAGGAAGGCGTGGATTCGATGGCGGAGGATCCGGCGAGGGAGAGGGATGTATGGCGAAGAATCCGGGCTCGAGATATGCGTGGGGGACAGCCTGGAGTCGCGTGGGAAAATCGGCGAAGGGGGCGCGGCACGCGTGGTCCAGAAAAGGAAGGAGGTCGCGGGGGAGTTGACCGGGGTCAACATTCCCCCGTGGACCAATCAGGAGCGGCCACGTGTGCCCGATTTTTGTTTATTTATTTTAGGGTAGAAATAGGCCGAATTAAAGAAAACTCAAAACATGAAATATTTTTCTTTTATTTTTTTCTATTTTTTGGTGATTTTTATTTAATTTTTGGAAATAAAAATAGGGTAGCTCTATATATAGGTATATGTACACTATATGGATTTTTATTTTTGAATTTTTTTATTTGTTATTTTTATGTATTTTTATGCTCATTTTGTATTTTATTTAATTACAAGATAAAATGAGGAATAAAAGAATATTTTTATTTTATTTTTATCACTTATGTACAAGGGTGAAATAATTGGTTGAATACATTTATACACATGGTATTTATACAATGTATTTTTGTATTTTCAATTTTGTAATTTTTATTTGATTTTTGTTTTGTTTCTTTTTTATTTATTTTATTTACAAAATGTATCATAGAATATTCACAAAAAGTTTAGAAAATAATTGAATTTATTTACAAGGTTAAATAAATACAATGGTGTGGTTTATACACATGGTGAAGGAAGGGTATTTTTGAATTTTTGATTTTTATCTTTTTATTTTGTTTTTAATAGTTTTTAAATATACACAATATAGACAAGGATATTTGCAACATATTTTTGGGTGAGGAAAATATATAGTTTATTTATTTACAGAAGTATATACACATGAGCTCCTATCTCTCTCTACTTTGGCTTTTATGCGGTCAGGCCCATGCTGAGCCCTCCCTTGGGTTAGGTTGCTCAATATTTATTCTAAATATTTCCCTCTTTTTCTTTTTGCTCTTTATTCTTTTATTTAGTGCACAAAAACATGCTAATTATAGGTTTTTACACAATGCATGCTTTTGGTAATTATTTGTATTTACACATATCTACATGTATTTGCAAAGGTTTTTGTAGCTAAAATAATAGAATAAAGAGTGATGAATGGGTATTCATCACCCCCTATGCTTTAACTTTGCTAGTCCCTTAGCAAACACTTATTTGAAAAAGAAGTGAAAAAGAAAGAAAAAGAAAAAGAAAAAGAGGATGTACATGGATCAAGGTTGACTTATTAAACTTTCCTTCATTAAATTGAAATATGGAGCTTGATCAGATCTTTGGATTATTAATGTGTCGGAACCTTATTTGGACTTAAGCCTAAAACTCAACAGCCTCCAAGTTCCACCAATCTATGGACAAGACTCCTCAATAAACCAGATCAGAACAAGTCTACATACACAAACTCTAATGACCATGAATCTTTTCCTTGCGGTGTAAGTGATATGTGGCTCCCCACCTCAGAAGTAACAAAGAAACAACCTCTCTCAACCTGGTAACTCTAATGCCTCAGTCTAGCAACTCTTTCCTCGAGAAGCGGGGTATTCCCTTCTAAGTTCAAGTGCAACCGGC
Source organism: Ottelia alismoides (assembly GCA_037367405.1). Classification (NCBI taxonomy): domain Eukaryota; kingdom Viridiplantae; phylum Streptophyta; class Magnoliopsida; order Alismatales; family Hydrocharitaceae; genus Ottelia; species Ottelia alismoides. The sequence goes on along the minus strand of JAZKJV010004045.1, from coordinate 389,926 downwards.
TCAAGAAGAGGAGGTAGAAGTATAGAGTTTTGGAAGCTTAGCCAGTGTAGCTAAGTCTCCCGCTGCAAGCTTCATGAGATGTAACATGATACCATAAGCTTTTGCTTTTCACTCCGGTGGGGTTATTAAATTTTCAATCCGACCCACCACTTTTTTGGAGTTCTTTTTGCATTTTTTTTTTCAAGGACTTCTGTACAACATATCTACATGGTGCAGCATATAAGAAATTTCTCCTTGAGCCAGTAGACTATCCCTCTTTTGAAGCTTTATTGCAACCCACAGCTTCTGTCTTTAGCTTTCAACACCACTAGACCAAGTTGAGGTGCACTTCCTTCACTATAAGAAGAAGAGAGGTTCCGCCTAGAAGTACTACCCTCATATGCTACCCCAAGCCAAAGGAAACTGCCTCCTCACCACCTCATCCGTGGAGGGCCATGTGTAAAGTGCAGGTGCAAGTGAAGCCATTGTCTCTGAGAGTCATGCGTGTGTTGTTAAGTGCTCTACTTAGGCTCATCAAGATGACATATGCTCATAGCCTAGTGGACTCAAAGAATTAAGTACTTATGGACCTGAAAAGCCTTAACCCTAAGTCCTATAAGGTTCCTCTTGAAGTTAAGTGGATTAAGATCTTATTCAAGCTCCATTTCTCAATTTAATTCCAGGCTTAGTTTAAATGTCAACTCTCATCCAGGAAAAACTATATACATATATGTACAAAAGATGCTATTTACAAATATTTTACAATCATGCAAAAATTTTTGGAAAATGTTTTGAAATCATGAATGAATGATGCATGAAGTGCAAGTTTTGCAAAATGATATTTACACACATTTACACAAGATTTTTGCAAACTTTTGATTTTCAAAACATTTTGAAAAAATTTGTACTATATACATAATTTTGATACAAAATATTTACACAAGCTTTACACAAAAGATTTTTGAAATCATTTTTACAAAAATACTTTATACACTAGCTATGTATGTGCAAGAATAAAAAAAGGTTTATGTACATGAAAAATTTTTAATTTTTGTGATTTTTAGCCATTTTATTTATTAACACACTCACACAAAGTACGAGTTATGGCTAAAGTATATATAAAATATATACACACCCCCCCTATACTTAGCTCGAACGATGTCCTCAGAGTGATCAAGAGCGATGAAGAAGACATAACCCGTGCTTAGTAAAAGGGAAGTGAAAAGGAATGGCTAAGTACAGGAACGAATAAATGAATAGAATGTGAGGAACTCGGTGGTTTCCCCCTATACTTAGGATTAACTAATCCTAAGTATAGAAAGCTGTGCATGAAGGGAAAGCCGAGTGAAGAAGAATATACAGAATCTGCCCCCCCTATACTTAGGGTGAAATATCCCTAAGTATAGGCAGCAAAAACAGGAGCAGAAAGAATGAAAAGAATACTCGCAGGTCCGACATCCCCCCTATACTTAGGGTAAAGTACACCCTAAGTATAGCATAATCATAAGATGAGAGACGGGATGTGGGACTAAAGAATAAAATGATATGGACAACTGGATCTATACAGGCGTAGGAACAGTGAAAATCAGGCGTGAGATGTACAAGATGTGAGTCAAAAGACCACATCTCACGCAAAATGAATAGCAGCAATAATAACGTCCCGCGGCTCATGATCTAGAAATGGTTTGAGCCGCTGGCCGTTCACTCGGAAGGTACTCTCAGAAGATAACTCGGATATATCAATGCTACCGTTATCGTGTACCTTTCTGACCAAATAGGGTCCTTTCCATTTGCTCTGTAGCTTCCCTGGAAATAATCGTAGCCTTGCATCAAACAACCATACTTTCTGTCCAATCTCGAAATGTTTGTGGCTGATATGAGAATCATGCCACTCTTTGACTTTCTCCTTATAATGTAGGCTGCTTGAGAAAGCTGCATCTCTAAGCTCTTCCAAGGCGGCTAACTCTGCCCTCCTTTGGTCTCCTATACCATCTGGATCCATAAGAATATCTGTGACTGCCCAAAGTGACTTGTGCCTCAGCTCGACAGGTAGATGGCATGGCTTGCCATAAACGAGGCGAAAGGGAGATGTACCCAATGGAGTCTTGAAAGACGTCCGATATGCCCACAAGACCGAGTCCAAAAGCTGTGACCAATTCTTTCGGTCAGGGCGGACGACTTTCTGCAAAATATTCTTGATCTCCCTATTCGACACTTCAGCTAGACCATTTGTCTGTGGATGATACGGTGTAGCAACACGATGATCTATGCCGAACTCGCTAACAAGGGCCTTCACCTGGTCGTTGATGAAATGAGATCCCCCATCAGAAATCAAAACTCGTGGAACCCCAAACCGCATGATGATGTGTTTCTTCAAAAATCTGCAAACTGTCTTTGCATCTGCGGCTCGGGCGGGGATAGCCTCAACCCAACGACTAACATAATCTACGGCCAACAGAATGTACTCAAATCCCTGACTCTTAGGGAATGGACCCATGAAATCGATGCCCCATGCGTCAAAAACCTCACAGAAGTGAATGGGTTGCATCGGCATCATATCACGCTGTCCACAAGTGCCCATCCTCTGACAGTCAGTACACCTCTTCACGAACTCATCAGAGTCCTTGAAGAGTGTAGGCCACCACAAGCCGGATTGGAGCACTTTCTGTGCCGTTCTCCTCCCAGAATGATGTCCTCCTGCCTCAAGCTTGTGGCAGTAAGTGAGGACACTATGATGCTCCTCCTGAGGAATACACCGACGCCAGATGCTATCCCCTCCTTCGTGGTAAAGGATGGGATCCTCCCAGTGGTAGGACTTGGCCTTCGCAAGGAAGGTCTCAATCCTCTGCTTGGGCCAATCTTGTGGGACTTTCCCAGCAACGAGAAAGTTCACAATATCGGCATACCACGGGAGTGAGGCGATAGCAAGGATCGCCTCATCTGGGAAGATATCACAAATGGGATCAATCTGCTCTGTCTCCTCAGGCTGCTCTAATCGGGATAAATGGTCCGCCACCACATTCTTGACTCCAGGCTTATCCTTGATCTCAATGTCGAACTCCTGGAGTAGAAGGATCCATCTAGTAAGTCTGGCCTTGGCATCCTTCTTTGACATGAGGTACCTGATGGCGGTGTGATCTGTGTACAAAGTCACTCTAGATCCAATGATATACGATCTGAACTTATCTAGGGCAAACACTACTGCCAGCATCTCCTTCTCTGTGACTGTATAATTCCGCTGGGCGGAATCCAATGTGCGGCTAGCATAGTGTATCGCAAATGGTACTCCATCCCTCCTCTGTCCTAGCACGGCCCCTACGGCAAAATCAGAGGCGTCCGTCATGATCTCGAATGGGAGAGACCAATCGGGTGGCTGAAGGACAGGAGCCTCAATAACACACTGTTGGAGAGTCTCAAAGGACGAAAGACACTTGTCATCAACAAGGAACTCGGTGTCTTTCGTCAAGAGATCAGTCAACGGTCGGGCAATCTTGCTGAAATCATGAATGAATCTCCTGTAAAAACCAACGTGCCCTAGAAATGACCGTAACTGCTTCAAATTCGATGGCGGTGTGAGTTTTCTAATGACATCGACCTTGGCCGGATCAACCTCCATGCCTCTGTTGGAGATGATGTGGCCAAGCACCGTCCCTTGAGTCACCATGAAGTGACTCTTCTCCCAAGATAGAACCAAGCGGGTAGCAATACATCGCTGAAGCACTCGGTCTAGGCATTCAAGACAGGAATCGAAACCGTCGCCATAAACCGAGAAGTCGTCCATGAAGACCTCCAAGCACTCCCCTACCATGTCCGAAAATATCGACAGCATGCATCTCTGAAAAGTCGCAGGGGCGTTACATAGCCCAAATGGCATGCGTCGAAAGGCGTATGTACCGAAGGGACAGGTAAAGGTGGTCTTCTCCTGATCCTCAGGAGCGATGGCCACTTGATTGTAGCCCGAGTACCCATCCAGGAAGCAGTAATGGCTCTTTCCTGCCAGTCTCTCTATGATCTGATCTATAAAGGGCAGGGGGAAATGGTCCTTCTTGGTGGCCTGGTTGAGTCTCCTGTAGTCAACGCAGACCCGCCAAGAGGTGGGTACTCGTGTAGCGATCTCCTCTCCCGACTCACTGATCACAGTCGTGATGCCCGTCTTCTTGGGCACCACATGCAAGGGGCTGACCCACTTGGAGTCGGAAATGGGATAAATAAAATCTGCACTCCACCATTTTGATATTTCCTTCATGACAACCTCTCTTAGGTTGGGGTTCAGTCGCCGCTGGAACTCACGCGACGGCTTTGCCCCTTCCTCGAGATAGATATGGTGGGAGCACAATGAGGGACTAATCCCATGGAGATCTGCTACGCTCCATCCAATTGCCTTGCGGTTCTTTTCAAGAACCTCCATCAGACGGGATTCTTGTTCTCCAGTCAGATCGGCAGAGATGATGACTGGGTACATCTCAGACTCTCCCGCAAGGAATCGATACTTCAGCGAAGTAGGGAGCGGCTTTAGTTCTGGACAGCTAGGTGCTGGCAAATCTGGCTTCTGAAGAAGATGTGTGTATGCAGACAATTCTGCCAAATTTGCCTGGGAAAATGATATCGAACTCTCACAAACCGGATCTGGAGAAGGCGGGTCCTCTACATTGTCTCTGGTCTGTTCTGCCTCTACCTCCTCCTCATCTATAGGCTCAGGTGGATCCAGATCTGGCATCTGATCATCACAATCTGCCCAATCAGATTCTGAATCCGAGGGATCTATATCAGACTCGGTGACATCAGTACCACCGGAGAACAAGGTGGCATCAGCACCACCATAGAGCAGGGTGGCCCCAGTACCACCGTCACTGGAAATCGTGTCGCGATCAAGGTCCGACTCTGCTGACTCAATAGTATCCTGAACCAGGATTGTGCTCTCCAGACTATCCTCTTCTATCATCTCTGTATCAGCTGTATCTGAATATGAGAGGGTAGTCTGTGACTCAAGGTCTGCCCAAGCTGCCTCATCATCTGTGATCACAAAATCACAGTCCTGGTGGATGTCTGGCTCTGCGTCTGTCAGCTGCTCTGAATCCGTACTGCTATGTGAGCGGGATCTAGCTCTGGCTCTGTGGTCCTTAACCGTCTCTATTTGTATACTCTCGCCCTGGACGCGAAAGAATACCTTCCCACTGTCATGGTCAGTCACCGCTTTGGCTGTGGCCAAGAACGGGCGACCGAGGATAATGGGGGAATCGGTCAACGAGTCAGGGGTCTCCATGTCCAGCACTACGAAGTCCACGGGGAATTGTAAACCCTGAATCGTGATGACAACGTCTCGCAACAACCCCTTTGGCCTCTTGACAGACCGATCAGCAAACTGAAGGTATGTCCTGCTCTGTCTAAGAGTGCCCAACTCTAAGTGGTCGAGAAGGGCTGCCGGAAGAAGATTGATCGACGATCCGCTATCTAATAGAGTACGGTTGAACCTCTGCTCACTAATCTGACATCTGACATACGGGGCCCCTAAATCTGACCTCTTAGTCGGCAGATGGTTCTGGATCGCGTAACACGTGGCTTTGGTCAACACATGAATTTCTGCGGTCTTGTTCCTCTTCGTCCTTCTGACTGTGGTCTTATCTCTCAAGGATCGCTGAAGAAGAGGGATGTGTTGCAAAGCCTCATTGAGGGTCAGCTGGATGTGAAATCGGTCTATCATGCTCTGGCTGAACTCCTCCTGCTCTCTCTTTTTTGGATCTTTTTCTTTTTTCTTCCCCTTCCCCAACTCAAGGGCTCTAGGAAAGGGGATCACAGGGTCCTTCTCAGATGAAGGACTAGGAATAGGTCTAGACTGTTCAATGACCGGATCCTCACAAACATCATTCACCACAGTGGGATCAGAAGAAACTAAACCTTTTCCTTTATTCAAATCAGAGTTCCGAGATACATTCATGCGAGGAAAGACAACATTTCTATCAGAAAAAATGTTGGTGGCATCAGTACCACCTCTAGCTGGCTCTACAACTAGACGTCTTGCGGCTTCAGTACCGCGGGCTGGCTCGGCTCTGCTGGTGGCGTCAGTACCACCTCCTCGATGTGGTGAAACGGCGGCCTCAGTACCGCCGGTGGAATCAACATCTCTGGTGGCATCAGTACCACCGTCATCATCATGTGCGGCTTCAGTACCGCTCTCCTCCTCCTCATCTGGCGCTCTGGATAAATCCTCGCGTGGTCGCTCAGATGAGGCGCCGCCTGCTGGTCTTCTACCGCTCCTAAGTGTGACAAAATCAGCATCAAATAAATCCGAAGATGTATCATCAAATGGGTCACTAGGAGTGGTAAATTCAGTGTGAACTACCTGCTCAGATTTCCTCTTCAAGTTATTCGGATTCGGCTCGATCTGTGCAGGGATGGCGGCCTTCCCTCTCATCAGGTCCCGCATCTCCTGGCGGAACTCGTCCATCTCCCGTCTAAATGTAGCCTGCTGCTCTGTGAAGAGGCGGGCTAGATCATCCATGGCGGGGCTCTCGTGGGAACCCGACGGGTTGCCTCTCTGGTAATGAGGCTGCTGGACCTGGTGCTGCTGTGGCTGAGAGGGGTAAGAGGAATGATGCTGCTGCGGGTGAGCCTGCTGCTCACGTCTCCAATTCTGTCCCTGCTGCTGGTAGGGACGAGGTACGAAGGATGATGGCTGATGTGGCTGATATGCAGGGGGCTGCTGGTGATCTCTCTGCTGGGAGTACTGCCCTCCCTGACCGGCTGGCTGCTGTTGGGACTGGTTACCCCCATTCCCCCACCTGAATCCGGGATGGTCTCGTCGGATTCCAGGTTGAGGACGGTCATACCAAATCCCGTTGACATCCATCAACGGCTCAGCATCGTAAGGGGCTGGTGGGAGTACATCCAGAGGCTGATCCGGCTGATATACCACCATCTGTAAGTCTGGAGATGGTGGTGACTGGTAAGAGGGCTGCTGCTGCTGGTACGGCTCCGCCTGTACAAGGTGAACTTGTCTAGGCTGCTGCAAGGAGCTGGAGCGCTGGGACGAGCTGCGGCTGCTGCCGGAATCGCCTCGCGACAGAAGACGGGGCTGAGGAGCCGTCTGTGCCTCCTGAAGACACAAGAGCTGGGTCTTCATGTCGCTCAGAGTTTGTGCCATTTGCTCCATCTGAGTTATGCCCTGGCACTGCTTCTTCTCTATGATTTCCATGCGGTCCAACTTCTCGCTGATAATCCCCATGTCCGCAGTGGCCGACTCTGCCTGAGCGGCTGCAACTGTGGACGAACTGGATGGACCTGCATCAACCCGTGCTATCCGCTGATACTGCACGGGTCCTGGCGGCTGCTGAGATCTCTGAGTGTACAACCGAGTCTGGGACATCACCATGTAATTTTCTGCCATCTCTTCGTAGATGGCCCAGACTTGGTTGTGGTCCTTGGCAAAGTAGGACCCGCCGCAAGAAGCATTCACCAGACCCTGAAGCTCTGGTGTCATCCCACTAAAGAAGCTCTGAACTAGGTTCGGCTTCGAGATGTCGTGGTGTGGGCATCTATCCAGAAGCTCTCTGAACCTCTCCCATGCTTCGTGAAATTGCTCATTAGGGAGCATGGAGAAGTTGTTGATCAGGGCCCTCGCTGCATTCGTCCGCCCGAGTGGATAGTACTTGTTCAAGTACTCGGTGCGGAGCTGATCCCAGGTATAAACAAACTTCCCTAGATGTTTCAGCCAGGCGGCTGCTCTATCTGCCAGTGAAAAAGGGAAGGCCATCATTCGAATCGTATCTTGGTCCACATGACGGTCGTGGACAGTACTGCAGATCATCAAAAACTCCTGGAGATGGAGATGGGGTTCCTCAGTGGCAAGCCCGTGAAAATGAGGGAGCATCTGCAGGGTGTTCGGAGGGAACTTGAAATCCCCCACGATAGCAGGTACCACCACCCAATGATGCATCAGTGTAGATCCGGGGTTGTGTAGCTCCCGCATCGTTCTCGGTGGTCCTCCTCCCGCGGCGGCTGCCGCTGCGGCAGCTGCTGCTGCGGCTGCTGCCTCTGCATCAGCGTCAGGAATGTCCTCGGGCTCGCTCGGCTCGTCTCGCTCTCTTCGGAGTCGCTCCATCTCCCTCCTCATCTCTATCATGAATGCCCCCTGATCGCGTAACTGCTGCTGAACCGTCTCTAATGATGCGATCAGGGTGGAGTTGATCGCTCCCTGGTCTAAGACAAAATGTTCGGGCTGGCGATCGTCTGAACTGCCGGCTCCAGCCATAGTGACGTCTGCAAAATCAGATGAGCCCAACTCAGGTTCTGTTAAATCAATTCGTCTTTCCTCGGGCTCATGTCTCTCAGTGGCAAAAGAAAGGGGGTCGAGGGGGAACAGGGTGGACTCGAACTCGGGCCCGGAGAGCTGGTCTCGACTCTCACGGGCCAACCTAGATGATGGAGTAGCCGCGCCTGAAAGCGGTGCAGCCAGAGGCTGCCTAAGAGATCGTCTACCCATCATCTTGATCTGGCGAGTTGGGCGGATTGGATCTGGAGAAAATATGATCACAAAGCAAACCCCTTGTTCACCAACTCAACACAATCTGAAGACCGTGAAAGCTCGGTCAATTTATCTTGTCAATTTTTATTTGGTGAACACACAAGATATCAGAGCGATTACGTGACCTGCTGGGATACCCGATACTCTCTCAACCGACTGTCCCGCACAGAAGAGTCGGTAATCAGTCGAGATGAGCACCGGAGGGCTTTACCTAGTGTTCGGGTCACTCTCTCGCACAATCAAACCAAACAATGAGGGGGTTGCTCTCCCCAAGACAAATTTTTAATGTGAGTGTCTTTTAGGGTCAATAATGTTATCCAGTCCCAATTTTTATTGTTTTTCTTTTTAATTTTTTCAAAATAAATACAAGCGGCCTAACGATTTTTCCGATTCTCCTGATGATTAAGCCAAAAACAGAGGGAGAAGACGAAAAAGCCGATGCGCGAGAAAATCAATGATGCATGCAGAGAAAGAAATGCGTACCTTGTCTCCAGCACTCTACATGCAAGTGATCCGCGCAGAATTTAAATACAGAATTAAACTACCTAAATGATGCAACGAGGAGAAACCGAGTCCTAGCTGAGCAATTTCTATTGATCGTGAAGAACAATAGTTAGCCAATGGAATCGAGTCCGGGGTCCGATCTTGGGAGTCACTCGGTGCCCGCCACAACGGGTCCTGCCAGCGCTGTATGTGACTCCTCACGGCACGTGGTCTCAAGTCCAATTAAACTAACTTTTTCAGTGAATTTTATCAAGGTCCAATTACGTTCTATAGGAACAGATATTCTATTAAGTGTTGGGCCTTAGATATCTACGTCACAATCAACCAAAAATTCCTAAATCTAGGGGCTCGAGAAAACCGCGTAAACACCGGAAAAGGCAGCTAGCTATCAAAACCAAGATGAAAGCCGCGAAAATCCGAATGGGTCCCCCGAGCACACCGGTACTCAGCGAAACAGACCCGCAAAATTACAAGTGTCCACAGTTCAAAGTCTAAATTATTACAACAAGTTTTGTTCTCTCTCTCTCTCTAAATAGAAAATTTCTTCTTCTCTCTCTTCCTCCTGCGCGGGTCCTCTAAATAGTAAGCTCCAAGCAATCCAAGCAGTACCTCGCACAAAAATCCAAGAGAGAATGTCAGAAAACAATTATAATATAGAGAGACAAAAATAGAAGAATGAAAACTGACTACAAAGCCGTGCTCCCCAGCAACGGCGCCATTCTGATGACCGAAAGATCGCGAGAGATCAAGGGAGATAAATAACAGGTCGTTGCGACCTCAATCCCTCGAAAATCGATCAACAAGAAAAAATATCAATCACTCAAAGCAGATAGAAACAAGCAAGCACACCATAGAGCGATCTAGCTATAGGATTAACCTGGTATAGCTCCCAGGGTCGAACACAAGGAGCACAGATTGGCCTTGCGGCCTACGATGTAGTCAGAAATCCAAGAAAGTCTTTTTTTTATGGTTCTTTTATTTGTTTTTATAATTTTTTTTAGATTTTTTTAAGAGATGAGAAAATGAGAGAAAAGGAAAACAAGGAAGCTTCAACAATTTATTCAACACTCCAAAAATAATGCAAAAATTAAGGAAAAATGGTTTTTGTGTTTTAAATGTTTTTTACTGTTTTTGGTGAATTTTTGGAATTTTTTCGAATGGGTAAATTATTTATTAAAAATCAAACAATGCGAAAAACAAAGGGGACTGTCCAGCAAGGCTCAAGACCCAAAAATAAAATACTCTTGGATCTCAAAAAGCCCTAAAGGTAATTTTCCTATAATCTAGAAAGAATAAGGAAAATTTAGGCACCCTAATTATTATTTTTGGATGTTTAATTTATTTATTATAATTTTTATGGGTTTTTAGGGGTTTTTCAATTTTTAAGGTTTTTAAAAGGTGTAAAGTCACCAAAAATGGCTGGAAAATCAAACAACCAGCAAACAACAAATCCTACTTTTTTTAGAATTTTTAAAGGTGATTTTATATTTTTTTTGGTATTTTTAAAGTCAAACAGTGGCGAAAATGTAGATTTTTGAATTTTTAAAAATAATAAATGAAATCAGAAATGTCCCCAAAAATCATAGAAATTTCTACACCATGGCAGGAGCCATGTGTCAAAATTTCATTGGATTTGGAGGTCGTTTGATATTTTATTCAAAAATAAAGGTGGGGCACTGTGCACAGGGACCTAAGTGCAAATACCCAAAAGTTCTGGGGTCCTGGTGCAAAATACCCAGCAACACACGTGCCAAGCACGTGCCTGGGGCACTCAAGGACCTAAATGTAATAAAAATAAGTTCCAAGGACTTATTGATAACTCGTATCAAAAGTCCAGGGGCTTATATGCAATTTACCCAAAATAAAACGCACATGCGCATAATCAATGCTCACAGGGGTATATATGCAAATAAACAAAACTTTTCATTCAATGAATAACATCCAGAACTACAGGGCATACATCGCAAATAACCCAGAATAACACGTGACGACGCACGTGGTTCACTACAGGCGGGGGTATAAGTGCAAATAAAATAAAGAGCGAGGTCTTTAGTGCAAATATCCCAGAAAATAAACAACTTGAATTAAAAATTACAGGACTAAAAAGAAATTTACAAACTACGAGGGGGCCCTATGATATTTACCCCTTTATTAGCCGACGGTCGGATGTGCGCCACGTGGTGATCGAACGGTCTGGATGCGCGGCGCTTCTTCTCTCTTCTCCTCTTCGGCTCGATCGACGGTGGGGAGAGGCCCACGTGGATGATCTGACGTCTGAAACGCTGGTGCCTCTCTCCTCTGCGATCGATGGTCCAGATGCGCTCCTCGGGTGGATCGACGGCTGCTGCTCCTCAACAGATGGACGCTCACGATCAGAGCTGGAGCTGGAGCGTCATCGGACGGCTCTGGATGATGGAGGAAGAACTCGACGCCGGCGAACTTCGCCGACGTCCTGCGTGAACTCCGGTCCTCCTCAGCTGCGCCTGAAGGTCGGAGAAGGTCCGGCGTGAAGTTGCGCAGCTGCTGCGGGTGGCCAAGGGCCCAACCGAGCCCTGGAGGGGCTCCGGCGAGGCCTAGTGGCTCGAAGCTCCTGGCTGAACTGTGAAGGAGGCTCAGACACCCCCTTTGGACCTGCAAAGTGGTCAAGAAGCTTCGCGGGTCGAGGGCAAAGTGCCTCGACCCGGTTAGGTGGCGTGAAGATGATCGGTGCGGTGGGGCGGAAGAGCTCCGGCGAGGCGACGGCGGTGGAGCTCGACTCCCAGATCCTGTGCGATCTGGGTTGTGCGAATGGGTGAAGAAGGTGCGCGGGGATATGGCGAAGGTGAAGGTAGGGTCGGATGATCGAGATGATACGCGAAGTGACCGGAATCGAAGATGTACGTCGGAGCTATGATTTGGGCGTAATCGGAAATTGGAAGAAACTAGAGGGATCTAAGGTTACCTGATGGATGCTGGAGACTGTGCTGGAGCGTGGCTATCTCCGGGTCGTAGCTTCGAAGGGCGTCAAGGCCTGAAGCTCGATGCTCAACGCCGGCGGCGGAGCAAGAACGGCGAAGATCGCCGGATCGATGGATACGCTTCCTCGCCTCACTGCAACAAGGGCACAGCTTGCTGTCACTCTTGCGGAGCCGATGGAGGTCACTGGGAAGGAAGAGAAGGGCCAAAGATGGGGCGCGGAGGCGGCGGAGGTGATGGTATATATGGTGACAGCGTCGATTAGGGTTGAGGCTCGACGGCTAAGGAAGGCGTGGATTCGATGGCGGAGGATCCGGCGAGGGAGAGGGATGTATGGCGAAGAATCCGGGCTCGAGATATGCGTGGGGGACAGCCTGGAGTCGCGTGGGAAAATCGGCGAAGGGGGCGCGGCACGCGTGGTCCAGAAAAGGAAGGAGGTCGCGGGGGAGTTGACCGGGGTCAACATTCCCCCGTGGACCAATCAGGAGCGGCCACGTGTGCCCGATTTTTGTTTATTTATTTTAGGGTAGAAATAGGCCGAATTAAAGAAAACTCAAAACATGAAATATTTTTCTTTTATTTTTTTCTATTTTTTGGTGATTTTTATTTAATTTTTGGAAATAAAAATAGGGTAGCTCTATATATAGGTATATGTACACTATATGGATTTTTATTTTTGAATTTTTTTATTTGTTATTTTTATGTATTTTTATGCTCATTTTGTATTTTATTTAATTACAAGATAAAATGAGGAATAAAAGAATATTTTTATTTTATTTTTATCACTTATGTACAAGGGTGAAATAATTGGTTGAATACATTTATACACATGGTATTTATACAATGTATTTTTGTATTTTCAATTTTGTAATTTTTATTTGATTTTTGTTTTGTTTCTTTTTTATTTATTTTATTTACAAAATGTATCATAGAATATTCACAAAAAGTTTAGAAAATAATTGAATTTATTTACAAGGTTAAATAAATACAATGGTGTGGTTTATACACATGGTGAAGGAAGGGTATTTTTGAATTTTTGATTTTTATCTTTTTATTTTGTTTTTAATAGTTTTTAAATATACACAATATAGACAAGGATATTTGCAACATATTTTTGGGTGAGGAAAATATATAGTTTATTTATTTACAGAAGTATATACACATGAGCTCCTATCTCTCTCTACTTTGGCTTTTATGCGGTCAGGCCCATGCTGAGCCCTCCCTTGGGTTAGGTTGCTCAATATTTATTCTAAATATTTCCCTCTTTTTCTTTTTGCTCTTTATTCTTTTATTTAGTGCACAAAAACATGCTAATTATAGGTTTTTACACAATGCATGCTTTTGGTAATTATTTGTATTTACACATATCTACATGTATTTGCAAAGGTTTTTGTAGCTAAAATAATAGAATAAAGAGTGATGAATGGGTATTCATCAACAGGCGGGGAGGACATTCAGTTGACCGGGGATCAATGCTGACTGCCTCATGGTTGGTCCACGTGGACCAACCAGGAAAAACCCTGCAAAAAATAATTAAAAATTTGTTTAAAAATAGTAAATGATTTTATTAATTTTAGATTATTAAATGAAAAATATTTGTTATTTTCCAAATTATTTTATGGTGATTTTTAATTATTTTTATGAGGTTCAATTTTACAAGTTGCTATTTTAGGCCTTTGTAGATACATATACATATATATTTAATTGATTTATTTTTAATTTGTGATTTTAATTTATTTATTTTTGTTTATTATTTTATAAATTGATAAAATATTTTTATATACTTAAAAGTATTTTTATTTTATTTTTCTGAAGTATTTTTATATACTTAATATAATATAAATAGGTATTATATAGGTATATGTAGGTATGATACCTATGTATAATATATACAAGTATTTTATTTTGTATTTCTTTTATGTTTTTATTTTGATTTTAATATACAAATATATTATAAGTAATATTTACAAAAATTATAAAAATATAAAAATACAAAAATAATGAGTAAATAATAAGTTGAATATTTTAATCTGTACAATTATACAATAGGGGTCCAGAACTCAACTTTCAGACCGTAGCTCCGCCAAATGCGAAACCACCATCATTAAATAGCTTATTTTAAATTATATACAATTAAAGGTGAGTTTGATGCATTTGGAGTTTTCATTTGTGAGATACGGGTCTGGGAAGTTGGGATTCTGGATTTTTATTCAGACCATAACGTTTTATCTATACATTATTTTTCAGTGAAATCAATTTTGTGTTTTTATTTATTAATTTATCTACAACTTTCATGTACAAAGTTTCTTTATTTGAGGTATAAAAGTAGAACCAAAAATAGGTCCCAAAATGAATAAAGAATGGATAAAATGAATAGGTATTTGGCCCTTATCTCCCCCTACTTTATTCCTTGTCGACCTAATCATCAAGATGCCTAGGTCTCGGGGTTTCGGGTCATAAAATATTTACAATATTTTATTCTTTTTCTTTTCTTTTATTTATTCTATAATTTTGGCTTTAATTACAGTATTTTATACACTATTTACATGCACATGCATGAATGCTAAGATGCTCTAATTAAGGGTATTTACACACATTTGCTAGGGTTTTTGAAGCCAAAATTATAGAATAAAGATGTTGAAATGTGGATTCATCACCTACTCACATCTGTATAGATCATTTTGTTCATATCATACATTCTTTTGTCTAACACCTCATCTTCATCTCATGATTATGCTATACTTAGGGTGTACTTTACCCTAAGTATAGGGGGGTGTCGGACTTGTGATTATTCTTTTCATTATTTTTACCTCTATTTTGTTGCCTATACTTAGGGATATTTTACCCTAAGTATAGGGGTGGTAGACTATGTACATCCTATCACTCGGTAGTCTCCTTGTGTACAGTCTCTATACTTAGGATTACTTAATCCTAAGTATAGGGGGTCACCGACTCCTATTGATTTTATTCTTTCATTCATCGTTGTAGTATAGTATTCTTTTCACTTTTCTATACTTAGCACGAGTTATGTCTTCTTTTGCAGCTCTTTGATCACTACGAGGACATAGTTCGAACTAAGTATAGGGGGTGCTGTATATATTGTATATATACTTTAGCCATAACTCGTACTTTAGTATTTTTAATATGACTAAAATACTGTATAAATACTTGTAAAAACAACAACAACAACAACTAATAAAAAGATGCGGAAATTTCCTCAAAATTCTTTTTGTATATACTAATTAATAAGTAAGGTTAACCTATTTTGAAAATATTTTGAAAATACTCTGAAAATATATTTGAAAAATCTTTTGAAAACTATTTGAAAAATGTTTGAAAAATATTTTAAACCTTTGTAAAAATATTCTAGTTTGTAAAAAAATTTCTTTCCTTTGTGTGAAATAAACTTTTTTGTAAAACTATTTGCAAATGTTTTGAAAATGGTTGAAAAAATATTTTGAAAATCTATATATACTATTTGAAAAATGTTTGCAAAATAGTTTTCAAATGTTTGTAAATGTTTGCAAAATTGTTTGAAAATTATTTTTAGCTATAGTTTTCAAAATTATTTGTGAAATTATTTTCAAATAAGTTTGAGGAATATATGCATAACACACAAAAAACAGAAAAAAATCTCAACTGCATGTATATACCTGTATAAATTACTCACGTTGTAAATCTTTTCACCTGCTTCTTGTAAATAATTGACTCACCCATGTGTAAATATATGTATCTCATCCCTAACCCTTATTAAAAAAATGTAAATACTTGTATATATTACTAATCTTTTATTCTAAAAATTAAAAAAAACTCTTTTTGCATGTGCATTTTCCCCTTTCTTTTCCAAAAAACCCATAAAAAGTTCAAAATTAGAAAATTGTTAAAAAAAGACTTTTGCTTTTTTTCTTTGCATTTTACATATTTCTTGCATTAGCATGTGCATTTTTCAGGATAATTTTGGCATTTAAACTATGTCTGGAATAAAATTTAAGAATGGAGCTTAGTTGGACCTTAATCCGCTTAATTTCAGAGGAACCTTATAAGAATTGGAGTTAAGACTTTCAGGTCCTAGTGACTTAATTCTTTGAGTCCATAAGACAATATTCACATGTCATCTTGATTAGTCTAAGTAGAATATTTAACAACACACACATGATTCTTTCAGACCGTGGATTACCTTGGACAAGCACTCTACACGTAGCTCTTCATGGAGGAGTTAATAAGGGGGCAGAATCTTTTGGCTTGGGGTAGCATACGAGGGTAGTACGTCTTGGCGGAACCTCTCGTCCTCCTCTAGGGAGGGAAATACGTCTCAACCTGGTTTGGCGATGTTGAGGTCTAAAGATAGGATGCTGTGGGGTTGCAATAATGCTTCAAAAGAGGGTTAGTCTACTGGCTCAACAGGAAAAACTCCTTATGTACATGATGCATCTTGTATATATTTTCAAAAAAAGAAAAGAAAAGAAAGTATACAGAATCTCCAAAAGTGGACAGGCCTGATTGAAAAGTAAAATACCTGCCGGAGTGTATATACAAGTGAAAAAAAGAATAAAAGCTTCAAAGTCAAATGTTTGGAAGCCTGCAGCGGATGACTTAGCTACACTGGTCATGCATCCAAGGATGGGTAGCTACATTGGTTACCGTCCATTCTCTTCTCCATCCCCTCTTCTTTAGCTGGTTGTACTTGAACTTAGAAGGGAATATCCCCACTCCTCGAGGAAAGAGTTGCTAGACCGGGGGATTAGAGTTACCTTGTTGAGAGAGTCTGTTTCTTTGCTACTTTTGAGATGAGGAGCTATATTTTACTTACACCGTACAAGTAAGAATTCATAGTCATAAGAATTTGTGTATGTAGACTTGTTCTGATCTGACTATTGAGGAGACATGAATAGGAGTCTTGTGGAACTTAGAGGCTGTTAGGTTTGAAATCCATTTCCCATTAAGGTTATGACACACTAATAATCCAAAGGTCCGACAGTGCTCCATACTACAATTTTATGAAGATAAGTTTAAAAGTCAACATTGTTCTAACTTCTTTCCTTTTTCTTTTCTTTATTTTTGTTTTCACTTATTTTCCAAATAAGTGTTTGCTAAGAGACTAGCAAAGGTAAAGTATAGGAGAATGATGAATCCACGATTCATCGTTTTTATTCTTTATTTTAGCTTCATTTCCTTAGTTAAATACATGTAAATACCCACTAATTTCATGAAATTACCATTTACATGCATTTGTTAAATATTTTAACATTGTATTCAAAATAAAAGAATAAAGAAGAAAAGAAAAGGAAAAGAAAAATAAAGGATGTGTTTATGAAATAAACGCTGATTGATCCGAACCCCAAGAGAAGGTCAAGACTTGACCTGATCGACCATAAATAAAGTAGGGGGAGATAGGGTCTTTAATTCAAAAATTCAAAAATAATTTGTAAATATTTTCCCCTGTATATTTGTACAAAACTTATACTATTTTTTGTATATAAACTGACCTCAAATTAATTATTTTTGTAAATAAAAATGTGTTGTAAATAATAAAAATAATTATAAAATAAAATAATGTACATATTGCAATTAATCACACTTAGAAAAAGCCGTAAAGCAATAATTGAAAGATCAATTCCGGCTCCACACAAACTCAAATTGAATCAAAATCACTTCTATTATACTCTAAATTAAATTATCTTTCAAATGGTCGTGATTTCATAATTTTTGGAGTTACGGTTGAAAAGTCGCTTTTCTGGGGTGGTTTGTGTAGTTTTACCAATTACTTATTGTATATATTTGTTCATATTTATTTCTTATACATAATATACATAATTGTAAATATTATCTTCATTATTAAAAATAAAAAAATAAAAAATAATAATTAAAAAATTAAAAAATATTATCTAGAAAGTTATTGCCTTATTTGTACATGTGTATGTTGTACATAATATTTGTATACACCTAATTTACTTACATATAAATCACCAAAAAAGTAAATATCTAACATTAATTAATTAATTAATTTAATTATGAAATTTGTATTTAATTATTTAATTTATTCATTTATTAGATTTGAAAACATGCCTTGTATATAAGATATTATTCTATACCTTAAATAACTACCATTAAGGTGGCTAATTAATTTCTATTAATTAATTATTTTATTTAATTACGAATTTTATAGTTAGTTAATTAATTAATTAATTTAATTAACCAATAAAAACATTCCTTATTTGTATATACTTTCCATTTTGATTTTTCATCTTCTTTTTATTGGGCTCCCTCTCCCTCATTCATTCTTTGATCAATCTTTGGTGGAGAGGAGTCCGATCTCCGAGAGCGATCTTGTCGAAGAAGGGTGCCTAGCCTCAGAGTTGTTTGGTGACAGCGAGTCGGCCCTCGTCGAGGCCATCACGGCGTATCCGGTCCCAAGTGAGATCCAATTTTATTTCCCGTCTTTTTCCTAGATTTAATTTTTGCTTCGATTTAATTAATCTTTAGATATTGAAAACCCCAAAAGTTTATCCACCCCGATTTAATCCACGTCCGACACCGAATCTTTCATCTCACATCTCAATCTTTCCAAGTTCTTTTCTACTTATCACAATCTCTCAACTCGGCCACGCACGGTGGCCGGAGACTCGGATCCATTCCTCATATTTTTACGGATCCCCATTCACGCATCCAATTTTGTTTATAAATAAAAAATAAAAAAATACATAGTTATTTTTCTTTTATCTCTCACATTTGTTTTGAAGGAAAATTAAAATAAAAAATAAAAATATAAAAAAATTATTTCCGTTCATGTTTACTATTGATTTAAAAAATAAAAAATATTTTCAGTTTTATTTACAGTAAACAAAATAAAAAAAGAAAAAAAATAAAAAAATCAATAGCAACTGCGATCAGCGACCGCACCCAACCACGCCCACCGCCTCCAACAGCGCGGCCCACCGCCGCGACATCGATGCTGCCCAGCCGACGCGACGACCGCCAACTTCCGCATCCACCACCGCAGGCGCCGCCGCCAGGCCCTCACCACCGGCTCGCTGCTCAAGGGACATCTACACCAAAGTCCAGCCCTGCGTTCACCCCACCAGGCGCTCGCCCCCAGCCATCGTGAGGTGGCACACCACCACCGAAGCCTTCCCACCGTTGCTCGGTCGCGCTCCGCCATTCCACCTCTCCCAGCTCGCGCAAGGCGGCGTACCCCCGTCGACGCCCGTGCCCCCACTGCGCCCAAGGTTCCTCCGTGCGCTCTCGACGGCGACGCCACCGCCGCCAAAGATCTCATCCGCGCTCCGCCAATCTGGAGAGAATGTAGAGGGCGGCGGCGCCCCACAGCCCCCTTTGGGTCTTGTAGGAAGAGATACGAACATGGAACCCTAGAAGTTGTTTTTAAATAAAGATTTTTTTGGAAAAATTGCAACAAAGCCCTTTGAAGTTTCAAAAATTGTAAAAAGCCCCCTGTCAGCACACCACACATGCTTCGTACGTGACTAACTGGGTAATTTGTGATTTTTCTCCTCAGCTTATTTCTTGTTATTATTCAATGCAAAAACTTTAAATATTTTCACTTCAGTCCTTGTGTTTCCAGACATTAAACTTGCTTGATCTTTTTGATGGAATAAATGTTTATATTATTCAATAAACTCCGTAAAAATGTGTGAATATTCCTGCTATAGTGTTCTTCATTGTATAAAATTTCCATCGCATTTCATCATCATTTGATATTTTTTAAAAAATAAAAAACAATGTCTTTTTGTCTGCCTGAACTTTAGAAAATCATAAAAATTCGAAAATTTGTCTACAATTCCAAAAAAATTACTGTAGGTGTTTTTGACTGTCCTTTAATTTTTGTTCAATTTTCACGCATTATTCATTTATAAAAACCAAAAAATTTCAAAAAACTAAAAATCTTAAAAATTGTAGAAAGTTCTTGAAAAATCCAAAAAATGTGATTTCAGTCTTTGTTTGTAGACATTTAATTGTACTTTAGCATAGAAATAAGTTCCAAGAGTTTTGGGCACTTAAATTAATTTTAAGGTATAAAATACTCTTGGTTGTGCAATATTTTCCTTTGTTCCCACTGTTTGATTTTTATAAAATCATAAAAATATTAGAAAAATTTGAAAAAAAATAACAAAAATATTTTAAAATAAATAAAACCCAAATCACATTTTCTGTAATTTTCTGGATATTTTTGGATATTTTGATAAATACAAAAAAAGTGTGGTGTGTGTTTTTATCCCCTTGTGCATATTGTGACTTGTGCTTTATTTGAAAATAAAAAAATCAAAAATAAAAAACCAATAAAATTTTATCTTCGAAACTTGATTGCTAAGTTTTTAAATCGTGCTTCTTGTGTTCGACCCTGATCGCTAAATTGAATAGCGAAAACCGCTTACATTCCACTATTTGATTTCTTTAAAGTGGTTGAATTTTTTTTCTCATTGACTTAGTCGATTAATTGGGGTCGCAACGATCATTGACATATTTGCATATTTAACCCTAGTTGATCGGTTGCGCATCATGTTCTCAGGGGGCATTTCGTGGAAGAATCTAGGAGGAGGCGTGGTGAGAGGTGGGGTTGGCAGGGGAGAGGGGTAGAGGAGTTGTCGGGTGAGCAAGTGGAGGGGCTTGTGGCCCCGTTTCAGGAATAAGATGTTAAGAAGGCAGTCTGGGGGCTGAATGCGGATGGTGTGCCAGGTCCCGATGGGTTCCCCATTTTCTTCTACAAGGAATTTCAGGACATGCTGAAAGACGAGGTGATCGCTATGATCAATGAGTTTAGGGAGGGTAACATGGGCTTTGAGAAGGTCAATAGAGCAATATTTTTTCTTCTCCCCAAGCGTGACCATCCGCTAAGAGTGGAACACTACAGACCGATTGCACTGTCCAATGCCTTATACTTGATTGTTGTGAAGGTTCTGACGAATAGGTTAAAGGGTGTTCTTGACACGGTGATTCTCCAAGGTTAATCTTCTTTCATACCTGGTCGACAGATGGCCGACGGTCTGGTTATGGCGTCTGAGATCTGCCTTCAGTGGAGACGTGAAAAAAAGAAGGGGATGATTTGGAAGATAGACTACGTGAAAGCATAAGACTGTGTGGACTGGAACTTTATGTGGGCATCCCTGAGACGTCGTGGCTTCCCAGATCGATTTTCATGGATAAAGAGGTGCATCATGACTTCTTCTTATTCGGTGCTGGTGAACGGGAGGCCGGAAGGGGTTTTTTCCAACCTCAGAGGGGAGTGCGGCAAGATTGTCCATTGGCTCCGCTGTTATTTGTCTTGGTGGCGGATGCTTTGGTGGTTCTTTTCAGGTGTGCAGTGAGTGATGGGTGGTGTGAGGGATTTCGATGTGGATCAATCTCCATTCCACTCTTGCAATATGCGGACGATACGATGCTCTTTTTAGAAGGTTCAAAGGATATGATGAGAAGGGCGGTGCAGATTGTGGAGGTCTTCAGCATGCTCTCAGGTCTTCAGATAAACATATATAAGTCGGTTGTGCCATTTGAAGTGGAGGAAGAAGAAGGTGACAGAATGGCGGATTTGTTGGATTACCCAATAGGGAAGCTCCCGATTTCTTACATGGGATTCCCCCTAGTGTCAGGAAAACTGAAGAAGTCAAATTGGGGCATGGTCCTTCAGAGATTTGAGCAAAGGTTAGCGTGCATGAAAGTGGTCTCCCTGTCTAAGGGGGAAAGCTGATTCTCTTGAAGCATGTCCTTTCAGCTATCCCTATTTTCTTTTTCTCTACTAGATTGACGCTAGTAGGAATACACAAGAAGATTGAAGCGATGATGAAGAGATTCTTCTGGTCAGACGGAAAGTAGCAAAGAACTAGGGTGCATTTGGTTGGTTGGGAGGAGATGGCGTGCCCGTAAAATGAAGGTGGCTTAGGGATTCGGGATATGGCTTGTATGAACAAGGCACTTTTGGCAAAATGGATCGTTTAGATTTAGGGAGATTAGGATAGCTTGGCAGCCAGACTGCTACGCGAGATCTACAGAGTCCAAGGCTCGCTTGAAGCTGGGAGAACACGATTTCAATCTCCTCTGTGGTGCGGTATGCGTGAAGTCTTACCTTTGTTGGCTCTGAAATTACGACCGAAGATCGACAATGGGGAAGTTTTCCAGTTCTAGAGAGATGATTGGATAGGGGACGGGACACTATGTAGCAGGTTCCCAAGGTTGTTTTCTTTGGTAGCAATGAAGGAATGTTCTGTGGCGCAAGCAGGGGCTTCGGGGATGTGGGACACGCAGTTTTTGTCAGTACTCTCTTCTCAACATTTGGATGATTTAGCCAGGATGCAGTCTGAGTTGCCCGCACCAGATTGTTTTACAGAAGGTAGAGACCATTTTGAATGGGTTGGTGGCAGATTCTCGACAAAGAAGGCATATAGGGAATTCAAGGGGACTACATTGGACATGGATATTGATCTTTGCCATGATATGAAGATCATATGGGCTTGTAAGATTCCGTGCAGAGTTAAGGTCTTCCTTTGATGCTTGAGGAGGGGCAGATTATGCGACAAAGCAAGAAGAGGAAGGCTTTTTGGCATTGTGGACACTCAGTGTGATAGGTGCAGAGAACGAATTGAGGATTCAGATCATTTGTTCTTTAGGTGCCCAACGTCAGAACAGTTATGGCAGGAGGTAGGGGTAACTTGGGGTTTGACTGGAAGTGTACATTTGATGGACGTGAAATTCACCTCTTTAATAATCGTAAATTGTAGTATAGGAGGTGAAAATCGGTCGATCAAAATACCACAATCTTTGAATGTTGTGGAGTATTTTACTTGGCAAGTTTACCAAGGTCGAACACAGGGAACAATGATTTTAGTTGCGTGGTTTTTAAATCAAATTAAATAATTAATTAATGCTCGATTAATTTATGTGTTGCAAAAATGCAATGAGATGCAAATGCAATAAAATATACAGAGAAAATGAAGCATTGGATCTGCGATTTAGTGATGTTTAATCCAAATAAGATTAATCAATAATCGTGAAATGAAATCACAGATCGAATAATATCAAATCCAGTGGGATGTATCAATTTAATCCCTGATGCAAGTATAGGCTATCAGATTAATCCTGCAATGATTTTATCTCCAAAATTCTTCAAATTGCAGTCCACAAGTCAATAAACCTATAAAACTCCTTGATTTAACCCTTGTAAAAATTAAGTCCTCAAATCTAAGATCAATTGCATCAATGCATAGATGAAATCCCTGCAAAAATAAATCGTTAAGTTTTCCAAGGGAGATATGGCACATATATGTCAAACTTAGCCTGCAAAAGTCAATAAAGATCCTCAAATGATAATTAACAATAAACAACTTCAGATCTGATCACAAGCTATGCTAAATGATAGAGCACGAAATTAGCTTCAAAACGACATATTATATGCTCAAAAAGGAGTTCGTATGAAAAAGTTATGCTAATATGAAATTTCAGGGACTAAACTGTAAATAAAATAAAGTTTTTCCTTCAAAATAGTCCCTGGAAGGACTTATATGTAATTTTCAAAAGTCGGAGGGGTCCTTGCGTAATTTACCCACGGCGGGGGTATATATGCAATCTCAGAAACATGCAGGGGCTCTAGTGCAATTTTTCCAACTCGCATGTTTTTTGCACGTGCGCCCAGGAGCTTCGGATACGGAGCAAGAGGTTCGGGTGGCCCGAAGCTAAGGCTCGGGCCACGAGGCACAGGCTTGGAGGCGAGGCAAAGGTTCGGGCGCCAAGGCTCAGGCTCGGACGTCCGAGCCTACGGGGCAGGCTGACGTAGCTTCGGGGACCCGAGCCTCGAGGCTAGGGACGAGGCTCGGGGATGAGACGTGGCGTTTTCTGGGTTGTTGGATCTAGGGCCTTGTCCCGATCCAACGACGTCTGGAGCGGGGCGGCCGACGGGCGGTGATGGGCTGCTCGAGGGGCGGTGCCTCCGCGCGGAGGTGGAGGGCGTGGGCGACCGGCGAGGCGGTGGCCACTGGTTGCGCGCGGCCGGTGGCGGAGGTGCTGCGCTCCTGCGGAGGAAGAGATGGCGCGGAGGCGAGCGGCGGCTACTGAGGTGTCAGCGATGGAGGGGCTGGCGGAGGCGCCGTGGCCGAGCGGTGGAGGCGAGGCGCAAAAGCTCGGGCGGTGAGGCGGAGGAGCAGGGGCTGGAGCAGAGGCGGCCACCGTGCAAGGCGGAGCCGCGGAGGAGTTGAGGCGTGGCGGAGGCTCGGCCGACACACGGCCGAGCAGCTGGGAGAGGGGGCGGAGGGATTCGCCTGAATTTCGAGGAGCAGAAGCTCGCTCGTTGTCTTCGCCGACGGTCGTGGGCAGAGCACGACGCGGCTGTGCAGCTTCGTGACGGCTGCTACACGGTGGGGGAACACCGCGGATCGCCCCGGCAAGGGATGGCCGATGTCACCGGCACCTGCAGGGAAGGCAGATGAGCTCGAGGGTTGGGGAGTGATGGAGCTTTATAGGAAGAAGGATAACAGCTGCGACGGAGGGCGTTACGCGAAGGTGGAGGAGGTGGAACGGTCGCGCGGAGGTGGGTGGCGCGGGACGTTACGTGCTGGAGCGGCTTTGCGGGCAACGACTGGAGAGGGGAAGAGGAAGGAGGGTCACGTGCCTGGCACGTGACCTGGGTGTGAGAAGACGAGGGTCACGTGCGCAGCACGTGACCCGGGGGAAAAAATTTCACAAATTAAAGACAAAGAAAAATAGAAAAGAAGTAGCAGAAGACCTCGGATCGAAAAATTTTATCACAAAAGTTGTTCATCTTGTCAAGATCTACAACTTTCATGAAGGACCCGGGAGCAAAAGAGGTTACCTGTGCGAAGTGGTATTTTTGGTGGCTCTCCATGTGTATAGAAAACTGACTTTTTTGGGTTTTGTATTTTTTTTGGTGGTTTTAGAGAGGATAAAAATTATAGAAAAAATACGATAAAATATAAGAAAATTAATTACACACTAATCTATTTTTTTGGATTTTTAATAAATAAGAAAATAGGAAAATAAAATAAAAGTAAGAAACACACAACTTTTGTACAGACCGACAACGGACACTCGGACTTAGTCAGTTTCTTTGATTTCAGTTTTGATCTGGATTTGGATTTTCATGTTGCTTAATAAAACTTTCATCAAAGAACACAAATGAAAAAGAAATAAAATTAAAAGAGTTAATTATATACATAAAAACTCAGGTCAAAATTGGTAAAAAGTTAACATGCGCAAAAGAGGCCCAAAACCCAACTTTCACATATGAACTCCGAATTTTATGAAATTGGTCTCGTTTTGAAGGTATTTGAAAATGGAGTAATTTAAAAGTAAGTAGACCAAAATCGGACATTGTATGTGGGAGATATGCTCATTTTAGTCTGTCAGATGTGAAATTTGACTTTGGGATGATTTGACACTTATTGGGGTTAATAATTTTTTTTGTATTTTTTATTTAATAAGGTTAGTAATATCTACACAATGGAGGTGGTTTTGGGTCAATCGGAGTTAGGATGAATTAATTAAAAATATGAGAAGTTAGCAGCTTTTTGGGCTAATTTACACTTGGGATTTTTAATGCAATTTATGCAGATGAAATGCAGATATTATTCACACATGCATGATGACTAATAATGCTCTATTAATGATTAATTACAAGTGAATGATGGGGAACAAAGCCTAAATGACCAATTTTAGCATGGTGAATACGAGATTCATCATACCCCTATACTTAGACCATGCTCGTCCCCGAGCATGAATGAATGACTTAGTTGATTACATCCCTGACTGTGTAAGTGATTTTTCAAGGCTTAATTCAGAGAAGACCCTTAATTTGAGTGATCCTAAAATTCTGGGCTCACCCAAGCTTTAATCAAAAGGAATCCAACATCTCTAATTTTCAGACTCTCTGTTTGTACATATAATATAAGGATATGATTTTAAGTGTACTGCATTTCATGAGAGTCGAGTCGGGGAATCACTCAAAGTTCTAGTCCCAAAGATCCTCCTCTAGACCTAATCCTCAACACTAGAGAATAAGTATATTCTTGCTTCAGTCAACCGTCTCATTAGTTTGTCAGACTTGAAAGTGTAGATGGACGACCAGATGATGGAGGGCATAGGATTGTATCTGATTTTCTCTCCCTCACATTGGAACAAGGTGCCTCTCGAGTGCCTTATTACTCAACACAAGTTTATTTTATTTTGTTGATCAATGTGTCCGTCAAGAGAATTTGGAGTCGTCTGCACTTGTTTTTCTAGGAGTACACCGGGGTGTGTCTCTTTTGAGTATCTAAGATACCTTCGACACCCAGACTTGTATCGCTTACGATGCAGAGCCCTTTTATGGTGTCAGCCCGACTCCTTGGTCCTAATTAGCGCTTGGTCCAAGTGGACACTTTGAAAATGTTTGGGAGCGCTCGCCATTGGTGGAAGCTCATTTTGAATTTGACTTTATATGATAGAGCTTTTCTTAACATTTATATTTCTTTTTTTTGTTGGCTAGCTCCACTACTTTTACCAAAAGTTGGCGCACACTGATCAACAATTTTCATTATGTTTCAACACACCCTGGCACTTAGGTCAATATCAAAAAGATAGCATATGAACTTGTTCACATACTGGCTAGGTTTTTGCTGACACTCAGGTTTTCTGAAGCCTTCATTAACTTTATCCCATCCTCGAATATCATCAGATCGGGTCTAAACTCAAATCTCTAGTCCTAGTAACTCAAGTGATATCTCAACTCATCTCATCAATCATGCATTTGTGGAAGTGAATGTGTTGATCATATTCTTTTTGAAGGTAGAGATGAAGAGTGCAATATAGTGCTCAAATCTTTCAAACTAGGGAAGTGTGGATTATTAAGTTCAAAAACCCTAATGACTAAGGCAGGCTAACTCAGAATCTCAAGATTTAAGAAATCAAGTGTCCTCAAAAATCCTCAAGCCTTGAGTGATAGTGAATGTGTCAGGAATATATCAACCAAGGAATGCATGAAATGCTTGATGAAATGCAATACCATGAGTGTTGATTTTTTTAATGCAATTTTTTTGTTTTTTTTGTTGTTGTTGCTGTTTTTTTTTAAAACAGGTATTAAACACACTACTTGCACCCATCCCCGATGTTAGAAAAAAAACAATTAAAGTACGAGCTATGGGTAAAGTAGATAAAATATATACAAATACACCCCCTATACTTAGCTTGTGCTATGTCCCCATGGCACAAAGTGAAATGTTGACATAGCTCGTACTAAATACAGAAGGATTAAAAATAAAAGAAGAGAAGTGAAGTATAAACAATGGTAGCGGTCCCCTTATACTTAGGCTCAGGTCAGCCTAAGTATAATCGGATAAATACAGATGGGGAACCGGGTAGATTTACGGATGTACAAGATCAAGGAGGTTTGCGACGGACCTTCTTGCGGGAGTGTGGAGGGAGATAGTATGGAGATGTGGAGTGTGATGAAGAGGGGGTCGATGACGAAGACCAGCCATCGTCGGAGTCGTCCTCAGGAGAATAGTAGTCGTCTACAGAGGATCTCCAACTTTTGTCGATCAGAGGTAAGTGCCCATGGATCAAAGCTGTACCTATTGCACTTATCTGATGAACCACATCATGATCTGACGAGGAGTCTTCAGAAATCACCTGATGTCTAAGGTCAAAGGTAACTTTCTTGGTCGGTTTGTTTCCTTGAGAAGTATTGGGAGGAAGTTGGACAGTCTTCATCTCCCTGTCTTGAGTAACCGATGTGGCATTGGTGAGTTCCTCATCAGATGAATCCCCATAAAAGTCGACCAATTCTTGAAGGGTCATGCACTGCTTCGGTCGAGGGAGATTGTTCCTGGTGTTTCTGTGGTTTAAGGCTGGGGGCGCTGATGTCACCTTCGGATGATCATGAATTTTGGTGACATCGATGTTTCCAGAGTCGGTTCCTTATATGGTTCAAGTATCTCATGAATTACTGCCGACTCAAAGATTGGACCACTCAAATAATCGTGGTGATCTTCAAAAATATGGTCCAATTCTTCAGAAGCTCCAAAATCTTGAATTTTCCTAGGAGTAGTGATAGAGTGGTGAGAATCTGAAGTTTGTCCAACAGTCAGTCTTTTGGGTGACTCTCCTAGTTTTTTTATCAGTGTGTCATGCGGAGATGTCTGATAGTGTGAAATATCATGATCATAACTGTTGGTTTCAAGTTGGTTTTCCTCAGAGCCGGATGTGTCATTGGGGTCGTGTTCATTGTGGTCCGAGTTCGGGAATTTGATTTCCTGAGTCTCGCAATCGACGATCGCCTTAGCGGAGGCTAAGAACGGCTTTCCTAAAATAATAGGAGACTCAGACATCCTTCCGGGGTGCTCAATGTCAAGGACAATAAAGTCCACCTTATGTTCTTTACCTCGGAAATTTACGACGACAGAAACAATACCCCGCGGTCTTTTGATAGATCGATCAGGTAATTGAACGATCACCCTAGTCTTTTTGAGTTGTCCAAATTTAAGTTGATTAAAGATGGACTTCGGGAGGATGTTTAATGTGGAGTCGTCGTCCAACCAAACATGAGTGAATATAGAATCCTCGATTTCACATGTGACCCGAGTCAATCGCTTGACTTTGCGGCTTTTGAGTTTATGATTCATCACCAAAGAACTAGCCATAGATATGATATGATATTCAGTCCTGGATCGTTTCTTGCCCGTCTTATTGGGGTTCAATCGACTCTTCACAAATCTCTTAAGATCGGGCACATATTCTATGGCTTTGATCAATGGAAGCTCTAAGATCAGGCTCTTGCAAAATGCTTCCATTTCAGAATTGTCCAATTTTTTTGAATTTTCAAATTTTTCATTTTTTTGGTATTTTCTGTAATATGGTCAGTCGGGGGGTCAGAGGTCAGTGGTTGTGTCTGATTGTGATGATCCAGTGGTTCGCATGGTGGTGACCTCACTTCTTCTGAATTTTGCATTGACTGGATGAGATCATATATTTTCATAGTTAAAGTGTCAGCTTCATGATTAATCCGAGCAATCTCATCCTCAAACATCTCATGACTAGTGATTGAATAATCAGTCTCCATGTGTCGTGATTCTGGCATGTAACCTCGAGTAGAGTGCTGATTGTTCATAAACATTATGGTCTGGTCATGAGTTGTATTTCCTTGACTTTGGTTTTCTCGTAGATTGTCGAAGGAAAATTGATTATACTCAAGAGGATAGTCATCCTGAGTAGAGGATGGTTCAAGAGGTTGTGAGATCCTAGTGACCGGAAATTGTGTTCTACTATCAATAGCGGTCACTCTATTGTTCATCCTCGATTCTGGTCTCTCTCTCGTGTCCATAAAATTGTCAGAATGTGAGAGAGGACTATTCCAAGAAGAAGTGTGGTCATAGGGTGGGATGTATGGGCAGGAAGAGAATGATGGCTGAGGGAAAGAAGAATATCGGGACATGGTCGTGGAGATCAGGAAAGAAGACCACTGCGCCGACATCTTATCAAGAGGATGGAATGATCAGCGAACCACGATTCGCTTGCAATTGCAAGGTCTTTGACGCACACAAATCAAACACAAAACAAACACGTTGATTCACCCACTCAACTATGGTGAAGGCACGTTAGGGTTCGGCCGCTTATCTTTTCAATTTTAATTTAATGACAAGACAATCTTGCAAATTAAGCGGAGCTGTTAGGTGCCGAAATATTTCATAAAGACTGTCCCGAGTTCATACAACTAGTTGCACCCACTTTCAGCCAGTATAGGTGTAAGTACGGACCGTATAAACAGCTACCCGTGTTACTTGAGGACGGTGCCTTCCGCGATGTCCTCTAAACCACCTACTCTGCTAAGGGAAGTCGGACCGTAAACGGCTACCCGAGACCCTCACTGAAAAGTAGCTAATTGTTTTTAAAATCAGTAGTCTGAATGAAGTATTTCGGTTTTTGGCTCTACCCTAAGGTGTGCGATTTTGTCCTTAAACAAACAATGAGTGGGTTTCTCTCCACCAAACAAAAGTTAATTTTAGGTCAGTTTATTAGCATCACCTTGATTAGCAGTCCCAATTTTAGATTAAGGTTATCACTGTAGTTTATGTGAGCACAGAAATTCACGCCTAACGAGCAGTCCCAATTCCGTTAATTCCTAAGTTGTAAAACTCGAGGAGGGAGAATTGAAAAAGCCAATGCAAGCGTAAATCAATGATGCATGCTTAAGAGAAGGACTTACAGTGAATCCTCGCGTTCTTCATGCGGGATGCAAGACAGGGAATTTAAATTTACACTAAATGATATGCACAGCTGGAAAACGCCCTAAACAGATAGTTCAATTAGCGGGAAGAATTGATTGAAATTTTTGGCTAATGTTGAACGATCTACAGTGCGTTTAATTAGTGAGAGTGTGGCCTAAAAATTACGAGCACAATCAAATAATTCTAATCTAGCGTATGTGCTCCTAAATTCTACGTCAAGCCACAGAGAGTCCAGTCCTGAATATTACAAATTAACATGGTACAAGGAGAGAGGGACCCTGTGAATAATGCAGAAATTTAAACCTATACTAAAATCTCTCTCACAAAAATCAAAATTCAATCTTCCTTGCAGATCCTTGATGAATATCCAAAATTCGTTCCTAGAAGTCTGTAAAGAGAGAAATTGCGGTTAGTGTATGGAGTAAGAGAGAAATGCAGAATAAAATGCAAAAAAAATGACACAAAAATTAATTTTACAAAAATTAATTACAAAAAATGATTCAAAACCTTAAAAATTCACCGTTCCCCGGCAACGACACCATTTGATGGACGCGAAGATGTCGACACTCTACTTTTCAATATACGTGCTTGGGTGAAGGCATAGTATAGACTTTGGGGCTGAACCCGGGCACTAAAAGACATCAGCTATCTACGAGGCCTTCACTCACAAACAAGCTAGCTCCCAAAAGTCTTTGAATTTTCTTTATCAAAAGAAGATCTCAATGAAAAAGAAGAAATGTGCTTCTCTTCGTCCTTTCCCGTAGTATGTGAAGGCTCTAAGCTAGAGCACTGAGACTGTAAAGCCTTCCCCAGAGGTCTCTGACCGCAGATCTTTGGCCCGACGTTTCAGTCACAGCAGGGTGGAACTGCTGATTCGGCAGAGGAAGGCTTCCACTGCCCTGGGAACAATAGAATTCACCTCTTTAATAATCGTAAATTGTAGTATAGGAGGTGAAAATCGGTCGATCAAAATACCACAATCTTTGAATGTTGTGGAGTATTTTACTTGGCAAGTTTACCAAGGTCGAACACATGGAACAGTGATTTTTAGTTGCGTGGTTTTTAAATCAAATTAAATAATTAATTAATGCTCGATTAATTTATGTGTTGCAAAAATGCAATGAGATGCAAATGCAAAGAAATATACAGAGAAAATGAAGCATTGGATCTGCGATTTAGTGATGTTTAATCCAAATAAGATTAATCAATAACCGCGAAATGAAATCACAGATCGAACAATATCAAATCCAGTGGGATGTATCAAATTAATCCCTGATGCAAGTATAGGCTATCAGATGTTCCAACTCGCATGTTCTTTGCACGTGCGCCCAGGAGCTTCGGATACTGGGCAAGAGGTTCGGGTGGCCCGAAGCTGAGGCTCGGGCCACGAGGCACAGGCTTGGAGGCGAGGCAGAGGTTCGGGCGCCAAGGCTCAGGCTCGGACGCCCGAGCCTACGGGGCAGGCTGACGTAGCTTCGGGGACCCGAGCCTCGAGGCTGGGGCCGAGGCTCGGGGATGACACGTGGCGTTTTCTGGGTCGTTGGATCTAGGGCCTTGTCCTGATCCAACGGCGTCTGGAGCGGGGCGGCCGACGGGCGGTGATGGGCTGCTCGAGGGGCGGTGCCTCCGTGCGGAGGCATAGGGCGTGGGCGACCGGCGAGGCGGTGGCCGCTGGTTGAGCGCGGCCAGTGGCGGAGGTGTCGCGCTCCTGCGGAGGAAGAGATGGCGCGGAGGCGAGCGGCGGCTGCTGAGGTGTCGGCGATGGAGGGGCTGGCAGAGGCGCCATGGCCGAGCAGTGGCGGCGAGGCGCAAAAGCTCGGGCGATGAGGCGGAGGAGCAGGGGCTGGAGCAGAGGCAGCCATCGTGCAAGGCGGAGCTGCGGAGGAGTTGAGGCGCGGCGGAGGCTCGGCCGACACACGGTCGAGCAGCTGGGAGAGGGGGCGGAGGGATTCGCCTGAATTTTGAGGAGCAGAAGCTCGCTCATTGTCTTCGCCAGCGGTCGTGGGCGGAGCACGACGCGGCTGTGCAACTTCGTGACGGCTGCTACGCGGTGGGGGAACACCGCGGATCGCGCCGGCAAGGGATGGCCGATGTCACCGGCACCTGCAGGGAAGGCGGATGAGCTCGAGGGTTGGGGAGTGATGGAGCTTTATAGGAAGAAGGATAACGGCTGCGACGGAGGGCGTTACGCGAAGGTGGAGGAGGTGGAACGGTCGCGCGGAGGTGGGTGGCGCGGGACGTTACGCGCGGGGGCGGCTTTGCGGGCAACGACAAGAGAGGGGAAGAGGAAAAAGGGTCACGTGCCTGGCACGTGACCTGGGTGTGAGAAGATGAGGGTCACGTGCACAGCACGTGACCCGGGGGAGCGGCCTGGAGAGAGAGGACGGGGGTGTCACGTGGCATGCCCAGGGGCTGCCACGTGGCGCCCCAAAAAAAATTTCACAAATTAATGACAAAGAAAAATAGAAAAGAAGTAGCAGGAGACCTCGGATCGAAAAATTGTCTTCACAAAAGTTGTTCGTCTTGTCAAGATCTACAGGTTTCATGAAGGATCCGGGAGCAAAAGAGGTCACCTGTGTGAAGTGGTATTTTTGGTGGCTCTCCATGTGTATAGAAAACCGACTTTTTTGGGTTTTGTATTTTTTTGGTGGTTTTAGAGAGGATAAAAATTATAGAAAAAATACGATAAAATATAAGAAAATTAATTACACACTAATCTATTTTTTTTGGATTTTTAATAAATAAGAAAATAGGAAAATAAAATAAAAGTAAGAAACACACAACTTTTGTACAGACCGACAACGGACACTCGGACTTGGTCAGTTTCTTTGATTTCAGTTTTGATCTGGATTTGAATTTTCATGTCGCTTAATAAAACTTTCATCAAAGAACACAAATGAAAAAGAAATAAAATTAAAAGATTTAATTATATACATAAAAACTCAGGTCAAAATTGGTAAAAAGTTAAAATGCGCAAAAGAGGCCCAAAACCCAACTTTCACATATGAACTCCGAATTTTATGAAATTGGTCTCGTTTTGAAGGTATTTGAAAATGGAGTACTTTAAAAGTGAGTAGACCAAAATAAGACATTGTATGTGGGAGATATGCTCATTTTAGTCTGTCAGATGTGAAATTTGACTTTGGGATGATTTGACACTTATTGGGGTTAATAATTTTTTTTTGTATTTTTTATTTAATAAGGTTAGTAATATCTACACAATGGAGGTGGTTTTGGGTCAATCGGAGTTAGGATGAATTAATTAAAAATATGAGAAGTTAGCGGCTTTTTGGGCTAATTTACACTTGGGATTTTTAATGCAATTTATGCAGATGAAATGCAGATATTATTCACACATGCATGATGACTAATAATGCTCTATTAATGATTAATTACAGGTGAATGATGGGGAACAGAGCCTAAATGACCAATTTTAGCATGATGAATACGAGATTCATCAAGGGGATTTTTGGAGATCGGTGAGATCGGTAGGGGGAAACTCAACAGATGACTGCACTCTGCCTTTTGCAGTCCTTTGGGCTATTTAAAGCGGAAGGAATGATGTCATTTTCAAAAATCAAAGGTTTTATCCGGAAAATGTATTTGCTCATTGAACTACTGTCTCAGTGCTAGGCCTCAAAATAGTGTACTCTTTCTTTTTTAAGTAATATAATTTTCCTGCGGTGAATCCCAGCTCGGGATGTTACCCTAGCATTATTAAAAAAACTACATATTATAAATATAAAAATTGCACATTATAAAAATACAAAACTATACATGGGGGCTTGCGATAAGACGTGTCCTTCCTGAGTTCAAGAAAATCGTCCCTTTTACGTAAAAAATACTAGCACTTTAGTAAAATATGTATATAGTTTATATTATAACTACATATTATAAATATAAAAACTACACATTATAAAAAATACAATACTACACATTGTATTTTTTTACTAATTATAAACATCAAAATTACACATTGTACTTTTTGCTAATTACAAATATCAAATTGTACATCATAATACAAATTGTATACTAAAGTACTAGTGTTTTTTTACAAAAAGGGGGGCAGCCTTCCTGAGTTGAAGGACTTCCTATTAAAAGGGTCTCCTACACGCAATATAGGATATGTAAATTCTAAACTACTAAATTCTTAATAAATAACATCATTGTAAATTTAGAATTGAAATAGAATGTTAGAATACGTGATCCACATTTCATAGATTTATTCTAAAATGAAATCAGAATTGGAGAGCACATTTAACCAATTTGAATTGGAATTTGAAAAGTGGAATTAGAATATGAAAATTTTGAATTTGAAAGATCTCGTGCTCCCTCCATAAAACTTGTTTTAGAGCAATCTCTCCATAAAATATGTTACACATCCACCTCCTTATTTCCTTTTCAAATCAATCTCATAATTGATTAATAGCATAGTACTATGCTAATTCAAATCAAGTTAATAAAATTGACGTGTTCTTTCTGAGTTCAGAAACCCCATAAAACTGCACATTGGAGGGGTGGGTGGGGGTGGGGGCTTGCAATAGGACGTGTCCTTCTTGAGTTCAAGAAAATCACTCCTTTTTTTGTAAAAAAGTACCAACTCTTACGTATACAGTTTGTATTAGACCTACATATTATAAATATAAATTACACATTATAAAAAATAAAAAACTACACACTGTATGTTTTTTACAAATTACAAATGTCAAAACTACACAATGTATATTTTACTAATTACAAATATCAAAATTGTACATTATAATACAAAATGTTAGGTATTCTACTAAAGTACTAGCATTTTTTTACAAAAAAGAGAAACCTTCCTGATTTCAGGAAGGACTCGTCCTATTGGAAGGACCTCCTACACACATATGTTACATAAGATTTGTAAATCCTAAACCACTAAGTTGTTAATAAATAATAACAGTTAAATAAAAGATCATTGCAAATTTAGACTTGAAATAGAATGTTAGAATACGTGATCCACATTTCACAGATTTATTCTAAAATGGAATCGGAATTGGAGAGCACATTTAACTCAATTTGATATGGAATTTGGAAAGTGGAATTAGAATATGCAAAATTTGAATTTGAAGGGTCCCGTGCGACTCTCTCCATAGAACCTTTTTTAGAACTATCTCTCCATAAAATATGTTAGACATCCACCTCTTTATTTCATTTTCAAAATCAATCTCATAATCTATTAATAACATGGTACTATGCTAATTCAAATCAAATTAGTAAAAGTGACCAATGATTCGGTATCATTTGATAATGTAATTTATTCGCAATTTATAAATAAAAAATGACCACTACTCCCATTATATTACAAGCACTAGTAAATGTGTAACAAATTTAGCAAAACAATTACAAGTGACAACAATTAATCACATTTCTTTTCGAGGGATCTCATGCGACTCTCTCCGTAGAACTTTTTTTAAGAACAATCTCTCCATAAAATATGTTACACATCTACCTCCTTATTTCCATTTCAAATCAACCTCATG
Organism: Ottelia alismoides; assembly: GCA_037367405.1. Classification (NCBI taxonomy): domain Eukaryota; kingdom Viridiplantae; phylum Streptophyta; class Magnoliopsida; order Alismatales; family Hydrocharitaceae; genus Ottelia; species Ottelia alismoides. The sequence continues at coordinate 354,242 of JAZKJV010004045.1, read as the reverse complement.
ATTGATTAATAGCATATTACTATGCTAATTCAAATCAAGTTATTAAAATTGACCTATGATTTTCAAGGGGAAAAAACGGTGTCATTTGGTAATGCAATTTATATGGTTTACAAACAAAAGTTACCAATACTCCCATTATATTAAAAATAATAATAGATGTGTAGCAAATTTAGGAAAAATTACAAGAGACAACAATTAATCACATTTTTTAGGGGCCTGGTGTGACTCTCTCCATAGAACTTCTTTCAAGAATAATCTATCCATAAAATAAGTTACACATCCACCTCCTTATTTCCTTTTCAAATAAACCTCATAATTGATTAATAACATAGTATTATGCTAATTCAAATCAAGTTAATAAAATTGATCAATGATTTTCGGATGGAAACACGATGTCATTTGATAATGTAATTTATTCATGATATATAAAAAAGACCCATACTACCATTATATTACAAGAAATAATAGATGTGTAGCAAATTTAGGAAACAATTATAAGCAACAACAATTAATCATATTTTTTGAGGGGTGTGCGACTCTATCCATAGAACTTTTTTAAAAGAACAATCTCTCCATAAAATATGTTCCATCCACCTCCTTATTTCCTTTTCAAATCAACATTATAATTGATTAACATAGTATTATGCTAATTCAAATCAAGTTAATAAAATTGATCAATGATTTTCGAATGGAAAAAATCGATGTCTTTTGATAATGTAATTTATTCACGATTTATAAATAAAAAAGTGACCAAATCCCATTATATTATAAGCAATAGTGGATGTGTAGATGTGTAGTAAATTTAGGAAACAATTATAAGCGGCAACAACTGATCACATTTTTCAACGTGACTAATTTGGTATTATCCCGACCTAACTAACTCAAACCAATAACCCAAATAGCTTAATCCGAAATATTTCAATTGGGTGATGGATTTCATTTTTCCAATACAATCGAATTCAACCCAAATCATATAACCCAAACCCAACCAAACCCGATGGAATATCCACCCCTATAAAAGCTATGCTTGTATGTATTTCTTGAAAAGAATTTTTTTGATAGAAAAAAGGACATCTGTTCCCACTTGCACTTAAAAATGGCATTAAAAATCCAGATAATTCATTTAGGTTAAACGTACAGAAATAAATGAGAATAGATGCATCCATCCATCTTCTTTCATCATCCTACACAGAACTGATAATAGAGTTCAGCACATATGCATTACATTACAACCCATTAATCATTATTAAATATTTCAAAGAAGCCGAATGCGTTTCAGATAAAAATGATACAGCTCCCAATGAATTGGATAAACTCTCCTTAATCATACAAAACATATTAGCAAACCGTAGCACCCTAAAGTACATCGGACTTGGACGTGTTTCAATTCCAGATGCATTTGAACCGGGACGTCTTCCCGTCCGGTCCCCGTTAGCTAAACGAGAGCTCTACTACAAAAGGCACGATGGCCTCTTACCCCCCTTTCCATCTGCCCCTCGTTCACAAATCACAACACTAATCTCCTCCCATCTGCAAAGCTCTTTAATAGAGGTCAGTAAGATTTCTTTAATTCTAATCACATATATTAATCTCTCATTCATCCTCTTCCTTAAACATACACCTTTTTGACCGCTATATGCACGGAGATCTGGGGATAAAGGAATTGGGTTCTATGACCTCGTGTTTAGGGTTTACATCCATTTTTTTTCACTAGTATTTTTTCCTATCGGAATTAGATTGCCTAATTAATGAACGTGGAAGGTCCATGTGTGAGGGAATCTTAATTATAGATAATTTGCATTCTCTCTCTAACATAGAGCAAGGTTGTATGCGGGGGCGGATCTTCTGCTTTAAATTCACCTGTAATGCATGGGATCCGTTGGATGGGAGATGAACGGTCATGGTAGATGGGAGATGGACGGCTCTAATAGAAGGTCGGGCAGTCCATCTCCCATCCGACGGATCCCTGCATCACAGCAGGGGATATCACAGTAGACGATCCCAACTGTGTTTATGCGGCGTACTGAAGTGGATTTGATATTAATTATGCAAAAGGTTGAGATCCATCAGAATTCCATTAGGATATGCTAATAACCATTGTGACGCGGCGAATATTCTATTGTGCTCTTCTTCCATCCATCAACTGGCAATTATAAGTTTGGTGGAATATGCCCATGAAAGTTCTATATTCCTTCTCTCCCTTCTTCCTTCCTCCTAGACGATATATATTACAAGAAGTCGTAAGTTGATGTTTTCTCATCGAGTTGTAGTAAATCAGAGTCAGAATCCACTAGATGTATCATATCATACATACGCACCTGATCGATGTTAACGCACACTACTTGTTCAGCTTCCCGTTATATATACGTATGCCACAACTGACCGGCCGGTGAATCACAAGCTCCTCACCATGACCGACGACGTCCTCATCCGACGCTTCCTCCTCAACGAAGAGCATGACTACACGAGCGGCAGCGACCACGATGCCGCCGACCCCTCCTTCTCCTCCCTCCTCAACGGCTTCTTCTCCTCCGAGGACACACCGCCGGATCAAGACCATGGTTCCGCCCTTCATGGAGCCGTCATTGTCGTCTCCCCGGGCATCTCTGCCGGCGGCGGATATGCTGCACGACATGGTGAGGCTACCGCAGGGGGACCGCTTCGGTAGGGCGCTGGTGAAAGAGGTGACCAGAGCGGTGGAGAGGCTCCGTGCTGTGTGGAGGGAGGGGAACCGGGGGGTGTTCCTGAGGGCGGTGATGGGATCCTTGAGGGAAGGGGGCTACGACGCGGGGGTGTGCAAGGCGAGATGGGGTGAGGCCAAGGGGGTCTCTCCCGGCTCTTATGACTACATCGACGTGGTCCGGTTACCGCCTAGTGGAGGGGAAACAAGGTACGTGTATGCTTCATGTATATAGATTGCAGATTTCATATGCTATCAATCGAATCTAACTACAGTACTAATCTTTGATTTCAGGTACATTGTGGACGTGGGATTTGCGGCGGAGTTCGAGATTGCGCGGCCGTCGGAGGAGTACGATGCTGCGCTTGCGGAGCTGCCGGGGGTCTACGTGGGCACGCCGGGGGAGCTCAAGAAGGTGCTGAGCATCATGGCCGACGCCGCCAAGAGGTCGCTCAAGGCAACGGGGCTCCACGTGCCCCCGTGGCGGAAACGCAACTACATGCGTACCAAATGGCTGGGCCCGTATAAGCGCACAACGAACCTTGTCCACTCCGACGGTGCCTCCCCGGAGCCCGTTGTGGCTGTGCGGGTGGCGAAGAGCGAGGTGATGTGCCGCACCGTGGGGTTTGAGCCGCGGCAGCAGGCCATCCTTCAGATGGCGTCGGCATGGCGATGAGTTCGATCGATGCAGAGCAAATGTATATATATGTTAGAGGAGCTGCACGGCTTATAAGCTGCTAGTTTTGATGGTTGGTTCCCTCTCCCAAACAGAGAGGAGTAGGAACTCTGCTGCGTTTTTTCTTGTTCCATTGTACATCTTATAAAGTTGTAAAATCTCATTTAGTGTTTCGGGAACTTCACATAGCACACACCGATACCCAACACGAATAGAAACAAATTAAGATTTTCTTACCGTGAATGCCAGGACGGTCCCAGGATACGTGCCAACTATCCGACCTCGTATGAGGGTGGTTAGATCTCCATCAACGGATCCCTTAGGTAGCGTGGATCGTCTGCTGTACTGAGGTAGCGTGGATCCCTCGTATGAGTCTGCTGCAACCCTTGCTACAGCAGACCATCAGCACTCTCCCTTGTGGTAGGGGATCCGTTCCTGCAGTACCATAACCGTAAAGTCAAGTCTGCTGTAACTGCTCGAGCGTTCGATTCACACGAATTTCCACGGTATGAACTCACAAAAATATTAAATTGTTCAAACCGCTCGATCAAGATCCAGCGACTCCGAAGATCTGCGATTTTCCAGCAGACTGTGGTACTGCACAGATCTGATCGCCGTGCCTGATTGGCTGATCCTATCTTAATTTCCAATCACCGTCGAGGCAGCAATAGATCGCCGTCTTCTGTTTCCCACTACCTCATGTGTCCTGCAAACTCCAAAATATCCATTATTGCATCATCTATGCCGTTGTGAACGCTCCATCATCACCCTCATGTTTAACCCTTCGAATGTGATAACATATTATTCTAAAGGTTACAAAGTTTGAGAGTGAGTTAATGGAGTAAGAGATTACAAATTAATAACATTGTTTATGTTGGGTTGTTACAGGAATAATGATCTTTAATGATCATGAGTACAAAAGATAATAGTCATGAATAATCTTATTTCAATATCAAAACATCTAATGCAATTGCAGAGATGTTATAGAATCTATGAACAGTTATTGGAGGCGTACATGTCATTAAAAGGCCCTATATATAAGTGGTCTTCTATGGTGAAAGACACAAGAATAAGAACTCGAGTGAGTCCCGAGAGCCCCGAAAATATCTTATCGGAATCTGTTCTTCAAATAATATCAGAGCAGTTATCTCGACGACACCGATCTGATTTTCTAAGTCCCACTGACATCCTCGATCTTTTAATCGTAGCCGTACCGGACATATTTTCTCTGGCAAGAGATCCTCTGAAATCTCCTACCACCATCTTATTGCAGAAGGTAATTTCTGAGTTTTTTTAAATGCTGCTTAAGGTATGATTTCTTTTTTTAATCAGTTTGTCTTCTTCGTGTAAGTGTTTAATTTGGATACGTTTTTTTGTCCATCGCATATTCTGTATCCACACCACGAACATATTCGATCATTCCTTTTAATCCACCATGATTGTTGTAATTTTTAATCTTTCTTCACTATAGAGTTAGTATCATTTCAGGTTACCAATTAAGTTTCCTCTCTCTGTTGTTAAATTGAAATCGACAAAGTTTTGGATTAATTTTTTTCTGCAATACAGTTGTTAAACTGAAATCAACATAAATTTACCCTAATTTCTAGGTCAGCTAAGTTTTTTCCACATAAAAAAATCTTGCCTTATTCTCTATGCAAAATAAGTTAAAAAACTATTTTGAGATATTGCTCTTTTCATATTTCTTATTAATATCGACGCTTTTTTAGTTGTACTTGTTGGAAATTGATAGATAAAAATTGACAACTTTATTTTATTTATCTATTAACTAATCATTAATTTTTGGTACTTTATTCCAGTGCAATTATTGCATATTAAGACTCCATCATAGTGATAACTACACTGTATTAATTTTTTCTTTTTTAATTACCCCTGCTTGTATTAGTAAAGATTTTTTTGCTCTCATAACACCCGTCTATTTTTTCACCGCAATCGTTTTTTCCGAAGTGTAAACAAGTTTTTTTATTAATATTTTATTAACTCCTGTAACTCTCATTTCTTTCGATAAAAAGGTGGGAGTTTTTTCCATCTTTCGTTTTAATAAAAAAATTACCTTTTTTGGCTGAGATTTATAGGATCTTTCGTTTTGTTATAAGTTAATTTTTTTAGGCCAATCTTCTTGAATCTTTTATCTTTTTTGACCCAACTATTCTTTTTTAGTGATTTTTTTAATCCAAAATAAAAATCGTATCTTCTCTTCTCATCCACCTTCATCTACATTCTCGTCCGTCTCTTCTTCTACTTCTCATTTATTTCTTCTTTTAAATTCAGAAAAATAGCTGGAAATTAGTCGCAATTGAACTTGTGAAATTGGAGTACCTTAACAGTACGAACTACGAGATGTGGAGCCGTAAAATTCGCTATGGTTGTATGCATAATAATATCCATTCTGTGATTGATAAGCACGCTGTTGAATTGCCTGAGAATCCTAAACAAATTAGGACACAAGCAATGGTGAAACTGGATAACATGGCACATAGCTTCATGCTAATTCACATGGAGGATAATTTGATTCGGATTTTCGAAACTCAAGAAAATGCTTTTAAGCTATGGAATGCAGTGAAAGAAAAATACCACTCTAGGTTAGAGGTGACTATTAAACTTTTGTTGCATAATACAACTCCCTCAAATTGAAGGAATCCAAAAATATAATCGATCACGTGAATAAAATGATCATCATGGGAAAAAAATCTAGCGGCAACAGGATCAGAAATTCTTAATAGATTGCAAGTGGCAACTATTCTCAATAGTTTGTCATCCTCCTTTGATGCAGCAACGACATCTCTTAGGTTGAGCGGTACCATTAGGAACGTTTCCGATCTTCCTGCTCAGTTAGCGATTGAACAAGACTTGGCCAATCAGAGAAAGAGGACATAGACCTTTGAAGTTGAACATGAAGATGAAGCAAAAGAGGTACAAAGCAAGAGACAGTGGGGCCCCTCTAAGTTATATTCAAAGGAAAGCGCGGAAAAGTACCGCGGGGCTCATGCTACGGTTGCGGGAGTTTTATTCATTTCAAGACCAACTACCGAAAGCAAAAGAATGTGAATGCCCCTAAGGAACAAGAATGCAAAAATCATCATAAATCAGAATTTACAGGTAGAATGTAAAATTGTGGTGGTAGAGTGTGAAGGATGGTTGATTGACTCCGGTGCAATCCACCATATTTCAAAGAAAAAGGAGGGCCTATTGGATTTCAAGGAACTTCAAAGGGAGAACATAGAATTTACATGGGGAATAACACCTACCTTGATGTTGAAGGTGTTGGAACATACAAACTGGATCTAAAAAGTAGCATAATGATCTTAAATGGTGTACTATATGCTCTTGGAATCCGTCAGACCCTCATCTCTGTCCCCATACTACTGAAAAAGAAGTTTGAAGTCTGCTTCTACAACAACCATGTTACCATAGGCAAAGATAGAAAAATCTTTACCATGAGAAAATTTGTACCAGATGATGATCTGTTCTATCTGAATGTAACTTAAGAATCAATAAAAGGAAGTTCTAATTATTCATTGTGTTACTTGTCAATGTATAATCTTTGATATATATGGTTAGCAGGACTCCCAGGAAATTCAAGCATAGATCAGTTAGTTAAGATGAACCTAATACCTAACATGATAGAAGTGACAACATTGTCCTGTGAGCATTGTTTGACCGGTAAAATGGAAAGGAAACATTTCTTCATAGGTACAAGGTCAAAGGAATTATTAGGTTGATACATTCTGACATTTACGCTCCTTTGAGTGTGAGTACACAGAGAAATAAGGAATACATTATAACTTTTATTGATGACTACTCCAAGTATAGCTACATTTATCTCTAAAGTAGAAAAGCATAAGCTTTTGAAATATTCAAGAGATATAGAATGGAAGAAGAGAAGCAATTGGGAAGACCAATTAAAACACTAGTACTGACAAAGATGGTGAATTCAACTCAAATAAATTCAAAGATTGTTGTATTTGAGAAGGCATTAGTAGGAAAACTACAATACCTTATACACCACAACAAATTGGTTTAGCGAAAAGGAAGAATAAAATCTTAATGAATGCAGTAAGGTGTATGCTATCACACTCATGTCTCTTTAAAAGATTTTGGAGAGAAGCTGTGTTGATAACCAATTACAAATTGAATCGGATTCCTACCAAATATGTGGCTTCAAGGCATATAAGTACAGAATGATAAAAAATCAGAATTGAGCCATCTCAGGAAATGGGGACGCATTGCGCATGTCTTGCTTTGAAGTCAGCTTAGAGACAAGCTTGAATTTTAGACATTAAAGTGCAGATTTGTTGGATGTTATGAAAAATCCAAAGGGTATAGGTTCTATCATGAAACTCAAGGTCTCATTGAAAATCGTGATGCTACATTTCTTGAAAATCAAGATGAAGAGGAGCATGACATCGAGGAAACTGAACCTCTAATTATCTTAGAAGTAATGAAATGATATAAAAATGACATAAGAAATATTGGATGGCAAACCTCATCTGAAAATAGAATATGAATTAAATTAAATATAGAACATTGGAGGAAGTGGGTGGACCCACACTACTCACGGGTATAATTGACAACAAGAGACCCATGACTCAACTTGAATGGATGTGAAACCCCCGAAACCCGAACAGGGACTAAAATGTAAAATCCAGCCGGATCTGAGCTAAATTGCAAATCTGTTTTTATTCCCGTATTAAAAATTGTTTTTGAATAGTCAATTGCGTAGGGCTCATCGATAGCTTTCCGACGAGTCCAAGAACGTTAAAATCCGATTCCGGGAGCCCGAGTTACAGCTATTTTAGCGATGAGGGGTCCATGTCATATTCGGATCCGAACCCGGATCCGAATCCGAGTTTTGCCCTTAAACCCCAACCCCCCTCTCGTCCAAAATGCACAAACCCTTCTCCTATTCGATCAGCCCTCTTCCTCCCCCCTTTTTCCCTCACCGGAGCTTGCCGGAGCGTCACGGATCGACGATCCGAAGTCGAGATCGTGTCGAGAAGGTCCGGCTCACCCCCGTGTGTGGCTTCCGTCGCAAACGAAGCGGCATTCTTCACCGACGGATAAATCGAGGTTCGAGTTTTCTTTGGGTACGATGTTCCCTTCCTCTTGCTGCGAAGTCCACACGATTCTCGATCCTTATGTTTGAGTATTTAGATCCTCGAGTAACCCTACGGTAGAAGCCTTATATAGTTGTTGAATCATCTTATACAGACCTAAAATGCCATGGTACCTTTGGTTGTTTATATGAATCTGAAATATAAAGGATGGATCTAATATGCACAATATGTTGGTTAACTGGTTCGATACTTATTCAAAAATCTGATCAATGTCAAGGCATCCCATTAGAATGAAGATTTTGTACCCATTGTTCATGTATGGTGCAACACAAATGAAATATCATATCTGTGGCATTCTATTTTGTTCGAAATATGTAGAAGTAACAGAGTTGGTAGATACTGGAACCTATATATTTACCATGTATTTATAAAGAATACATTTTGACTAATATAAGGAAGGGGTCCGTGAGCTTACTACAGAAGGAACCGAGCTATATTTTGGTTGAATATAGGACATGAAAAAGGGTGCATTAGTGAAATCAAGAGTGAGATCCTTGAAACTAAAGTTATGAGACTATCGTCCACCCTTGTTATTCTAGGTATATTGGTTTCTTTTAAATATTCTGGAAATACTGTTAGCAAAATCTAATGTAAAGAACATATACCTATGGACTGATGTTGCATATGTTTGAATATTTGAAGCAAGATGGATCTTTTATTGCCAATTTCTAATTAGAGACAATAGATTGTGATAAAATGTATACGGAAGTAATGAGACAACAGAAGCATATATTTGCATATCCCTACCTACTATCAGCAGCAGAGGATCCAATTAATGTTGTAAAGCTTTGTCAGGTGAAGGGCTTGATTTCAATCTCAAAGATATAATATCATCTTATATGCGTTGACGAGTGATAGAACATATGCCCGATTGTAGATTTACTTGACTCCATCCTGAAATGATAGAGTCAAATTACCTTGGATCTATCTTCTTCTCAAGTGCCCTCTATGCGAACTCTACATGTATCATCGTCTTTAATCTGAATACTTATTTGTCCTTATCAAGTTTCAGTCAACCACTACCAACATTGTATGGACACTTTTTTAAGAGTATGGACTTTCTTTTGGTTGCCCCAATCCCAGTAGACATCGTGGAATCATCAAGAATAATTACAAAGATAAAAATTATCCATTTTCTCTACCATGATGTGCTTTAAACACCACTAAGCACCCGATATAATCGAGCTTTCATTGGGTTAGTGGAGTAGATGCCTCCAAGGGAGGGGCATGCACCCTTGAGGTCCCGGGTAGAAGCCTAGATGACCGCGATCCCAACTTCTATTGTAGCTGCGATGGTTGGGGGACGTGTTGCTTGGCACACCGAGGTGTTAATCTGACGGTGTTGTCCTCGGCACTTGCGTGCTTTAGCCCGGTGCTCGAGCGCGGACGAAATAGTCGTGGTTGGTCGGCTAGTGTTTCGCTTGTCACTTAGAGTTAACACTCGTGTACGGGACAATGTAGGCCACATTGGCCGGTATTCCGAGTGGGATCACTAAGAGGGGAGTTCCGGGAAAATGTGTTTAATGAAGTTGGTGATGGGACGCTAATCTCCTGTGTATAAGGAGGATCGGATTCTTGCGATGATTTGCGGGTTGTAATCTAATTTGTGAATCAGAAGCACAATTGTGAAGTGGAGTAAGTGGACGTGTTGGGAACTTAGTTAGGATGCATTGTACCCCACCGCATGCCTACGGAGGCACCCCAACCCTAAGGTGTTTTCTTTTACCTTAGAGTCATAGTGTGAGGTCTCATCCAGACCAAGACCACAGACTATCCACGAAGCTTGGTTACTCATATCCATATCCAGATCAACCATAGAAAAATAAAGATAAAAATATAATTCTTTGTGAGACCAGTTACACAGTTGTTCTTTTGCACACATTTAAATTATATCCTGCTTATTTTTGTGTATTTTGTTTAAATCGTATTGGGCAACTTTGCTCATAACGTACCTATGTGTGGATTCGCAGGTTCGCAGCAGTGATTGTTGGAGGCACCATCACTTTTTGTGCAGCATTACGACACTTTTTGTGGTATAGTTGTCAGTAGTTTTACCATCCTTCTTCACTTGTAGTATTTTGTTGAGAGACATGACATGCAATGTATAATGGTGCACGCCTATTTTATGCTTGCATGTGTATTTTTTTGTGGACATAGAAATGATCAATGGAATGTAATGGAATATGGAATGTGAACAGGTTTTATAAGAAGTAAAATTTTAAATTCCTTTGCATGTTGTTATTTTTCTCCTATTATTACGCATATCAAGTATTCGAATGTGGAATGTGTATGCATGGAATTGGTTTGCCGAATACCCGGATCTTAGGAGCGTCACAATGGATGGATGATTATTATCTTTATTGATGCGAATTTTCTTATTACACTATAGATGAGGATATAGGGGTTTGTATAGATCCTATTTCTTTTAATGAAGCAATTGCTTCTAATTAATGAGTCAGAATCATGAACTATGTGACTTTTCAGAAGGTAGGTAATCCATAGGGTACAAGTGGGTATTCTAAAAGAAGTATCGCATTGACGCTATCTTGATAAATACAAAGTTATTAATTGCCAAGGGTTATACCCAAAAAGCTGAAATAGATTTTCAAGGAACCAACTCTACGGTAATTAAATTTACATCTATAAGGATGATCATGGCAATAGTTGCATATATGGATTTAGAATTATTTCAAATAGATGTGAAGACTATTTTTCTCAATGGAGAATTGAGAGAAGAAATTTATATGTGGCAACCTGAAAGTTTTTAGGTAGAAGAAAAGGATAAAGAGGTGTACAAATTGAAAAGTCATTATACGATTTGAAACAGTATTAACGACAATGATATCTCAAATTTCATGACACTGTTATCAAATTCGGATTTATTCGAATAAGTTGGATAATTGTCGATATGTTAAGAAAAGAGGGAGCGGATTTCTTATAATGTCACTCTATATTGATGATATTTTGTTTGATGTAAATGACATACTAATGCTCAATGAAACAAAAGAAAAATTGAACAATGAATTTGAGATGAAGGACATGGGATAAGCATCCTATATTCTTGATATTCAAATCACTAGAGATAGAGGCTCAAAGAGCTTGAGATTAAGTCAAGAAAAATACTTGCATACAATCTTGAAGATGTTTGGAATGCAAAATAGCACTCCATCCGCTACACCACTGTGATGGAAAAAAGACTTAGTAAAGTCATTGTCCCGAAAAAAGACAGAAACCCATTGACATCTATATGCACAAGCAGTAGGAAGATTAAAGTATGCAATGTTATGTACAAGACATGATTTGGCTTTTCCTATAAGCATGGTTAGTAGATATCAAAGTAATCACGGACTGACACATTGGGAATCTATAAAGAGGATTTTGAGATATCTAAATAGTACTATACAATTAAAATTAGTTTATCAGGCTGATTCACTTGAGGTGGTTGGATACTCTGACGCAAATTTCGAAGAAGATGTTGATGATATAAAATCTACATTAGGTTACCTTTTCATATTTGGTGGAGCTGCTATTTTATAGGACAACAAAAAACAAACTTGTCTTTCTAAACATGCACAAGAAGCTGGGTACATTGTATGTACCATGACCACCATTTATGCAGTTTGGATCAGACACTTTCTTAAGAACTTAAGTCTCGAATTGGATAAAGAATCGATCGAAATATATTATGATAAACAAGCTGCAATAAGTTTGATCAACAATGGAGTAAATAGTTTTAATAGAAGCATATTGAGATCCATTATCACTATTTTAAGATATAGTGGCTAAATAAGAAATCAAGGCAACATATATACCTACTGATGATATGTTAGCTGATTCTTTTACTAAAGTAATTGCAGTTGGAATATACATCAAACATGTTGGATTAATAGGACTCGGGAATGACTGAGTCAAGTTGGAGGTGTCATGAATAATGAATCTAAGGTAAATATTTTAAGAAGATAAACACTTCTCGAATAGTGGGAGTATGGAATATCGTGACCATTTTGGTCAAGTGGGAGATGTGGGCTATTACATGAATAATGAAATTCAATGGTCATAAATACAAAGATAATGTTCATGAATAATATGATTTCCATATCAAAACGACTAATGTAATTGCAGAGACGTTACATAATCTTTGGGTAATTATTGAGGGCGTACAGGTCACTGGAAGACCCTATATATGGATGTCTTGTTATGGTGAAAGACAAACAAGAATAAGACTAAGTTAGTCCGATGGGCCCTAAAAATATCTTATCCTGAATCTATTCTTTTCCGGATAAAGAATAGCTGGAATTTGTCTTTTCAATAACGGACGAATTAAACAATGGATGATTAACCAAAGATGGAGATAAGGAACGAATAGAAGTATGAGATTAAACAATAATAGTAATGCAACATTCCAACCTCTAAAGATAGTCTTACATCGGAAATTCATGAAGTGTGTGTGGGTCATAAGTGGTGGGAATTGACTTGACATTCTAAGCTTAAATGTTTTTTATGGTCTTCAATGGATTCATTTGGTCTCAAACCCAACAAGTTGTAGGGGTTGATTTTTCTCGATAACGAATCAGAGACCTAAGCTCAAGACGTTACAAATGGTATCATAGTCAATTTTTCTTTGATAGTAAAAAAAGCTATCTGAGAGATGGAGTCACAGCTACAAAGAGATATGAGGAAAATCTGAGTTTATAACTGTCACTATTATTGGGAATAAGTAATAGATCGTGTCGCAACGAGAAAGTTGCGAATATAAGTAAGGGAGATTGTAACATCTCAATTCGCAAACATAGTTTCACATCAGGAACTCACAAAGTATGCTTGTGGGTTATATGTGGTGAGTATTATTACATGACAAGCATTTTGGATGGTCATCAACAGGTTCATTTGGACTCAAATCCAACAAATTGTCTAGAGAAGTTTTCGTCTATAAAGGATTGAAGACCTAAGCTCGAGATGCTATAATTAAATATATGTAGTAGTAACGGATGAATAAATTAGTAGATGGATATATACCGACAGACGAATGAATTAGTAGCTATAAATGACTAAACAATGGGTGAATAAATGCTGAGAATAAGATAATGGATGATTAAACAATTACGTGATCGTTTTATTCTGATATAAAACATTCTTATTCTTTTCTAAGAAAATCTTATCCCCCGGCCTAAATAAGGCCTAAAAAGTTTTATTCTTGTTGTTTTTTCCTATAAACATCGTTTTGTCTTTCGCATATAACGTGCTCCACGTTCAATTTTTTAAAAGGTTTTTATCAGTTGTGCCCCTCTGAGATATTGCAATTTCAGTTATGCCCCTTTCTTTTTAGGAATATCAGTTATGCCCTATCTTCTTGTAAAATTCACAGTTCTGCTCTTCTGTTAAGGTAAAATAGGGGCATAACTGATATTGCAAAAGGGCAGAACTGTGAATTTTACAAGAAAGTAGGGGCACAAATGATATTTCAAAAAAGGGAGAGGCATAACTGAAATTGCAATATCTCATAGAGGTACAACTGATAAAAATCCTTTTTTAAATGAATTATCATACTCGGATTTTTTTGATAAAGTTTTTTTTAGTGAGCATGTTCCCGTCTAATTACTTTCTATGTCCTACCTTGAAAGATACAATTTAGGGATTTTATACTTATGCTTGTAAAGTTCGCCAATATACAAAATGGTTTAATATTTCAGCTTTTACACACTAAAGAGAAATCTTATCCGTCTGTAAACATGGTTAATAGTATCAGTCCAAGTGTTAATAACACAACTATGACTATCAACTATGGATTGGATAAAATTGGAACCATTTAAGCTGAAATGCATACTTTTTATTCTTCATTGTCATAAATAAGAATTAGTGTTGTGAATTATGGAAACAGAATACGCACAAATGATCAATCAATCAAGCACGGAGATATAAATTTACAAGGTTTACCCGTAATTGGGCCATGTCCTTAGACGATGACAATCGATTTTGACTATGTGGAGAAAGAAGAAATTGCAGAGGATATTGAGAGCCCTAATCCTAGGGGAGTTTATATATTACTTTCGTACAGATGGATCCCTGATACAAATCGATCCATATACCTTAATAAAAATAGAACCGCTCATAAAATTTTTGCCCGGGGTGCTGCCCCCACGCCTTCACAAGGGGAGGGCACATGCTCCCCCTAGACACTCCCCATCCCCCTAGGCTCTCTGATCGGGCAACAAGACCCCCGTCTTGTTGGGTATGGTATGATAAGAGGGGGTGCATGTGAAGGTTCTTCAACATCTGGATGGTTAAGATTCAAGACATATCAACAATCTCCACCTTGAATTGAATCCTATGAGAAACTTTGCCAAGCTATGTTGTGATGCCTCCAGCCCCTCCGTAGGGTTACTGCTAGCTGTTCACATTGAGCAAATCCAAATAGTGTTTGAACTTACTCCCAGGAACTGCCTTTGTCATATCAGTTGGATTATCAGTTGTGACGACCTTCTTCACCTTGACCCTCTTCTCAGAAAGAATGAAGTGATATCTGACATCAGCATGCTTGGTCCTCTCATGATGCACCCGATACTTAGTTAAGAATATGACATTAAGATTGTCACAATATATTGTAGCATGATCATGTTGCAGACCAAGATCTCCAACTAAGCCCTTTAGTCAGATGTCTCCCTTTGCAACTTCTGTGAAAGCCATGTACTCTGCCTCTGTGCTAAACAAGGTAACTAATGGTTGTAAGGTAGCCTTCCAACTGATGACAGAACTTCCCAAAGTGAAAACGTAGCTTGTCATTGGTCTCCTTCCATCAACATTTATAGCATAATCTGAATATGTATATCCAACAACCAAACACTATGAATCACTTTTATAGATGAGGCTAATGTCTGATGTTCCTCTCATATAGCAAAAAATCCGCTTGATTGTCTGGCAATGCTCCTTCGCTAGATTGCCCAGGAATCTGCTAACAACACTCACATCATGAGCAACATTGGGTCTTGTGCATACCATGACATGCATAAGACTCCCAACTATGCTGGCATAGGGAACACATGACATGTATTCCATCTCTGCATCTAATTGAGGTCCGAAAGAAACTAAGATTAATATTCGCAGCAGATGGAGTACCTAGAGGCTTGGTTGTAGAAATCCCAAATCTCATTATAATTTTCTCGATGTAGTTCTTCTTAAATAAGAAAAGCTTCCTTTTCATGTGATCTCTAATGATCTCCATCCCTAAAATCTTCTTCATTGCACTAAGGTCCTTCATGTCAAATATTGAATTAAGGAGCTTCTTCATATCATCTATGGTACTCTTCTTCTTGGCAGTAATCAACGTGTCATTGATCTATAGTAATAGATAGATAAAGGTATCGCTGTCCACCTTGTTATGGTAAACGCAACAATCCTATGGGCTCCTGTTGAACCTATAATCAATGACAAAGCTATCAAACTTCTTGTACCATTTCCTAGGAGACTGTTTAAGCCCATACAAGAACTTCTTCAATTTTTACACATGGTTTTCCTTGCCCTAAAATGCAAATCAATCTGGTTGTTTCATAAGAATGTCTTCTTTGAGTTCAAAGAGAAATAAAGTTATTGTCATATCTAACTGCTCCAGCTCCAAGTCTTAATGTGATGTAAAATCTAGTAGCACCCTGATGGATGTATATCTTACAATGAGAGAGAAATCTCATTGTAATTCACACCTTCCATCTGATTGTAACCCTTCACCATTAGGCGTGCCTTGTATCTGATGTCTTCACTTCCTGATATTCTTGTTTTTTTCCTTGAAGACCATTTGCATCCAATGGACATCCTCCCTTTTGGCAACTTGACAAGCTCCCATGTCTGATTCTTGTGAAGAGACTCCATCTCCTCACCCATAGCATCAATTCACTACTCAAATTCCATCAATGTTATAGCCTCCGTGTAAATGGAGGGCTCTGGAAACTCTGCCTCCTCCACAACTTGTAGTGCAAATGCAACCGTGTCTTCAAATCCATATGTTTGCGGAGGATATATCTCCCTACGAGGCCGACGATCGATAGCTGACTTTGAAGCCCTTATTCTTTTTTTCACTTGTATATACGCTCCGGCAGGCATTTTATTATTCTATCAGGCATGTCCACTTTTGGAGATTTTACATTTTTTCTTTTTTTGACAATATATACAAGGTGCATCATGTACATAAGGAGTTTTTCCTCTTGAGCCAGTAGACTATCCCTCTTTTGAAGCAATATTGCAACCCCACAACATCCTGTCTTTAGACCTCAACATCGCCAAACCAGGTTGAGACGCACTTCCCTCCCTAGAGGAGGACGAGAGGTTCCGCCTAGATGTACTACCCTAGTATGCTACCCCAAGCCAAAAGATTCTGCCTTTTCACTACCTCCTCCATGAAGAGCTACGTGTAGAGTGCATTGTCCAAGGTATGCCACAGTCTGAAAGAATCATGCGCGTGTTGTTAAATATTCTACTTAGACTTATCAAGATGACATGTGAACATAGTCTTATGGACTCAAAGAATTAAGTCACTAGAACCTAAAAAGTCTTAACTCCAATTCTTATAAGGTTCCTCTGAAATTAAGTGGATTAAGTTCCAACTAAGCTCCATTCTTCAAATTTATTCCAGACTTAGTTTAAATGTCAATATCATCCAGAAAAGTGCTTATACAAATGCAAGAAAATATGTACAAGCAAAGAAAAAAATCTTTTTTTGTGAAACAATTTTCAAATTTTGAACTTTTTATGGATTTTTGAAAAATGATGCACATGCAAATTTTTTAATGTAAATAGTTAGTAATATCTACAATTATATACATATTTTTTTTGGGATGAGATACATATTTACACAAGAGTGAGTTAATTATTTTATAAGAATAGGATGTAAGAATTTACAACTTGAGTAATTTATACAGGTATATACATACAACTGTTTTTTTAATTTTTATTTTATTCATTTTTTATTTTTGTGATGCATATATTCTTCAAATTTATTTGAAAATAATTTTACAAATAATTTTGAAAAATATAGTCCAAAATAGTTTTTCAAACAATTTTACAAATATTTACACACATTTGAAAACTATTTTGCAAACATTTTTCAAACAGTATATATAGATTTTTAAAATAATTTTCAACCATTTTTCACAACATTTGCAAATAGTTTTTACAAAATAATATTATTTCACACAAAGAGAAAATTTTTTACAATCCACAATATTTTTACAGAGGTTGAAAATATTTTTCAAATAGTTTCAAAAGATTTTTCAACTAGTTTTTCAAACTACTTTCAAAATATTTTTCAAAATATTTTAACCTGATTCATTAATTAGTATATACAAAAAGAATTTTGAGGAAATTTCTGCATCTTTTTATTAGTTAGTTTTTTTAATCTTTTTGAGTCTTTACACAGTATTTTAGCCATATTAAAAATTATGAAAGTATGAGTTATGGCTAAAGTATATATACAATATACGACACCCCCTATACGTAGCTCGAACTATGTCCTCATAGTGATCAAAGAGCTGGAAAGAAAGACATGACTCGTGCTAAGTATTGGAAAGCTAAAAGAATACTATGCTACAACGACGAATAAAAGAATGAAATCAATAGGAGTCGGTGATCCCCCTATACTTAGGATCGAGTAATCCTAAGTATAGAAGACTGTACACAAAGGAAAAATCGAGGAGTAGAATGTACAGAGTCTATCTCCCCTATACTTAGGGTAAAATATCCCTAAGTATATGCAGCAAAACAGAGGTAAAAAGAATCAAATGAATAATCACAAGTCTGACATCCCCTATACTTAGGGTAAAGTACACCCTAAGTATAGCATAATCATAAGATAGAGATGGGATGTTAGATAAAAGAATGTGTGATATGGACATCTGGATCTATACAACTGCAGGAAGAAGTGAAAATCAAGCATGAGATGCAAATGATGTGAGTAAAAAACCACATCTCATGCAAAATGATAGGGGCAACATCAATGATCAACGGATCATGATCTAGATTGGCTTCAGGCGTTGACTGTTAACTTGGAAGGTAGACTTAGATGACATCTCAGATATATTAATGTCGCCATTGTCATGCACCTTCCGGACCAAGTATGGTCCCTTCCACTTGCTCTACAACTTCCCTGGAAATAGTTTTAGCCTGGCATCGAATAACCATACTTTCTGATTCGACTCAACTGCTTATGGCTGATGTGAGAATCATGCCATATCTTCACTCGTTCCTTATATTATAGGCTACTCGAAAAGGTTGTATCTCTAAGTTCCTCTAGGGCTACCAATTCTTCCTTTCTCTGATCTCCTACACTCTCTGGATCCAAAAATATTTCAGTAACAACCCATAGTGACTTATGTTTCAGCTCAACCGATAAGTGGAATGGCTTGCCATAAACGAGTTGGAATGGAGATGTGCCCAATGGAGTTTTGAAGAATGTCCGATATGCCCATAAGATCGAATCCAAAAGCTGTGACCAATCCTTTTAATTTGCGCGGACTACCTTCTACAATATAGTCTTAATCTCCCTGTTAGAAACCTCAACAAGACCATTCGTCTGTGGATGATAAGGAGTGGCAACTCTATGATCTATGCTGAACTCGCTAGCAAGGGCCCTTACCTTGTCGTTGATAAAATGAGTCCTCCCGTCTGATATCAACACTCTAGGTACCCCGAACTGTGAAATGATATTTTTCCTCAAGAATTTGCAAACGGTATTAGCATCTGCAGTTCGGTCGGGGATGGCCACAACCCAACAACTCACATAATCTATAGCAAGCAAGATATACTCAAATTCCTGACTCTTAGGAAATGGGCCCATGAAATCGATGTCCCATGCGTCAAAAACCTCACAGAAGTGAATGGGTTGCATCGGCATCATATCTCTCTGTCCACAAGTACCCATTTTCTGACAGTCAGTACATCTCTTCACGAATTCATCTGAATCCTTGAAGAGGGTAGGCCACCAAAGGCCGGATTGAAGCGCCTTTTGTGATGTCCGTCTCCCAGAATGATGTCCTCCTGCCTCAAGCTTGTGGCAATAGGTGAGGACACTATGTTTCTCTTCTTAAGGAATACACCTTCTCCAGATGCTATCCCCTCCTTCATGGAAGTGCTACTGGGGCTGGGAGTAATTGGGTTGCTACTGTTGCTGCTGGCTACTTTGTCCACCCTGAGCTGGAGGCTGCTGCTGGGATGAGGTACCTCTGTTTGACCAGCTGAATCCAGGATGATCCCGGCGTATCCAGGGCTGTTGTCGGCCATACCAAATCCTGTTGACTTCCATCAATGTCCCCTGCTCATACGATAAAGAGGGGAGAACTGCCAGTGGTTGATCCGGCTGATACACCACCATCCGAGTGTCCTGAGATGGTGGTGGCTGAGAGTAGTGCTGCTGCAACTGCTGAACCGGCTCTGCCTGAATGTGGTGAACCTGACGGTACTGGGCAGAGTGCTGGGAAGAGTTGTTGCTGCTGGAATCAGCTCGTGACCTGGAACGAGGCTGAGAAGCCGCTTGTGCCTCCTGGAGACACAAGATGTGGGTCTTCAGGTCACTAAGAGTATGTGCCAATTGATCTATTTGTGTCATGCCCTGGCACTGCTTCTTCTATATTATCTCAATGCGGTCCAACTTCTCACTGATAATGCCCATGTCAGCAGCTGAAGATTCTGCCTGTGTTGATGTTGTTGCTGACAAAGAAATGGATGGACCAACATCAACCCGTGCTATCCTCTGATAGGACATGGCCTACGATGAGGGCTACCCCTGAGCGTAGAGCCTGGTCTGGGACATCACTGTGTAGTTTTCAGCCATCTCCTCATAGATGACCCAGACCTGGTCTTTATCCTTGGCGAAGTAGGAACCCCCACAAGAAGCGTTGACAAGCCCCTGCAGCTCCGGCGTCAGCCCACAAAAGAAGCTCTGGACAAGATTGGGCTTGGATATGTGATGGTGTGGACACCGATCGATGAGCTCACGAAATCTATCCCACACCTCATTAAATTGTTCATTGGGGATCATGGAGAAGTTGTTGATCAGAGCTCGTGCTGCGTTGGTCCGGCTGAGTGGATAGTACTTGTTCAAATACTCGGTCCGGAGATGATCCCAAATGGCAACAAATCTCCCCAAATGCTTCAGCCAATTGGCTGCTCTGTCGGCCAGGGAGAAAGGAAATGCTATCATTTTGATAGTGTCCTCGTCCGCGTATCTGTCGTGGACAGTGCTGCAGATCATCTCAATCTTTGAAAGATAATTTAATTTAGAGTATGGTGGAAGTGATTTTGGTTCGATTTGAGCTCGTATGGAGCCGGAATTGGTATTTCAATTATTGGTTTGCGGCTTTTTCCGGATGTGATTATTTGTCATATATACATTATTTTATTTTACAATTATTTCTCTTATTTACAACACATTTTTATTTACAACTTTTGTTTACAAAAATAATTAGTTTGAGGTCAAATTATGTACAACAACAACAAAGCCTTTTCCCACAATTAAGTAGGGTCGGCTACATGGATTCTTTGCCTCCATTTAGATCTATCTTGGGTTGAGGTCAAATTATGTACAAATAAAATAATGTAAGTTTTGTACAAATATACAGGAAAAAATATTTACAAAATATTTTTGGGTTTTTGACAGAAGACCCTATCTCCCCCTACTTTATTCCTGGTCGATCAGGTCAAGTCTTGTCCTTCTCTCGGGGTTCGGATCAGTCTGTATTTATTGCATAAACACATCCTTTTCTTTTTCTTTTCTTCTTTATTCTTTTATTTATGTACAAAAAGTGTTAAAAATGCAATTTTAACAAATGCATGAAAAATGATAATTTTATGCAATTAGTGGGTATTTACAGGTATTTGACTAAGGAAATGAGGCTAAAATAAAAGAATAAAGACGATGAATCATGCATTCATCAATAGCAACACTTAGTTGTCTCTTCTCCGGTTGCTCTACTTCAGGTTGTTCAACATCATCTTGATCATGAGTGGTGTTATCAACTTCTTGATCATTACTTGATGTCAGTTCGAACTCCACCTATTCGTACACGACATCACCTGTCCCTGCATCAACAGACTCGCTACTCGAGTGAAGCATGGAACTCCTGTCACATGTAACATTCCTTATAACAATAACTATATGCTCATAAGGGGATCGGATTCTATACCCCTTTACTCATGCACCATATCATGTAAACACCCCTTTCTTCGCCCTTGGTTCTACCTTTCCTTCACTAACGTGATACTAGGAAGTACAACCAAAGACTTATAAAATAGAATAATTAGCATGATTACCAAACCATACCTCCATGGGTGTTTTGTAGTCAATAGTAGATGCATGACTCGGATTAATTAAGTTACAAGTTGTATTCATGGCTTCAGCCCAGAATTGGAGAGCACGCACCTTGCTTTCTCTAGAAGCGTCATGTTCATTCATTCTGCAATTCCATATGCTATGGTCTATCTCTAACGATGTGATGTCTCGCAGCACCCTCCTCCTTACAAAACTCACTGAACTCTGATGAACAGAACCCTGACCCATTATATGTACAAAGACGCTTCACCTTCTTAGAAGTCTGGTTCTCCACCAAGATCTTCCACTGCATGAAGGTTTGAAGTACCTCGCTCTTGTGCTTCATCATGCACACCCAAATTATCATTGAGTAATCATCAATAATAGACAGAAATATTTGACATCTCCCAAAGTTGGAACGAGATCTTCAAGGGGTTTTTATTTATGAGAATAAGTGTGCATTGTTGTTGCAACCCAAAGAATCCCACAACAAAATTTTTTCTCAAACTAAATTAATTTCAAAAAATATAGCACAAGAATTTTTCTATTTATCTTACCTGTATAGCAATAGGAACGAATTCAGGGAGGCTAAAAATCCCGAGAGTTATTCTAATAATTGAAAAATCAATAAAAGAATAAGGAAATTCAAATGCTAGCTATATTAGTTATTGTAGGGTTTTTATTTTTTTATTTTTTTACTTTTATATTTTTTTATTTTTACTTTTTATTTATTTTTAGTTTTACAATTTTTTATTTTCAAAATAATTATTTTTTCAAAGCAAATTTATACACGAAAGAAATGCAATTTTTTGATTTTTTTTCAAATAAAGTGAAAATGATAAAAAATATCAAAATAAAATGGTTTTGTATATAATACTTTTTATAGTTTTTTGGTGATTTTTCAAAGATTTTTAGATTTTTTGGCACTTTCAAAATGAATAAAAACAGGGAATAATGCAAACAGTGAGTAGACAGAAATATTTTTCAATTTTAAAATATCAAGCAAAATCAAAAATTAGTGAATTTATTTTTTCTAAAAACTATGAGAAATGATCTACAAGCAGGAAGTGAAATCACTATTTTTTGAATTTTCTACAATTTATATGATTTTTATAAGATTTTAGTATTTTACAATTTTAGGGTTTTAAAAATTATTAATGCATGAAATTTGCGCAAAATAAAAGATATAAAAAGAATTTTTTTTGGAATTTTATGAAATATTTGAATTTTTATGATTTTTCAAATTTCAAATAGAAAAAATGAAAAGTTTTTTTATTTTTTAATAATAACAAATGACATTAAAATACAATGAGAAAATTATACCAAGAACATATACAAATCAGAACATAACATGATTTTTGCAGGATTTATTGAGAAATAAAAATATTTATTTTTATGAAAAGAATAAATAAAATAAATATTTGGAATATAGGGACTGAAATGTAAATATTTGAAGTTTTTTTATAAAAAAATAATAGGAAATAAAATACGGGGAATTATTGCAATTTACCTAGATGGTGAGTGCAAGGCACGTGCTCAGGCTCTAGCAGGGGCTGATTTGCAATTTCGAGAAATCCAGGGGATTTATTGAAATTTCATCAGATATTTTCAAAGAGGCTACATGGCGTGTTCTGGGCCCTTAAATCTAGATCCCAGATGGAAGGCTCTGATTGAAATCAAAAGGGGAGAGGGCTTTCTGCCTTCGTTCTTTTTCTAAGGGAGGCGCACCACCCTTCCTTCTCTCCAAGCAATGTCGAAGGTAGCGGTGATCACGGAAGATCCACTCCAGCAGGTGGACAGCGATGATGCGGTGAATGACAGAGGCTGGAGGTGTTGCGCCTAGGTTGAGCAGGGCAAGGCGATGCGGTGATGTGGATCTGGTTGCGGACTGCGACTGAGAGTGAATGGAGGTGGCAGGCGTCCTCCAGGAGAAGGTTCTAGCACGATGTGTTGAGGAGTCGAGGCTCGTTGTTGTCGAGCAGAGGGGAGCGGGCGCTCTGCGGAGGAGGGTGTTCTTCTCCTCCGCACACAAGGCGGAGTTCGGCGGAAGGAGACAGGGATTCCTCCAAGCGGAGGTGGACCTTGCGCTGGTAACGCTCGCGATGGTGGTCTTCTCCAGGCAGCGGAGGAGCTTCAAGGCATTCGGGGATCAATGGGTGTGGCTTTTTGAGATGGCGATGATGGTGCGGGTGAGTAGTGGTTGACGGAGGATGGCCGGTGACGACACTGCGACGGAGGGACTGGTGTGATGGCAGCCTTGTTGCTGGCCTCTCTTTTTTGTAAATTTTTTCGAAGCAGCAAATGAATTTTTCTGTATATTTTTTTAAACAAATCCTGTGTATCTGCAATGGAATAAAAATGCAAACAACTAATTCGATCACGACGGCTCAGTATAAAATTGTTGGACAGAATATGTGAATGGAAAAACGGATCCAGCGAGTTAGACGGATGGATCCGGATCTCTAGCCACCATGCGTGGTCGGAGGTGTGTGGTTGTGTCAGGTAGAACGTGAAATGATGAGATCGAGAAAATGAGATGGAAGATAAGATTCAGGTCGAATTGAGCGATTAGATGAACAACATTTAACGATTAACTACGATTAAAAATTTGACAGTGAAATGACTGTGAAATTAAAATGAAAAATTACAAAACGATTGATCTAAATAAAATACGAAATTTGGATCTCCCCAAATGGGAGCAGATGAACGCTGTAATGGCCTCGACGAAGATCGACTCACTGTCACCGGACAACTCAAAAGCTAGGCACCCTTCCGCCACAAGAAGACTCTTTGAGAATAGGCTCATCTCACCAAAAGATTGATCAAGTGAGAATGAGGGAGGATGAGCCAACTAAATAGAAAAAATATGAATTTGAATTTCAGATTTTGAATGGAGAGAAAAATAAGGTAGGAAGTTAGTGATGGAATTATTTACATAATAATTAATTAAATTACTTTCATCACTTTATTAAATTAAATAATAAATGTTAATTATTTATTTTTTAGTGAGGTTTATTTAAGGAAATCAATTATATACATATACTATATACATACGACACAATATATACATAGTTAAATAAGGAGATTATGTCATTTTATGTTTTAATTATTTTTTTATTTTTATTTTAAAAATTATTAAAAATATTTACTATTATTTACAAATACATTATATATAAAAATATGGATAAAAATATACAATAATAAAATGGTAAAATTGCAAAAACCATCCCAGAAAATCGTCTTTCAAATCATAACTTTCAAAAATTATGAAACCACTATTATTTTAAAGATAAATTTAATTTAGAATACGATGGAAGTGAGTTTGATTCAATTTGAGTTCATATGGAGCCGGAATTGGTCTTTCAATTATCGCTTTGCGGCTTTTTCAAG
This sequence comes from Ottelia alismoides, assembly GCA_037367405.1. Classification (NCBI taxonomy): domain Eukaryota; kingdom Viridiplantae; phylum Streptophyta; class Magnoliopsida; order Alismatales; family Hydrocharitaceae; genus Ottelia; species Ottelia alismoides. The sequence goes on along the minus strand of JAZKJV010004045.1, from coordinate 329,073 downwards.
TGTGGTTGCTTTTATTCTATACATGATTTTAGTTTTATAAGTATTTTTATAATTTAGGAAATATTTTTATTTACAACTTTTGTTTAGAAAATTATTTAATTCGAGGTAAATTTATGGACAAATAAAATATTGGAAATTTTATACAAATATACATTGAATAAAAGTGAAAAGTATTTACAAAATACATATTTTTTTGGATTTCTTGATTAAAGACCTTATCTCTCCCTACTTTATTCATGGTCGATCATGTCAAGTCTTGACCTTCTCTTGGGGTTCAAGTCAGCCTGTTTCTATTGCATATATATAGTCTTTTATTTTTACTTTATTTATTTATTTTATGTTAAAATAGTAATAAATGTACAATATTTACACATAGATGTCGGTTAGTAAGAATATAGATTTAGTAATATATACATGTATTTTATAAGGGATTTTAAGCTAAAATAAATGAATAAAGATGATGAAATGCATATTCATCACCGGACCATACCTCCATGGGTGTTTTGTAGTCAATAGCAGATGCATGACTCTGATTCATTAAGTAACAAGTTGTATTCATGGCTTCATCCTAGAATTGGAGAGCCTGCACCTTGGTTTTACCAGAAGCGTCATGTTCATTCATTCTGCAATTCCATTTGTTATGGCGTATCTCTAACGATGTGGTGTCTCACAAGACCCTCCTCCTTACAAAACTCACTGAACTCTGACGAACAGAACCCCGACCCATTATGTATGAAGACGCTTCACCTTCTTAGAAGTCTGGTTCTCCACCAAGATCTTCCACTGCATGAAGGTTTGAAATACCTCGCTCTTGTGATTCATCATGCACACCCAAATCATCATTGAGTAGTCATCAATAATAGACAGCAAATATCTGACACCTCCCAAGGATGGGACCTGTAAAGGTCCCCAACAGTCAGCACGGATGTAGTCAATCATCTCTTTTATCTTGTAAATAGCTAGTATATATTAGCATTTAATCACTTTAAATGGGGACTCGATCCAGCTTGGGTCAAAGGACTTTGAAAACATCCATTTTATCCCTTGTACTTGTGTGTGTACTCGTTGGTGCACATATTAAGAAGTTTGTGCACAGGTACATGTCGAATGCACAAGCCTGGCAATAGGTGCAAGGTTCTATTGCATCGATGCATTAATACAATACACAAGTAAATAATATGGATAAATCAATGAAGCTCAGATTCGTCTATAAAAAGCCATAAATTAAGCTCAAATCGAATAAAAACACATGCATTTGCATTTAATTTCATCTATTTTTTCATGTGTCTATGCATTTATAATGTTGTATAATTAACGTAATAAATACAAGAAAGTAAAAATTAGAAAAGCAAGAAGGAGGTACTTGTATAGATGCATAACTCAGAGACTTGGTCAGCATGAAGGAGTCGACAAATAAAAAGAAGAAAATCCAAAAAATAATTTCTTTACATTTATATATGTACATATATAGCACTAGTTACACCAAATTCTAGTTCATGTTAACTGGATTTAATGTGAAATTGCTTCTGCTATGTATATATCAATATTCTTAATCAATGAAAAATACAAAAAGTTTCTAGCATGTATATATGGGAAATAAACTGAAATCCCAATTTTAGTCAGCTCAAAACTAAAAGATGTATATCTCACTCATACATATTCCTATGAACCCACACTCATTTTGAAATATTATACGTTCAATCTTCTCCAAAACAAGACTAATTTCAAAATAAGCAAAGTTTATGTGTGAAATTTGAATTTTAGGAGTTGTATATAATACAAAATATATTTTTTACTATGTCATTTCAAGTATAAATCATGACTTTTTCATCTATTTTCTTTTATTTTTGATATTTTAGTATATAATATAACTATCATTGAATAAATCAAAATCCCCAAAAAAGCATAAAATCATTTAAGACTAACAAAAATAGTCGACTATATTCACATATATGTGCATATCTTTGTCTTTAATTATGCATTTTCTTTACTTGTAAAAAGTCCAAAAAAATAGATAATGTATAAATATTATAGTGTTAATATATTAGAAATAATATGTATATATTTATTAATGAAATGTCAAAAAATGTAAAACCTAAAATATTGGTATTTTATACAAATAAAGTACCTTAATCATTCATTATCTATATGTAAGTTATGTTTTTTTGTTGATCTTTTATAAAACTTACAGAACTCATTGTAATCTGCAAATTTTATGTTGAATGTTTTTTTTTTCAAAATTTGAGGTTTACTATGATTATTTTAATTTATTCTTACTTTAAGTTTATGTGTTTTGTGTTGTCACCATGTGGTAGGGGCCAACCATTTGGCCACCCTGCCAATTGGCGCATATCTATTGGTGCTACACTCTGCACTTATCAACGCCTGCTTTGACCCATATCAACTGAAACAAGTTGATCCCGATCAACTTGTCCCCTCCATGTTTCCTTTCCACATGGGCCAACATCCACTCACCCATATGCCTTTGCCACCACCGTCCTCTCCCTCGGATATACTTTACATCTATCAGAGGTCATCTTCCCCCTCATTTAAAACCTTTTAAACCCTAAAAATCACATGTAATATAAGACCGATGAAAGATCATTTTAGGTCGTCCGCATATGCCATAGACCAATCTCTAAGTCCATTGTGTTATTGGTGATAACAAAACATCAGCATCAAGCAATGATGAGATAAAGTGTTGCTTTTTTGCTATGACTTGTGGAGCCTCCAGTCTTATGTAGCAAGGTCATCTACCAAGCTTGCACTGAAACTTTGAGGACCTGTCGCCAGTCTTCTAAAATGACAACCAAGGTGCTCGTCAACACATGAACCCTAACGACCATCGTTATCACTCTCAAGTTGTAACGGATTGAAATTTAAATAAATGACAAACCCTCGCATCTAGAAAATGACTAAACACTTGATTCATCATGTCTATGAGTGCCATTGGGGCATTCACTAGGCCGAATGACATGACCAATAACTCGTATTTCTGATGCCTTTTCTGAAATGCATATTCAGGTATATTAGAATTATGAATGCATAAGTGATGATAACCTAACCATAGATACATCTTGGAGAAAATATATGACCCATGTGGATGACAAAAAGATCATTTAAAGCAAAAGATATGGAATCTTGACCATTACCTTACTCAAATACCAATAATCTTTACAGAACATAGATCCATCCTTCTTATTAGAGAAAAAGATCGGTGCCCCTCATGATGAAGTGGTTGAGTGTATAAAGCCCTTCTCCTTTAATTTATGCACGCTTTGAATTCCTTCAATTCAGTTGATGCCATTATATACGGTACAACTAAAATTGGTTGAGTCCCTGGAATGAGAGAGATTACCAACTCCATTTCCCTCGAGAGGGGAAGTCCTGGTAATTCCTTTGGGAAAACATATGGAATGTTCTTAATAACTTTCACAACTACAAGTTATTTGATCCATGTCTGATCTCCAATGACATGCACAATATAACGACACACCCTTGAGAAAGCAAGTGGCGATTCTGCAATGTCTATATACATGATACACCTCATGATGAGGTGCTTCCATCGAACACAAATACCTTTAGTTTGAGAATTTTATAAATTACCTACTTATGGAAGAAGTTAATTCAAGCATGGAAACTTTCAAGCCATTCCATACCAAGAATTACATCACAATATGCAAGATAAGGATCCCATGGACAATAAACACATGATCTTTGGGTCCAAGATAAGGATCCATGACTATAATAAGCCTCCGACCTAAGGTTCTAGCAAAACTTTATGATGCAAACGAATGGGATGCACCTGACGCAAAGAGATCATATGATGTAAAGTTACCTACAGAAATTGTATCGCACGTTATTGATCCTAAGACATGGGCTTGCTCGTCGATAATGGAATCTAGTTCTCCTTCTCTTCATGGTCTAATAGCACCTACCATGCTATGAGTATATTAGGCTACCCCTACCCCCATGAGAAGTAGAATTCTGTCCATGGTGTTGTGGGTAGCCTCCTCGAAATGTACTTTCTTGACTGTGGAAATCACGAGGGACAACTAACCCTTTGCACGTGCATCTATAATAGTGCCTACTACTAGCTGTGCTACTCTAGTGTCTCCAAAAGTGCTTGCCTTAATATAAGATCTACTCTGCAAGTGGATCAACTGGTAGACAAGTCAGGTTGGTGCAGGTGGAAATGATTGCCCCCTATGTGATTTTGATCGATCAGTATGATCCATCCTCCTAAAAAAGCTCGATCTTGACTATCCAGTCTATACTGACTTACCCTCGCCTAAAGCATGCTCTACCCATGCAACAATATTATTCACCTCCTTCGTTATAACCAAATAAAGGGGTACCAGTCTCTTGTAGATTTCCTTGAAGAACTTGGATACCTTTTCATGGTTAGTCAACATAGTGTTAGTAATGTGCTTCAGCAACTCTATGAACATGTTCATATAGGCAACCATGGTCTTCTTCCCTTTCTCAAGAAGTACAAAATCTATGCAACATTGCTCTAGCCAGTATTTTGGATAGAAACGCTTCTGGAAAGCCATCGTGAACTTTTCCCAAGTAGTTAGCACGGGCATATGTGGATCCGTAAATCCCTACCATTCCTTGACATAGCCAGCTAAGGATTACGTAGCCTTCTCTACATTCTTAAGCCGCATCTTCGCCTTTAGTTGGCCTTGCATATCTTGAGAGTTTTGAAACATTGCTACTTGCAATATTCCTCCTACCATAGTGGTAGAGGCGTAGGAGAAGGTGATAGTGGTAGTGGTAGAGGAGGTGAAATGCCAAAAACCCCTACCTGAGCTAGACTATCCCTCGTATTAGTTTATTGATAAATACTCCTCTAGTGAAAGCTACCTCTGTTACAAATCATGCACCACTGTTGGCCATTAACGCTGCCAATAATTTTGTAGTGTAGTTTTTACGAGGTGACATGATCTACACGTGAAAAAATACGATTAAGAGGAAGAGATCATATCACTAGATGGTGAATTGTAATCATGGAAGGTAAGATGATGCTCAACATTCAATTGACATTGACCATTTTCCCAGATGTCGAGAGACTAATTGTTTGGTGTATGATAGTTTATATCCTATTTTAAAGTTGCATGTAACTGATGAGGCAAGTTGAGTCCGATACCAAATGTAATGACCCGCCTCTAAAGGAGCGCATCTCAACATTTATTCATTATTACCCAACAATAATCACAAACTACCTACACAATATGTGTGAAATCCCTTTTTGTCATAAAATATGGAGTATTTTTGACATCCAAAAAAATAAAATAATCATGTCATTTCATATATCTCATCGAGATCTTTCCAACTAGGCCAAGAACATCCAATTCCGACATTCCTATCTCAAGATATCGATGTTTTAAGTTGGATGATCAAGATCCATATATGGATCCGAACCGGATCCAAATTTGGATCCAAATTTACCTCTCCTTTTATAAATAAGAGATGGTAGGCTACTCTCTCAAAACCCTAGCCACCACAATCCTTCTCCCTCCTTGGAGCACCACCACCTTGGACGGATTAACCACCAGAGGGATGTCATCATCGTCGGAGAAGTTGCTCCCATCAAAGATCTGTGACCACCATCACGTAGGGGAGCTCGAGGTCATCGTTGTACACACATTCATCTCCGATTGAGTGACAGAAATACCATTTCTACATTAGAGGAGATCCCAAGGGAACATCCTCAGAGATAACGATAAATACCTTCCTCTTGTTGTTGAGCTCCACATATTTTTTCCTATATTCTTGGATATCTCTAGAGCCTTATGTGTTCTTGTAACGAAGTTCTATCCCTTCTTTCTGGTGTTTTCAACTTGATTATTGGTCTTTTATCCTTTTACATCTGTGTGTTATTGTGTTATGATTTATAGATGAATATATAATATCATACCAAGAGAAGAAGATTTTGATGCCATCTTAGGTATGGATTGGCTCGAGCAGCATCACGCGTGCCTTGACTTCTTCGATAAGACGGTAGTGTTCCGTCTTCTAGGCATACCTACCTTTCAGTTTGATGGACATGCCGCAGATAGTGAGGTCTTATATGCATCGTTATTGAAGGCCCAACAATTTCTCAATCTAGATCGCATAAGTTTTCTTGCCTATGTTGTGGAGTTACGTGCCCAGGACCGCATGATTGAAAATGTCAAAGTTGTGCAGGATTTTCTTGATGTATTTCTAGAGGAGTTACCTGGACTACTACCAGGGAGGGAGATCGAATTTGAGATCACCTTGATACTTGATACTTGATGCACAACCCATCTCCATCCCTCCATATCGAATGGCACCAGCCGAACTCGGGGAGCTCAAAGTACAACTATAGGAGTTGTTGGAAAATGAATTTATCCATCCCAGTACATCACCTTGGGGAGCACCGGTCCTCTTCGTAAAGAAGGAGGATGGGTCTATACGATTATGCATCGATTATAACCAATTGAATAAAAGGATAGTAAAGAACCATTATCAACTTCCATGAATAGATGATCTTTTCGATCAGTTGCAGGGCGCAACAGTATTCTCAAAGATTGACCTACGATCGGGTTATCATCATTTGAGAATTAAGGACACATATGTGCTTAAATCCGCTTTTCGCACCAGATACAGTCACTATGAGTTTATGGTCTTGTCTTTTGGACTCACGAACACACATGTCGTGATCATATACATGATGAACAGAATTTTCCATCCATATTTGGATCGTTTTGTAGTGGTGTTCATTGACGATATCTTGATCTACTCACCTGATGAGCATGAGCAACATCTTCATACTATTCTTGAGACACTCAGAGAACACAAGTTGTATGCAAAATACAGTAAGTGTGAGTCTTGGCTTACCGAGGTGGCTTTCCTCCGTCATGTAATTTCGAGAGCAGGTGTGGCAGTTGATCCAGGAAAGATAGAGGCAGTAATGTCCTGGGAGCAGCCGAAGACAATTACCGAGATACGTAGTTTCTTAGGCCTCGCCGGGTACTACAAACGTTTTGTTAGGGGTTTCTCACAGCTAGCCCTATCACTTACCACTTTGACATAAAAGGATGTTCCCTTCATTTTGAGCGACAAGTACGAGATGAGTTTTCATACCCTAAAGGAGAGACTGACCAGCGCTCCGATTCTCACCCTTCCTTTAGGCACATTATATTTCACGGTGTATACTGATGCATCGAAGGAGGGTTTAGGAGTGGTATTAATGCAACGTGTCATGTTGTGGCATATGCATCATGACAACTAAAGAACCATGAATAGAACTACCCTACTCATGACTCAGAATTGGCTGCTATAGTCTTCACATTTAAGATTTGACGTCACTATTTATATGGGGTCACGTTTGATATTTTTATAGATCACAAGAGTCTCAAATATATTTTTGACCAGCGTGAGTTGAACATGAGACAAATATGATGGATGGAGTTGTTGAAATATTATGACTACACTATCTCTTACCATCCGGGTAAAGGGAATGTGGTAGCAGATGCTTTGAGTAGGAGAGTGCATACCAAGGGCACCGCAACTTGGCTACAGACTTGGAATGTACTCACGACACTTAGTGAATGGCACGCTTTTGATAGTACTACTGATACTGTAAATGTACATGCCAAGTATAGTGGATTATGGGATAGGATTGTGCATGGTCAGTAGACAGATCAGAAATTATAAGACTTGTTCCATCGATGTCTGAAGGAGGAGTTTGATGGACTCAGAGTTTGTGAGTCCATCGTATGGAAGGGAGACCATGTCTGTGTCCTTGATTATGATGATTTTAGGAGAGTCATCCTAGATGAGGCTCACTATTCTAGATTATTTATCTACCCAGGAAGCACCAAGATGTATAGAGACCTCCGTCAGCATTTTTGGTGGGAGGGGATGAAGAGAGATGTTGCAGAACATGTTAACTGTTGCCTTAATTGTCAATTGGTGAAGGCAGAGCACAAGCATCCTCCTGGCTTGTTACAGTAACTTCCTATCCTGTTGTGGAAATGGGAGAGTATCTCTATGGATTTCATGACATCCTTACCTCATACAGCAGATGGACATGATGCTATTTGGGTTATTGTGTACTGATTGACCAAGTCCGCACATTTCATTCACTTGAAAATGACATGCACCTCGGTAGATCTGGCTAAGTGATGAATCCGTGATTAATCGCCTTTATTCTTTCATTTGGCTAAAATTCTTGGTAAAATACATGTAAATATCCACTAATTTCAACTAATTATCATTCTAATCGTAATTATTAATATTATCTTAAAAATAAACCAAAATCCACAAAAATTATTGAAACCTTCTAAAATTCATAAAAACGGTAAAATAAGATTAAAACATAAAAATAATAAAGTATAAAGCAAATAAAAATACAAATTATTTTCTAAAATAAAAATACTAAAATACTTAAAATTTACAAAAACAATATAAAAATGTTAAAAATCAAATAAAAATTCAGAAAAATCCTTAAAAATAAAAATTAGGAACCCCTTTTACCTTAGTTTGTCTATAGGTTAACCCTAGTTACAAATAGTTTGACTCACTGAGTTCGACACTCTCGTGCTTAACCGCTATATACTTAAGTTTAAGAGTATAAATAAAATAAATAAAAAGATTAACTAAACCTTAATCTTTTCTGGTAAAACTCACTTGATCGATACAACAACCGATACATTTTCTCTGCTCCTTTTACAGGTTCAGAAGATCGGTGATCAGGTGATGTTTTTCAGATGGTGTCGTTGCTGGGGAGGCAGCGCTAGGGTAGTCGTAGACCTATGTTTAAGGTTTTCTCTTTTCGCCAATTTATTTTTCTAACTTCACTGCTTTTTATTTCTGAGTTGTGCAGTACAGATTGAACCGCACGAGACAGAACCACAAAGCTGAACTTCTTGTAATTTCTTGTAATAAAAGCATTATTCATAGGAAGGGGCTCCTTCAGGGTATCCCGACTTGTACCTCTCCCTCTCTTCTTCTCGGGGTTTGTTTCACCAAGGTTGTACTCTTAGGGGAGTAGGACACCCACCATGGCTTTTTCGCTCGTGATTTTTCTCGATGATTTACTGCGATTTTTCGAGATAGGTGCTTGTTAGGATTTCTCAGTTTTTCCCTTCTCTAGGCAACCGTAGCTAGATGCTTGCTTAAGTCGAAACACCTAGTTGCTTGTATCTAGGACCATACCCAAAAGACAAAAAATATGTTAGACGATCTTTCTGAAAATACTCAAAAAAGTGAAAAACAAAAATAAAATAGGGACTGTTAACTTTATCTGATTGTAAAACAAAACGTAAGGACTCCACTTGTTTTGGGGAGAGAAACCCTTGCAATTGCATCGTAGGTACACTCTCCAGATTCTGAGTGGGAGACGACACATAAGGTAGAGGCAGAGTTCGGGCTTCTTCCGAAGTACTACTTAGTTCATGCTTTCACTTTATCTTCAGTGGGTACTCTCGGGTAGCCGGAAACGGTCCGGATGTACTTAGCAGAGTGGGAGGTGTAGAGGACACTGCATAAGGCTCCGTCCTCAAGTAACACGGGTAGCCGGCAACGATCCGTACTTACTTCCATACTGGCTAAGACTAGGTGATTTTTGGTAAGAACTTGGGACAGTATTCTGTACAAGTTTTGGGCACCTATCTGATCTCACTAATCTATGAGAAGATCTGTCTGCCAAACAACCTTAAAATTGACAAGATGAATGACAGAACTCTTACGGTCATCACCAGGATTGCATTGGTGAACTCATCATCTGTCTCATCACGATGATGGGTAGACGATCTCTTAGGCCGACTCTTGTGGCAGCGCTTCCAGGCGCATCTACCCGATCATCTAGGTCGGTTTGAGATGTCTCGTGTCTCAAACCTGAGTCTAGCCATTTATCCTTCTCTAAGTGTGACTCCGACCTCAGAGAATTCCCTCCCTTCATTTCTCATATTTCTTCTTTGTCTCCTTCTATCTCCCTCCCTACATTTCTCTCGAGTCACCTTTCAGTTACATCAGTGGCAGCTGAGCTGAGGTTAGAGACCCATGAGCTAGTATCAGATCAAATGAGATATTCGGGTCCACGAGTTGCTGAGTCATGAATGCGGATGAAGCAGCATGTACCTACTTCAGGAGCTGAATTAGTTTCTACATCAAGATTACCTATCTTCCTGATTGACTCAGATTTCGTCTCACTACTTCCAAAGTTCCATGGAAAACCGCACGAGGAACCATATGAGCATCTTTATGAGTTCGAGGAGATTTGTAGCACTTGATTCTACTCAGATATTACACCTGAGGATGCCATGAAGAAGACCTTTCCCTTGACACTCAAGCACGAAGCTGCAAGATGGTTCCGAGGTTTGGGAAAGGAGCGAGCCAGCTGGGTGATAACTAGGGTCTATCGTAGGTCTAAATATGTCTCACACAAGGCGGAGATGGAGTAGCTGCGGCGACCCGCAATAAATCTTAATTGATCAACAATTAACCCACGACAATCAAATCAAGCAATGAAAATAGAAGTGGAGTCAAAATTTATTATAACTCTACAAAAATGTGTATAGTGTGCAAGTGTGTAGAGGTCGAACACAGGGAGCAAGCAAGATAGATCAAACAGAAAAGTGCCAAAATGTGATGTGATCAAGTGCCTACAAATATGCAAATTTTTGTGGGTTTTTAATTTTTTAATTTTGTATTTTTGTATTTTGATTTTTATTTTCTGATTTTATATTTTCTTTTTATGTTTTATAATTTTTTTTTATGTTTTTATAAATAGAAAATATACACAATATAAGAAAAGAGAATAATAGAGTATTTATAAAAATAAGGAAAGATAATCAAATTTTAGAAAGTAAAATGTTTTTAGTCTTTTTATAATTTTATAATATTTTTTGTGATTTTTCTAGATTTTTCTGATTTTTTTGGTATTTTTAAAATAAAAAAATACTAGAAAATAGGAAACTAGGTTGTTGGTCGAAATTAAAATGGCGATTGAAAATAGCAAACAGTATCCAAAATTCCTCAAATTAGTTTAAAAAAAGGCAATAGAATAAGGAAACTACAGAAACTGAGATTGCATTTTTAGGATTTTTTATGGATTATTAATATTTTTTGAAGATTTTTAGAGTTTTATAATTTTTAGGGTTTTTGTTTTGAAATTTTTAATGATTTTTGGTCTGAAGCTAAAAGACACTAAAATAGACTAAAGGTAATTTTTTTGGAATTTGTCAAACAGTTTTGATAGTTTTTTGTATTTTCTAACACAAACAGTAGCAAAAATACATGTTTTTTATTTTTAATAAATAAGAAAATGCAATAAAAATGCAAAACAAAAATGTGATGTGAATCTACAATACCACAGGAGCTTAACCTATTTTTTTGTGGATTTTTTAGCAATGCATGGATGCATGAATTAAATACAAACAACAAATAAAAACTAGACAGCTAGCAGAGGCATATGTGCAAATATCAGGAAATCCAGGGGCCAATATGCAATTTTTTCACAAAATTTATAACATAAAAACAAGTTCCAAGACTGAATACAAATAACACAACTTGCAAGGGTACGCCCGCAAATTACCCAACCCCACGCGTGCCTGGCACGCACTTGAGAAGGACCTAAGTGCAATAACAAAAACCTCCAGGGGCTTACATGCAAAATGTTATATGTTACAAAATAGTTCCTGGACTCAGACGAAATAACCAAACTAGCAGGGGATCCAATGCAAAATTACTACCACCCCATGTGCACAGATTACGTGAGGTGACGTGGAATGGACCTAAATGTAAATAAACAAAGTGCGGGGGCCTAGATGCAAATATTACAAAAATATGTAAACTTCAGACAAAAATTTATGGACTAAATAGAAATACAAAAATTGCACGGGGTGATAGTGCAAAATACCCCTCATGCGCGCGATCCAACAGTCGTTGGCGATTCACTTGAACACGTGGAGGGCGTTGGACGGTTGATGACGCTTCGCAGCCTACATCTGAGATTAGATCTCAGATTGACATCCAACGGCGGTGGGCTCTGATGATCCGATGGTGGTTGTGCAGCTGGAGGCGCGGCCTAGATCCGACGGCGTAGAGGGCCGGAGCAAGAATAGGGAAGCGTCGTCGGCGAGGCAAACTTCCCCGAGCTCAATCTCCGTCCTCCGACGTTCCTTGAGCTTCAAAAATGGCCTGGAGGCTCCTGGTAGTCAGCTCTATCTCCTGGGGGCTCCGAAAAGCCTTGGCGACGGCCGAGGGTCGCTGGAGAGGAAGGCGGAGCTGGAGGGCTTCGCGGGTGCTCCGGCGATCTTCAAAACGAGCCCCAGGCTTGAGTCAACAAGCTTTGACCTGCGAAAAGGCGTGAGAGGGTCCAGGGCAAAATGCATGGACCCTACGGAGGTGGAAACGCGACGAAGGAGGGTGGCGCATGGTGGTGGCCGGAGGTGCACTCCGGCGAGGGTCACGTGAAGGGCGAATCGATGGACGAAACGTGAAAATTTTTGGGGCGAAATGATCCTAAGACTAAGGCGAATAGAATGCAAAAGAAATAAAAGGGAGAAGAGATTTGCCTCGATGGTCGGAACCAGAGGGAGATGTACCTCTATGCCGGTGAAAGGCGGAGGTGGTGGAGCCGCCTCGGTGCTCGCTCGACCCGCCTGAAGATTTCCAAAGGAAGTTGTCATCTCCTTGGTTGATCGGGCACGAAGAGGGGAGCGGAGCTTATGGAAGAGTGGTTCAAAATCGAGTTTGAAAATCAGGTCTCAATATGAAGGGTTGACGGATGGAAGAGGAAGAACGAGGCACATGGTGCGACACAGTGACCCAATGCCCAAGGAGAGCTAGGGGTGTGAATCACCATAGTCCAAGGAAGAAAAGTCAAGAAGATTATTACGCAAAATGGTGCAAGGGTCGGCCTCAAAAAATCGAGAAGAGGGACCAAAAACGATGCTCTAATAAAGGGACAGGGGAAGGACAACTAGTTGACCGGGAGGGTCAACGCTGACTGGCGCCTGGTTGGTCCACGTGGACCAACCAGGAAAACCCCTCGAGAAATGTTTTGTAAATTCAATAAAAATTAGAAAATGATTTTATTAATTTTTGATTATTAGATAAAAAATATTTATTATTTTATAAGGTATTTTAACATGATTTTTAATTATTTTTATGAGGTGTAAAAATAAGAGTTACCTTTTATAGCCCTTTATAGGTATCTATATCTATATATATTTTTTTATTTTTATTTTTTGTATTTAATTTTATTATTTTTGTTTATTATTTTATAAATTTATATGATACTTTTATACACTTAAATATACTTTTATTATATTTTTCTGAGGTAATTTGTATGTTTAATAAAAGTATGAATTATATAGGTATGTATATAGATATTATACCTATGTGTATTATATACAAGTATTTTATTTTGTATTTTATTTAGGTTTTTGTTCTGATTTTAATGTACATATATATTACAAATAATATTTACAAAATTATAAAAATATAAAATGGTAAAAATAATGAATAAATAATAAAATGAATATTTTAATCTGTACAAGTAGACAATAGGGGTCCAAAACTCAACTTTCAAACCGTACCTCCACCAAATGCGAAACCACTGCCGTTAAATAGCTTATTTTAAATTATATACACTTAAAGGTGAGTTTGATGCATTTGGAGTTTTTATTTGCGAGATACAGGTCTGGGAAGTTGGGATTCTGGAATTTTATTCAGATCATAACTTTTTATCTGTATATTATTTTTGAGTGAATACAATTTTGTATTTTTCTATATTTAATTATCTACAACTTTCATGTACAAAGTTTCTTTATTTGAGCTATAAAAAGTGGAACCAAAAATAGGTCCCAAAATGAATAAAGAATGAATAACATGAATAGGTATTTTTATTGTATTCTGACCCTTATCTCCTCCTACTTTATTCCTTGTCGACCTATTCATTGAGATGCCTAGGTCTCGAGGTTCCAGGTCATAAAATATTTACAATATTTTATTCTTTTTCTTTTCTTTTATTTATTCTATAATTTTGGCTTTATATATAGTATTTTATACACTATTTACATGCACATGCATGAATGCTAAGATGCGGGAATTAAGGGTATTTACACGCATTTGCCAGGGTTTTTGAGGCCAAAATGATAGAATAAAGATGATGAAATTGTTGGAAATGCGAGCCCACGGCGAGCCATTATGCAATAAATGTTGTTGCAATTCACTCCTTGATCTGAAATGAAGAATACATAATTTGCATAATAGGTCCCTTAGTGCAATTAGGGTTATGTACCATGGCCATCTTAATAATCATACAGCTGTTGATTCAATTATTGAATCATAGAGGCTGGTGCTTAGATGAATATCTAATGAGTTAGATTGAGGACTCATCAAGCACCGTCAAATGATTATTAAGAGATGATCTCCAGCCTGAGTAGGAGATGGCAATCCTATCTCATTTAGGTTGATATCTGACCGACCTCTTGATGCAGGTCCTCTGCATAGGAATAGAGATTCGGAGGTGTCAGATGAGTTAGGTCAAAGAGTTGACTTAACGAGATCGAGATATCCAAAGTCCTATATCATATGCTGTCATGATATAGGCACACATCCTCTGACCGGAGACAGATGTGTTACTATATGTCTGAGTATGTACATTTGGCAGACCAATAGGTTGATGGCCTAATCAAGGTCTATACACCGGCGTGCTGGTGTGCATATAAGGGCATATGAGTAATACGATCTCTCAAAGGGATCATACAGGTTCACTACTGGACCGGAAGACATGAGCTCACTCATGAGATATTGGGAAGAATCAAATTCCGTGCGCACGGTCGTCTCGCTTTGGAAGCTTGACTGAATTTGTTGGTTTGATATATACTTTTGGAAAGTATATGATCAAGACCTAGGTATGATATATGCTTTTGGAAAGTATATGATCAATACCGACTCCCAATGATCGAATGAGAAACTTACTGATAAAACCCTGAAGTAGACAGTATAAAGTTGATCTAATACTTCGGGTTTAATCTGAGTCTTCCAGTATGCAGGATGTACAGGTATTGGGAATACCTGAGGGCGATGTGATCATAAACGGTTGTATAACCATGACGCTTCCATTCCTAGGGAGTGATGAAACGGGTCTGGATTTTAGTGACTCCTCTTAATAGAGAAGTAATCTGATCTTAGTCCAAATGTTGGACATTAATCTGAATGTGATTCAGATTCAATGAGAAGATTAGATTTGCGGTCTTGATTTAATCAAGCATCTATGGGAGGCCCGAGATCTGGATTTGAGATGTGATCTCAATATCCATGTCACTATACGTGGAACAATACAATCGCCCTGTCCTTATCTCCAAGTATTCGCGGAGAAAGCGCATTGTCCTTGAAAGAGTTCATGGATAATTCTATTGTTGATATATGTATCCGAGCATTGAGAAAATGGATAATTAAATGTGGTTTAATTATCATGAATAATATGAATTTGATTCATATTATAAGGAGAGTTATCTTAGATAATTAAATGTGATTTGATTATCAAAGATGTGAATAATGTGAATGTGATTCATATTATTTGAACACATGAGATAAAGAGATCCGAGATGATTAAATATGATTTAATTATCAAAGGATAAGAATAATATGGATGGTAATATCCAATTATTCATAATATACTATAAATGTGATTTATAATGTATTAGAGAGAGTTAATTATAATTTATATGTGTTGATTAATTATTATGTGTATTGGATACACATTGTGTAATTAATTGACAATGTAAATTATATATTGTTTTGGGTTGTGAATTTGATTCACAATTTTTCTATGGCAAGATTGCAATATTCTCAAATATAATTATGAATTATTTTTGAAGAATAAAAAGCCAACAAAAGTTGTTGGAAATAAATAGAGGAGATTTTCAAGGAGATATGCAATCTCATGGATTTCCATGAGATTGCTCTCTCCATGGAAAGAGGGGGTGGCACATCATTCCCAAAAGGAATGTGTGGCCGTCCACATGGAAAGTGCATGGAGATGAAATCTCCATGCATATTCTCTCCTTATTTATTGGATTGATTTTGGATTAATTTGTATTTGATTTTGTCAAATATATTTTGATCTAAATTTGTTGGTTTTACCAACAACAATCTTAGCCATTGGATTGACATAAATCAATCTCACCCATTGATTTTATATGTCCCATGGATTGAGATCCATGGATCCCAAAACCCTATAAATAGAGAGGCATACCCATGCTCTCTCTTTACACACAATGCTTGAGAAGCATCTCTCTCTCTCTCTCTCTCTTTCTCTCTAGAGGTCAGCCCTCTCTCTCCCTCTCATGGCCGTCCACCATGGATGCCATGGAGAGGTTCTCCATCGCCGCGGCATCGTCGTTATGCTGCCCGTTCTTCTGCTCGTGGATCTCCGTCTCCTTCGGTGCGCCTCGCTCGTGAAGAAGATGATGGATCTCGTGTGTCGAGATCAGGAGATCCGCCGCTTGGATCATCAACATGGATTGCGAGAAGCACGCGGTTCATCCCCGCGCTCGCAAGCGTCTCCTCCGTCGGATCGGACTTGAGACAGGAGGTCTCTTCGTTTAGAGACTCGATCGCAACCACGCTTCAAGAGGTAATCCTATTACTTGTTTGTGGTTTATACGAAACGATTCGAGAAGTGTTCTTGGACCATGTGGTTTCGTCGTATAAAAATTTTAAATTCCGCTGCATCGAGCAACTAGTGCGACTAGTCGCTCCTCGTCGTATTCGATACGACGCTCATGCTTCCGTGATGCGCTTGAGGATCTAACCATATCCTTCAAGTGGTATCAGAGCCTTAGGTCGACGGTTTCGAATAGTGATTCGTTAACCAAGGACGACTTGCGTTCGCTAAGGTCGCGAAAGTTTTCATCGCATTTGATTTCGCAGATCTGTTTAGTAAATAAATTCGGCACTTTTTAAATTGTTTAAACACGAATTTTATACTTGGATTATGTTCCCCATTAAATAAGAAAACCATAGGATCTGAGTTTGCGTAAATCGGATTTCGTATGCTCGAGATATGGTCGTTTTAATGAACATGTATGCACTGTTGCGGGAACTGTGAATCTGAACGTGATTAAAATGTTAATTACTGTTTAGACTTGCCTCGAAATGCGTGAAACATCACTTAGGTTCTGTCCTAAATCAAATTAGCAAACTTTAGAAACTGACTTTGCTTAATTTGGATTTAATATGATTGAGATATGCCAATTTTAGTAAGTAGGGGTCACTGCTGAAATTGCTTTCCTAATCAAGAACCTTGTGATTGTCAATTAATGAAATTAATTGTTAATTTCGTGAAATAATCTTGAAAAATATTTGTGAAATATTGAAACATGATTATTTGCCTAATTGACTTGGCCCCAACCAATTAATTGATTAGATTTGATCTAAACCTTAATTGGAATTACAATCATCAAACTTCTTGCTTGAATAGGACTTGGGAATTTGCCTAGCAAATTTCCTTAAAATCAAAATTGTTTTGATTACTATATGGCATAATTTCGGTTGAAGAACCGATGATCATCTCAAGTACAAAATAATCAATTTGGCATTATCCTTTCCCGAGGCGGATATGGTGTCTAGTCGGGGATCGCTGGGTCAGCGGGTTGCAACGTATGTGGTCCGTCCCACTCCCGTCGGTACTGGCCATGACAACAGGTAGGGCCGGGATAATGTCCGAGGGATTATGATGTATTTTTCTAATTATTAAAATACGAATTAATACGTACTTTGAGAATAATACCATATATATATTCAAGCATAAAATTAAGTTTGATTGATTAAATTGGATTGATAATTAATTTAATATGATTAAGTTAATTATATCCAGTTAAGAATACTCTAATATGATTAGAGTTGATAATTCCCTTGGAAGAATTAATTATATGAATGTGATTCATAGAAATTAATTTAATTTGAATAAGATATGGAGGATCACATAAGTGACATCCATGGTCTCCCGTCAAGGCGAAGAGTTTCGTCGCCAGATATTATATGTAGGAGACGCCTGTCCGAAGTGACAGCTCCTGTATATGATCCATTTGGATCGGGCTCGTCGCTTCTCGAAAGAGTAAGGATGTATGCGTAGTGACCCCAATATCGGGTCCTCATATTATTGGGGCGATATTGGATTGCGCATAGCGAGTTGTATTCCTGTTGACGGTTGGTTCAATTAATGACGAGTCAACATCACCTTAGGGGTGGTGGGCCCGGGTATTAAAGACCGAATTGGGAGATGCAAGTTGGACTTGCAAGGCGGAATGTGTTCCCGCTTCTTTTTATCCGAGTTGTAGGTTCTCATATTATTGGGATGCAACAAAGATAAGGAAGGAGATCACAGATCTTGCTTGAGATATGATGGTAAGTATAGCTCTTACATTGAAAGTGATTAAGGGAATGAACTTTCATTGTTGACATGGCAAGACAACTTTGATATAAAATTCCTAATTCAAAGTAAAACATGTACATATATAAAATATATACACTCATGCAAATTTCAAATTTCTTATTTCAGATAATCTTTCATTAAACCCACTCAATATTATACTCAATAATAACCAGTAAAATATCGTGGATTGGACCCTATAATCCAGATATTGTACTTGCAATTGGACACACAATGTATGTGGTTGCAATGTGCAAGTTTCCTCATAACAATGAGAAGTGATAATTAAATAGACAATAGGACTAAAACCCTAGGGTTTGTATGTCTCTATAAGTCTTGATCTTATCGAATGTACTTTTGAAGTAACATGTCGATGATGATCGTGATTATCAAATTAATCCTTATAAAATCAATAAAGATATTCTGGCATACATATGTGCTCTCGACATTTAATCATGAATGATGTGGTTCTCTACATCATGCAGAATGGTAGCTCTATAAGAGATGATGTATTCAAATTATTTGAATACCTACCTGAACCTATGTTTTAAGAGTTTAGATGGATGTAGATGATGAGTGTCATCATTCTACTATCTATACTCTAGTCATTCATGAAGCTTCATAATATTCATATTGTATGAATTGGGTGAAGCTTGTATAAATGTTGAAATACTCTTATATTGAAATTTTTGATTTTAACATAAGAGATCCTTATTCTTAAGCAATGGTTGTTTATAGATAAAGGGAGCGCAGTGGAAGCATGGGTTGGACTCAAGCAAGAAGTATAATCAAATAGTTGACTGTACTTCTATGACTCCCATATGACATCCAAAGAGTTGGATGAATGCCAATGCTGCAATAAGTTGATGTGTTGATAGTATGACTATCAAGTCTGTCTAGAATCCTCAGAAAAGGACTCGGATAGAGCATCAGTATAATCTACATATAATCATTGAAATTGACTTACTTATTTGATAAGTAAAGTCTAATAATTGTATCTCAATCTTCTAATAACACTTGCAATTGGTTGCATATGTATTAGAATATTAGAAATTTGATCTTAAGGTTTATTGATCATCCATGTTGAAAGTGATGCAAGTGTTGCAACAGTTTCCATGAGATCAATAGACTTCATATTTTCAGTGGGAGCCCTTAGTCTTAGAGAATGTCTCTATGACCTAGATATTAGAATACACTCATTGTTTATTTCTAATTGTTGGATATAAACATGAATTCTGTAATAAATCTATCATAAAGAGTTATGATGGAAATATTTCAGATAGTAATCTAAAATTTAGTGGATTATATTAAATTAGAAAATTATTGAATGGTTCATTGAGATTTCTAATACTGAAAATTAAACCTTTAAAAGATCAATAGGAGGATAAAGATCATTTGACAATGATCTGGCATCAAATTTTGGACATATGTCTGTTGATGAAATCAATGGACTGGTAAGACATGAAACTTTAGATTGTCTAAAGATTCAAATCTCACATACTTGTGAATATTGTATTCAAAGTAAAATGTCTAATACATCCTTCCTTGGGAAAGGTGTAAGATGCCTAGGTATTAAGGATCTCATACATATTGATGTATGCAGATCATCTATATCATAGTAAACATTATGGATATGTGATATCTGTTAATGATTATGTATGATATGAGATCTCTTCTCTTCACCTAAGAAACCTTTGAAATGTTCAAAGATTTCGCAATTTTGGTTTAGAACCAAAGTTTGAAGGAAGATGAAATGAATTTGATCTAACCAAGGTAGCTCGTACCTATTAGATGAATTCAAGAAATACCTTATGGAGATATGAATATCATTCCTATCTCAATCCTCCTAATGAACCTTAACTCAAAGGAGTTGTAGGGAGATACAATTGATCATGTGTGACATGATTTAATCAATGATTAATCCTAGCATAATTATCTCTTAAGTTTCCAAGATATGTATGTAGTAGAGACTGCATTATATACTTAATAAGGTTCCATGCAAGTAAGCTGGAATTTAGCACTAGAGAGTGCTACTTCATTAGGAAAATAAAGGATGGTATTGGATACCTACTTTATGACCTTGAGATTCTTAAAAAATCTCATCTTTGAGAATATGATTCTTATAGGATGACTCTCTTGAGAATCAAGATGAAAATGAAGTAAAGGAACTCATTTAATCTTGAAAAGATAATGAGACTCCTGAAATTGGAAACAAAAGAATAATTGAAGATGAAACACTAATACTTCTTCAAATAAGTTTGAGGATGTATTCCATGTGAAAATGATTGGACTTCATGTGATGAAGCTCCTAAGGATCATGGCATGGATAGATGGATGTTAGCAATAAAAGTCTAATGTAGACTTCATATACAAGTGTTGTATATGGACCCTCGAGGATCCACCTATATGGGTAAGACCCATTAAGGTCTAAATGGATCTTCAATAGAAAGAGGGAACCTGATGAGAAGGTAGAGACCTTCAAAGCACGGTTCGTAGCCATGAGCTACACACCGAAGAGAAGACATCGCTTCCGATGAGACTTGCTCTCCAGTGGCCTTGCTTTAACCCATCAGAATGTTGCTAACTATAGCTACACAACTTGTCTTTGACATCTTCATGATGTGAGTCAAGATTGCATTCCTCTATGAATACCTCTCTAAGGATATTCATATGAAGTAGCCCCAGGGCTTCATGGTTGAGGAAAGTAAGGTGTGCTAGCTGAAGAACTCCATCTTTGGACTCAAATAAGTTTCTTGTAGTTGGAACATAAGATTTAACGAAATTATAAATGTTATGATTTCAGATAAAATCTTGATGAACCATGTGAAGCTTAGTGGGAGTGCCATTGTGTTCATCGTGCTTAATGTAGATATTATTCTAATCATATAAGAATAAATGATAAGTGTTTTATAATTTGGTTGTTCCATACCTTGAGATACGATTTCAAGGATACCTCTTAGATCTTAATTCTGAAGTCGTTCAGAAGCAAAGAGAAGAGGGTATTGGGACTGTCGCATTAGTAGTACACCTTGGACTTATTCCATTTTCTGGAAAATTCCAAGAAAGGCTTCCTTCCCTTAAGATGTGGTAGTGACCTGTCTAGTGGGATAGCACCTCAAAGAGTTGAGGAAGTGAATGCTATAACTGCTTGCACTTGTGCATTAGTTATAAGAAGCTGAATGTATTCTAGATGTGTACAAGAACCAGATGTCTACCATGCAGTGGGAGTAGTAAACTGTTACTAATCCTGCTATGGAGATAAAACACTTGATTGCAGTAATAATAATAATATCTTCAAAGATGATAAAACTTGGAGATAGTGATCTCAAAGTCTTATCTTCAAAAGTTTAAGATCTTGTAGATAGTGATCTATGATGGTCTTAACTGTAGATACCTTAGGAGATAGAGATCTCCATGAATGAAGGTATTCTAATAAGGATTATGGGAATACTGGTTATGATAATTAATAAGATGTAGTGTCAAGGACACTATAACCAACAAAATTGAGTATCGGTTGCATGAGATGCAACATTCGCATTGGATGCGAGCACTGTTACTAGGAGATATGCAATTGCCGTAAAAGGACTTGGCGTAGTCTCTTGGGAACGGAGTGACTGATCAGCTTACCTAGCTATTTTCTAAATAGCCTATGATTGTCACATGAGTGTGGGTTTAAATGATTAGCCCATTAATGGCTCTTTGGGCTAGTGGGAGATTGTTGGAAATGCGAGCCCACGGCGAGCCATTATGCAATAAATGTTGTTGCAATTCACTCCTTGATCTGAAATGAAGAATACATAATTTGCATAATAGGTCCCTTAGTTCAATTAGGGTTATGTACCATGGCCATCTTAATAATCATACAGATGTTGATTCAATTATTGAATCATAGAGGCTGGTGCTTAGATGAATATCTAATGAGTTAGATTGAGGACTCATCAAGCACCGTCAAATGATTATTAAGAGATGATCTCCAGCCTGAGTAGGAGATGACAATCCTATCTCATTTAGGTTGATATCTGACCGACCTCTTGATGCAGGTCCTCTGCATAGGAATAGAGATTCGGAGGTGTCGGATGAGTTAGGTCAAAGAGTTGACTTAACGAGATCGAGATAACCAAAGTCCTATATCATATGTTGTCATGATATAGGCACACATCCTCTGACCGGAGACAGATGTGTTACTATATGTCTGAGTATGTACATTTGGCAGACCAATAGGTTGATGGCCTAATCAAGGTCTATACACCGGTGCGCTGGTGTGCATATAAGGGCATATGAGTAATACGATCTCTCAAAGGTTTCATACAGGTTCACTACTGAACCGGAAGACATGAGCTCACTCATGAGATATTGGGAAGAATCAAATTCCGTGCGCACGGTCGTCTCGCTTTGGAAGCTTGACTGAATTTGTTGGTTTGATATATACTTTTGGAAAGTATATGATCAAGACCTAGGTATGATATATGCTTTTGGAAAGTATATGATCAATACCGACTCCCAATGATCGAATGAGAAACTTACTGATAAAACCCTGAAGTAGACAGTATAAAGTTGATCTAATACTTCGGGTTTAATCTGAGTCTTCCAGTATGCAGGATGTACAGGTATTGGGAATGCCTGAGGGTGATGTGATCATAAACGGTTGTATAACCATGACGCTTCCATTCCTAGGGAGTGATGAAACGGGTCTGGATTTTAGTGACTCCTCTTAATAGAGAAGTAATCTGATCTTAGTCCAAATGTTGGACATTAATCTGAATGTGATTCAGATTCAATGAGAAGATTAGATTTGCGGTCTTGATTTAATCAAGCATCTATGGGAGGCCCGAGATCTGGATTTGAGATGTGATCTCAATATCCATGTCACTATACGTGGAACAATACAATCGCCCTGTCCTTATCTCCAAGTATTCGCGGAGAAAGCGCATTATCCTTGAAAGAGTTCATGGATAATTCTATTGTTGATATATATATCCGAGCATTGAGAAAATGGATAATTAAATATGGTTTAATAATCATGAATAATATGAATTTGATTCATATTATAAGGAGAGTTATCTTAGATAATTAAATGTGATTTGATTATCAAAGATGTGAATAATGTGAATGTGATTCATATTATTTGAACACATGAGATAAAGAGATCCGAGATGATTAAATATGATTTAATTATCAAAGGATAAGAATAATATGGATAGTAATATCCAATTATTCATAATATACTATAAATGTGATTTATAATGTATTAGAGAGAGTTAATTATAATTTATATGTGTTGATTAATTATTATGTGTATTGGATACACATTGTGTAATTAATTGACAATGTAAATTATATATTGTTTTGGGTTGTGAATTTGATTCACAATTTTTCTATGGCAAGATTGCAATATTCTCAAATATAATTATGAATTATTTTTGAAGAATAAAAAGCCAACAAAAGTTGTTGGAAATAAATAGAGGAGATTTTCAAGGAGATATGCAATCTCATGGATTTCCATGAGATTGCTCTCTCCATGGAAAGAGGGGGGCGGCACATCATTCCCAAAAGGAATGTGTGGCCGTCCACATGGAAAGTGCATGGAGATGAAATCTCCATGCATATTCTCTCCTTATTTATTGGATTGATTTTGGATTAATTTGTATTTGATTTTGTCAAATATATTTTGATCTAAATTTGTTGGTTTTACCAACAACAATCTTAGCCATTGGATTGACATAAATCAATCTCACCCATTGATTTTATATGTCCCATGGATTGAGATCCATGGATCTTAAAACTCTATAAATAGAGAGGCATACCCATGCTCTCTCTTTACACACAATGCTTGAGAAGCATCTCTCTCTCTCTTTCTCTCTAGAGGTCAGCCCTCTCTCTCCCTCTCATGGCCGTCCACCATGGATGCCATGGAGAGGTTCTCCATCGCCGCGGCATCGTCGTTATGCTGCCCGTTCTTCTGCTCGTGGATCTCCGTCTCCTTCGGTGCGCCTCGCTCGTGAAGAAGACGATGGATCTCGTGTGTCGAGATCAGGAGATCCGCCGCTTGGATCACAACATGGATTGCGAGAAGCACGCGGTTCATCCCCGCGCTCGCAAGCGTCTCCTCCGTCGGATCGGACTTGAGACAGGAGGTCTCTTCGTTTAGAGACTCGATCGCAACCACGCTTCAAGAGGTAATCCTATTACTTGTTTGTGGTTTAGACGAAACGATTCGAGAAGTGTTCTTGGATCATGTGGTTTCGTCGTATAAAAATTTTAAATTCCGTTGCATCGAGCAACTAGTGCGACAAGTCGCTCCTCGTCGTATTCGATACGACGCTCACGCTTCCGTGATGCGCTTGAGGATCTAACCATATCCTTCAGAAATGTGGATTCATCATCCCCCTATACTTTGCCTTTGCTAGTCCCTAGCAAACACTTATGCAATAAGTGTAGAAAAGAAAAACCAAAGAAAAGAAAAAGAAGAAAGATGGACTAAATTTAATTGTCAAACTTGTCTTCACAAAATCAAAGTTTTGAGCTTAAGTCGGACCTTTGGAATTTTAGTATGGTCGGAACCTTACTGAGAACCAGATTTGAAATTCAACAGTCCCTGAGAATCCCAAAACTCAACTCAAGACTCCTCACTAGCCAGGTCAGAAATATTTCAACTCATACGCAAACTCTTACGACTATGAATATGATTCGTATAATGTAAGTGATGGTGGCTCTCCCCAACTAGAATGACAAAGAGACTGACTTCTCCAGTATGACAACCCAATGATTCCCCACTCCAATAACTCCTTCCTCGAGGAGCGGGGTATTCCCTTCTAAGTTCAAGTGGCAACCAGCTCAAGAGGAGGGGTGAAGAGAAGAATGGACGGTAGCCAGTGTAGCTACCTATCCTAGGATGCAAGACCAGTGTAGTCAAGTCATCCAGCTGCAGGTTCACAAGGCATGACTTTGGAACTCAAGCTTGCTTATTGACTTTGCAATATACATACTTTGTAGGCATTTATTTTTGTACAGGCCTATCTATTTTTTCTTCTTTTTTTAATACCATTCACAGCAGAATTTACATAAGGACTTTTTCCTCTTGAGCCAGTAGACTATCCCTCTTTTGAAACTTTATCGCAACCCACACTCTCCTGTCTTTAGAATTCCTGATCATTGGACGGGTTGGGGTGCACTTCCCTCCCTAGAGGAGGACAAGTGTTTCCACTTGTGTGTGTCTCATACCGGTAAATCCAATCCCCTCACCACCCCAACTGAGTTGAGCCATGTGAAAGGTGCAGGTGTCCAAGTTAGGTCATTATCAACAAGAGTCGTGCGTGTGATCCGAAATACTCTACTTAGGCAGTCAAGAATCCATTGAACCAAGTCTTGTGATCCTCAAAAATTTAAGTCAACTAGACCTGAAGTACCTCAAACCCAGTTCCTATAAGGTTCCTGTTATTGGGTAGATTTTAAGGTCCAATCAAGCTCCAATCTCCGGATTTTACTTAGACTCGTTCAACTATCAGACTCAATCTGAAAAATGCTCATGCTATGCAAATGATATGCAAAATGCAGAAAATATTTTTGTGATGCAATTTTCAAGATTTTAAACTTTTTATGGATTTTTGAAAAGATGATGCACATGCATTTTTTTATTTTTCAAAAAGATTTTTCAAATGTTTTTGGTATTTTAATTTTGCAAATATTTTTGGGATTTTTGAAAACAAAAAGATTTTTGGCTGAAAACTAGGTTAAAAATATTTACACGGGAGTGCTTCTTGCATTTACAAGAAGTGGATTTTAAGAATTTACAAGGGTAAGTGATCAATGTTATAGGTATATACAATAAAGAATTTTAGTTGTGATGTATGTATTCCTCAAACTTATTTGAAAAAGGTTTTTCAAACAATTTTGAAAACTATAATCCAAAATAAATTTTACAAACATTTTTACAAACATGTACACACATTTGAAAATCAATTGGCAAAAGTTTTCAAACAGTATAGATAGATTTTTCAAAATATTTTTGCAACCTTTCTTCAAACCATTTGCAAATCATTTTTCAAACATTTTATTTCACACAAAGAAAATAAACTTTACAAACCAAAATATTTTAGAAAGGTTGGAAACATGTAACAAAATATTTTCAAAATAGTTTTCAAAAGATTTTTCACAAAGAGTTTCAAACTATTTTTCAAACATTTTGCAAAAAATATTTTCACCTGATTTATTAATCAGTACATATAAACAGAATTTGAGGAATGATAGCATCTTTTTATTAAGGTTTTAATGGATTTTAAAGAATTATTATCCATAATTATTAAGAAAATACGAAAGTACGAGTTATGGCTAAAGTATATACACAGTATATACGACCCCCCTATACTTAACTTGAGCTATGTCCTCATAGATCGGAGAGAAAAGAGAAGACATAACTCATACTAAGTATAGGCAAGGCTAAAGAATAAATAAATAAAGGAATAAATGAACGAATGAGAATTTGACCGTCCCCCCTATACTTAGGGTCAAATAATCCCAAGTATAGCAGACTGTACACAAAACATAAAGGGTCAAGGGTAGGAATGAACAGATCGTACTCAAATTGTCTCCCCCTATACTTAGGGTAAGATATCCCTAAGTATAGACAAGAAGAGGAGACAATGGAGAAGATCGAAAAGAATGAAAACTCGAGGTGCACACCCCCCCATACTTAGAACAAAGTACATCCTAAGTATAGAAGACTGTCTACAAGGGGCGACACCTTTTTTTATAGATAATGATAATAGAAGAGGAAAAGAACATAGGACAAGGTGCGTCCTAAGTATAGCAAAATCAGAAGATGGAGACAGGGTAGCAGACATAACGGAAGAATGAAAGAATGATATGGACAGATGGATCTATACAGCGGAAGATGGAAGTGATCATCATGTATGGGATGCAAATGATATGAGTCACAGAACACATCTCATACCAGAAGAATGGGGGCAACGTCAACGGTCGGCGGATCATGATCTAGATATAGCTTCAGGCGCTGACCGTTAACACGAAAGGTAGAGGAAGATGACGTCTCGGATATATCAATACTACCATTGTCATGTACCTTCCTGACCACATACGGACCTTTCCACTTACTCTGTAATTTCCTTGGAAATAGTTTCAGCCTGGAATCAAACAACCATACGCGCTGATCGGGCTCAAACTGTTTATGGATGATATGGGAATCGTGCCATGTTTTCACTTTTTCCTTATACTGTAGGCTGCTAGAAAAGGTTGTATCTCTCAGCTCCTCCAGGGTTGCCAACTCTGCTTTCCTCTGTTCTCCTATACTCTCGGTATCCAATAATAACTCAATGACTGCCCATAGTGACTTGTGCTTGATTTCCACTGGCAAATGGCACAACTTGCCATAGACGAGACGAATGGGAGATGCCCCTAATAAAGTCTTGAAGGAAGTCCGATAGGCCCACAAGACTGAGTCCAAAAGCTGTGACCAATCCTTTCGGTCTGGGCGGACAACCTTCTGTAAGATAATCTTAATCTCCATGTTCGATACTTCAGCAAGACCATTAGTCTGAGGGTGATATGACGTGGAAACACGATGGTCAATGCTGAACTCGTCTGCAAGGGCCCTAACCTTGTCATTGATAAAGTGAGACCCCCCGTCTGAAATCAGAACTCTAGGTACCCCGAACTGTGAAATGATATTTTCCTCAAAAATCGACACACAGTCTTAGCATCTGTGGCTCGGGCGGGGATGGCCTCAACCCATCGGCTCACATAATCCACAGCGAGCAAAATGTACTCAAACCCCTGACTCTTAGGATATGGGCCCATGAAATCAATACCCCATGCGTCAAAAACCCTCACAAAAGTGAATGGGATGCATGGGCATCATGCCTCTCTGTCCGCAAGTACCCAACTTCTGACAATCAGTACATCTCTTCACGAACTCATCTGAATCCTTGAAGAGAGTAGGCCACCAAAGGCCGGATTGGATCACCTTTTGTGCTGTCCGTCTCCCAGAATGATGTCCTCCTGCCTCAAGCTTGTGGCAGTATGTGAGGATGCTATGCTGCTCATCTTGAGGAATGCACCTCCTCCAGATTCTATCCCCTCCTTCATGATAAAGGACGGGATCCTCCCAATGATAAAACTTGGCCTTCGCCAGGAAGATCTCCAGTTTCTGACTGGGCCAACCCTGTGGAACCGTCTTGGCAACAAGATAGTTCACAACGTCGGCATACCATGGGAGCGAGGCGATAGCAAAGATCGCCTCATCAGGGAATGTCTCTGTAATAGGTGCGCTGGGCTCAGATTCCTCAAGGTTCACTAAGCGGGAGAGGTGATCCGCCACCACATTCTTAACTCCATGCTTATCCTTAATCTCAATATCAAACTCCTGGAGCAGAAGGATCCATCTGGTAAGGTGAGCTTTGGCATCCTTCTTGGCCATGAGGTACCGGATGGCGGTGTGATCTGTAAAGATAGTCACTCTAGATCCGAGAATATAAGATCGATACTTATCCAAAGCAAAGACTACGGCCAGCATCTCCTTCTCTGTCACAGTATAATTCCACTAAGCGGCATCCAAAGTCCGGCTGACGTAGTGAATGGCATACGGCAATCCATCCCTCCTCTGTCCAAGCACAGCCCCTACGGTAAAATCAGAAGCGTCCGTCATGATCTCGAATGGGAGAGATCAATCGGGTGGTTGAAGGACAGGAGCCGTGACAACCATATTCTTGAGAGTCTCAAAGGACGCAAGACACTTATCATCTACAATGAACTCGGTGTCTTTCGTCAACAAAGCAGTAAGCGATCGGGCAATACGACTGAAGTCCTGAATGAACCGTTGGTAGAAACCGAATGCCCCAGAAAAGACCGCAATTGACGTAGATTGGACGGTGGGTTGAGTTTTCTAATGATATTCACCTTGGCTGGATCGACTTCCATGCCCCTGTTGGAGATGATATGACCAAAGACTGTCCCTTGAGTCACCATAAAGTGACTCTTCTCCCAAGATAAGATAAGATTGACCTCTATGCAGCGCTGAAGCACACGGTCTAGGTAGTCAAGACAGGCATCGAACCCATCGCCATAGACCGAGAAGTCATCCATGAAGACCTCCAAATAGTCACCCACCATGTCCGAGAAAATGGACAACATGCACCTTTGAAATGTCGTCGGGGCGTTACATAAACCAAAGGGCATCCGTCTGAAATCATACGTCCTAAACGGACAGGTGAATGTCGTTTTCTCCTGGTCTTCGGGCGCAATGGCCACTTGATTGTAACCGGAGTACCCGTCAAGAAAACAATAGTGACTCTTCCCAGCTAGCCTCTCGATAATCTGATCAATGAATGGCAGTGGGAAATGATCCTTTTTGGTGGCATGATTCAATCGTCTGTAGTCCACACAGACCCTCCAAGAAATGGGTACCTGAGTAGCTATCTCCTATCCAGACTCACTCACAACTGTAGTGATACCCGTCTTCTTAGGTACCACATGTAATGGACTAACCCACTTGGAGTCGGAGATGGGGTAGATAAAATCGGCGCTCCACCACTTCGATATTTCTTTCATGACCACATCTCGAAGATTCGGGTTCAGTTGTCGCTGGAACTCACGCGAAGGCATAGCGTCCTCCTCAAGATAGATGTGGTGGGAGCACAGAGCCGGACTAATCCCCTGGAGATCAGCTATACTCCATCCTATCACCTTGCGGTTTCTTTCAAGAACCTCCATCAGACGAGATTCTTGCTCTCCAGTCAAACCTGCTGAGATAATGACTGGGTGTATGTCTGGCTCACCCGCAAGTAATCTATACTTCAGCGACTGCAACAAGGGCTTCAATTCTGGACAACTGGGAGGTGGCAGATCTGGCTTCTGATATGTTAGTGTGAAAGCTACCAGGTCTGCATGAGAGAACTCTCGTTGTGCATAAGATTCTGACAAAGGGAACTCTGCTGAATCATCTATGTACTGTATTGGCTCGCACTCCGTCCTAGTTGTCGGCTCAGAAGGAAACAGACACGATAAATAATCATCGAAATCATCCCAATCAATGTCTGAATCCAAGGGATCTGAACTAGATGAACACGAATGAAAATTAGCATCACCACTCGTCCCACAACTGTCAGCCTCAAAGGTATCCTCGTCCAGGGGTGTGCTCTCCAGGCTCTCAAATACCATAAGCTGTAAATATGGTGAATCTGCAGGCAAGGCGATGGTCTGTTATACGGGATCTGTCCAAATGGATTCATCATCTGTCATCACAAAATCACACTCCTAGTGGACATCTAGCTCGTCCTCTGTCATCTGCGCGGCATCACTGGACTGCTCTGAGCATGCTGATTCTCTCGCTCTGGTCTCGTCGATCGTCTCTATTTGTATGCTCTTGCCCTCTACGCGAAAGCACACCTTCCCACTATCATGATCGGGCACCGTCTTGGCTATGGCCAAGAATGGGCGTCCAAGTATGATGGGGGCATCAGTTACCGACTCAGGGATCTCCATGTCCAATACAATAAAGTACACAGGGAATTTCAAGCCCTGAACGGTAACGACCACGTCTCTCAACAACCCCTTCGGCCTCTTAGTCGACCTATCAGCAAACTGAAGGACCGTCCTGCTCCGAAGAAGAGGACCAAACTCGAATCGGTTGAGTAAGGCTGCCGGAAGAAGGTTAATAGAAGAGCCGCTGTCTAATAGAGTACGATCGAACTGTTGCTCCCGAATCTCGCATCTGACATAGGGAGCTCCTGCATCGGGTCTCTTGCCTGGCAATTTGTTCTGAATGGTACAGCAAGTAGAATGGGTGAGCACATGGATCTGATCTATGTGGTTCCTCCTCTTCTTACGAACTGTAGTTTTCTCTTTCAAGCTCTTTTGGAAGAGGGGGATGAGCTCAAGTGCTTCCTTTAGAGTCTGTTGAATCTGGAATCTATCAATCATCTGGTTTTTGAACTCTACCTGTTGAGTCTTTTTTGTATTTTCTCTTTTATCCCCCTTCGCTAAGCGGAGTGCTTAAGGGAAGAGGATGGTAGGGGCCTCCTCAGATGGAGGACTAGGACGAGGTTCCTGCGCATGTGAAGGAATAGAATCCATACAATGATCATCATGCAACACATATGGACCTGAAGTGTATACAGAAACCTTTCCTTTATTCTTTTTTTTTGTTCTTTTTGTTACCACAGTCCTGAGATACAAAAGGTGGCAACACAACATGTGGGAGCTCAACAAAAGTAGAAGTGGTGGCCTCAGTACCACCAATGGCATCTGACTTCGCGACATCAGCACCACGCTCTGGCTTTGCATCAAAAATGGTGGTATCAGCACCATCGTCTGCATCGGTTATCACGACGGCCTCAGCACCATCATCTGAATCTCCATCATTGGTGGCATCAGCACCACCGTCATCAACATCATCATTAGCGGCATCAGCACCGCTACCCTGCTCATCTGGAGCTCTTGATTCCTCGTGTGGTTGTCGCTCAGATGAGGCGCCGCCGACTGGCATTCTACCGCTCCTAGTAGTCATAAAATCAGCATCATACAAAGAAGACATGTCACTCAAATAATCACTAGGAGAGGTATCCTCTGTGAACTGTACCTGCTCGAACTTCCTCTTCAGATTGTTCGGATTAGGCTCGATCTGTGCAGGTATGGCGGCCTTGCCCTTGATGATATCCCTCATATACTGCCGGAACTCATATCTTTCTTGCCGGAAGGATGCCTGCTGGTCAGAAATCAAGTGGGCGAGGTCATCTAAAGCTTGGTTCTCAAAGGCGGGTGCCTGAGAACTGGAAGTGTTCCCCTGCTGGAAATGAGGCTGCTGCTGCTGGTAGTGGGAAGGATGGGAGTATGTCTGGTAAGGCTACTGACGCTGCCTCCACTGTTGTCCCTGATAGACGGGACGAGAACCCTGCCGGTACTGCTGGTAGGCATAGTGGGGCGGTTGCTGCTGGCTGGCTGTTCTTATGGCCCTGAGCTGGAGACTGCTATTGGGATGAGGTGCCACCAGTGGTCCAATGGAATCCAAGGTGATCGCGACGAATCCCGGGTTGTTGTGGGTACTGGTCGTACTAAATCCCATTGACTTCCATCAATGGTTCCTACTCAACGGGGGGTGTAAGAACTGCCAGTGGATGATCCGACTGATAGAACACCATCTGAGTGTCCTGAGATGGTGGCTGTGACGGGTAGTACTGTAGCTGCGGGACCAGCTCTGCCTGGATGTGGTGAACCTGGCGGTACGAGGAAGAGAGCTGGGTGGAGCTGCTAATGCTGGGATCAACCCGTGATCTGGGGGGCTGCGCAGACGTCTGTGCTTCCTAAATACACAAGATCTGTGTCTTCAGGTCACTCATGGTTGATAGCACGACGGTATCATGCGAGGGTCACCATTAATAATATGAAAGGTGTCGCTGAGGCGACCGCTCACAAAAATACCCGTGTTGATCAGCAATTAACCCACAATCCAAAGAATACAACAATCAAGCTCAAAAATAAATGTGAATTAATCTTTATTTACTCTACCATAAAATGTACAGTGACAAGTATGTAGAGGTCGAACCACAGAGAGCAATACAAAATGTCATAGCCTACATGTAAATCACAGTCATCCTTGTGTGGGTTTTTGATTTTTTTTCTTCTTCTTCTTATTATTATTATTGTTATTAATTTTTAATAATATAATTAGGTTACATGTATATATATATTATAAATAAAAATATATGTATACACATAGAGGGTTAGTATATAGCTTATAATACATACAATATATATATATATATGTATATATAAAGATAATAAAATAAATATATATATATATATTTTCTTTTTTTTTCTTTTTTTTTCTTTTTATATTAAGACTAATGAGAATACTATAAATAATTACATATATATAATATTTTTTTCTCTCTTTTTTTTAGGATATATAGATATATATACATAAAGGGGGTATTGTAATATTTATAGAAATACTCAAAAATAGTCAAAATTTCAGGAAAAGGGTCTTTTTGGAATTTTCATGGTTTTTTACTGTTTTTATTATTTTTGGGTATTTTTGCAAATATTTTTAGTATTTTTAACTAGCTAAATAATAGCAAACAATGGACTAGGTACTGGCCGTCACCAAAATAGATATTAAAAATAGCTAACAGCCTCAAAATTGTCCATACTATTTTTCTAATAAAGGTAATAAAATATAGCATAAATAGGGCCTGAGTTTATATTTTTCTGATTTTTCTTTGGTTTTTAATATTTTTTTGAAGTTTTTGGGTATTTTTGAATTTTTAAGGTTTTCCTTTTGAGATTTTTAAGGATATTTGGACTAACACTAATATAGGTCGAAATACACCCTAGGTGATTTTTTTGGAATTTTTCGAGGCATTTTAATATTTTTTTTGGGGTTTTATAAGTTAGACAGGGAATAAAAGACATGTTTTTGATTTTTAATAAATGCAAAAGTGCAAAACTAAAAATATGGCGTGCAATGGTACACTAGCAGGAGCTTAAGTCTATTTTTGTAAGATTTTTCGATTTAATATGGAGCACAAGATAAATAGACAAAGCATTCAAAAATTAAATGGCCTGACAGGGGTATTTTTGCAAATAAAATAGTTCACAGGGGCATACATTCAAAAATTACAATAAAAATACACTCTAACTTTTATTTTCAGGACCATTTAATAAATACAGAAACCCGGCGGGGTTTAGATGCAAAATTTCACGCGCCTCACGTGGGACTGCGCGTGAGGCGCGGAAGGACCTAAACGCAAATCTTAAAACATCGGGGACTCTTCTGCAAAATTTACATTTTATTTACAATTGTGACTTTTATTTTTGGCATTAGATAATAAATACGAAAAGTAGAGGGGCTTGGTATGAAATTTACCCCTAAACAAAGCTTTCATCCTGCAGCGCTGGAGGCGCCACTTATCCACGTGGCAGCCATCGGACGGCGGGAGTCGGTTCGGCGATGAAGGGCCTGGATTAGAACCTCCTGGCTGATCTGACGGTGGACATACGTCTTCATCGAACGGTCGGCGTTCAATCTGGGCCTCCCCTCTCGATCCAACGGTGCTGAAGGCATCTGGAAGAACGGGGAAGAAGCTCGCCCCTGGCGAGCTTCGATCGGGTAGCTCGGGCTCCTCCGGGCACCTCCCGCACATCTGAAGCTCTCTGATCGTAGCTGGGAGGCTTCCGCGTCGTCTGACGGTGATCTCATGGCTCCTGGGTCAATGCAAGCCCAAAAGGGCTCGATTCTCCGATATTCCTGCACAGGAAGAACCGCGGGCGAGAGAGCTTTCTCCTCGACCCGGGGTTTGAAGCTGCGATGCAAAAATGAAGTTGGGCGGAGGGGCTCCGGCGAACGGCGGAGGAGGAGCCCCGATTCGCCAAGACCTAGGGTCTTGGGTTGAACAAATGTGGGCGTTCGATGGAGAAGGCGACGAGGAATGAGTTGGGGTGCATATAGCGGGCGGAAACAGTGAGATTCACGGTGAGGAAGTCGCCGGAGCCAAGCTCCGACGAACTTCGATTTTCGATTTTTAAAGCTACGGTGATTAACTAACAACTAATCTAATGACTGGAATAAAAAGCTAACATCTAAGACTAACTAGAAATGCATAAAAGATCAGCTCTTATACCTGGGGGCCTCCAGGGAGCAGGGCGGACTCCGGAGCTCTGCCGCGTCAAAATCTCCTTCCTCCGGCCGAGTCAAGATGCTGGGCTACTCCCCCTGTCACGAGGAACAATCCAGGAGCAAGAACTAGGCTTTAGGTTGGAATAAAAGTGGCCAAATTCGAGGAAGGAAGCGGAGCTTGTTATTTATAAACATTGGCAAGGGGCCTTATTACCCGACGATTATTAATTGATCCAATGAACATCTCGTTGATCTATGATTTTGGCGGGCATCATGGAAGATTAGGGAACAATTCTTGTGAAGGAAGCGTTGTCGATTGATGGATGGTGTGCCCGGGAAAAAGGCATGAAATCGGGGGAATGGACAGTTCAGAGACGCCAGGCGAGGGATGGGACAGTTGACCTGGGAGTCAACGAAGGCCGGCGCCTCATTGGACCACGTCAACCGCTACGAGACAAAATAGAAAATCTGAAGGAAGATTGATTTATTTGACGCCCTAAATGATTTTATTAATTTTTTCTTATAAAATAAAAAATGTGTATTATTTCATCTAGTATTTATTTATGATTTTTATTGAATTTTTTGAGGTGTTTTATTATAGTTTTATTTGAATAATATGTATATGTATGTATTTACATGTATTTTCATGTATTTTATTTTTAATTTGTTTAATTCTTTTATTATTTTATTGGCTTATTTTATAAATTTATAATTTATTTTTGTGAGTATAAGGGTATTTTTGTTTGATTTTTATGAGTTTATTTATATTTTTAAATAAATAGATATAGGTGTATGTAGGTATACTTATAGGTATTTTATCTATGTATTTTGTACACTTAATTTATTTAATATATTTTCTTGATTTTTATTTTGGTTTTGTATTTTTAATGAGTTATGTATAATGTATACATTATTATAAAAATATAGAAGAGCAAAAGAATCAAGGATTAAAACCCTTTTTTATTTATAGATAGGTACATATCATAGGTATTTTGTCTATGAATTTGTAGACTTATTTTATTTTACAAATTAATTTTGGTTTTCTTTAGCTTCTCCCATGTGTATGCATTAAGTACATTATTTACAAAATTCCAAAAATATGAATACAAATAATAAATATTGAATAAAATGAATATTTTAATCAGTCCTATACACAAGGAGGGCCAAAAACCTAACTTCTGCATATGGGCTCCAAAAATTATGAAACCAATTTTATAAAATAGTTTATGGAATGCTATATACAATTAAAGGTGAGTTTGGGTGATTTGGAGTTTTTATCTGCAAGATATGGGTCTGTGAAGTTGAGATTTTGGTTTTTTATTCTGTGTATAAAATGTACACTGGGGATTATTTTTGTACAAACTCAATTTTGCATTTTTATTCATATTATTATCTACAACTTTTATGTACAAAGTTTCTTTATTTGATGAATAAATAATTATATATAAAATAGGTATCAAAAATGCATAAATAAATGCATGAATAAAGGAGGTATTTATTGTACACTGGCCCTTATCTCCCCCTACTTTATTCCTTGTCGACCAATACCATGCTGGCCTTGGTCTCGGGGTTTGGGTCATAAAATATTTACAATATTTTATTCCCTTTTCTTTTCTCCTCTTTATTCTATAATTTTGGCAGTAAAACCTTATTTAATGTAAAATAAATACAAAGAATAATGAATGCTATTATGTACAATTTGATACTATTTACATGCATTTGATGGGGTTTTTTAGGCCAAAATAATAGAATAAAGGTGATGAAATGGAGATTCATCACCCCCCTATACTTGCCTTTGCTAGTCCCTAGCAAACACTTATGCAATAAGTACAAAAAGAATAAAGAAAAGAAAAAGGAGAATAAAAGAAAGATATAGTGAATACGGGTGATTTCAGTGCAATGCATGTCCTTACAAAATCTGAATTTGGAGCTCCTGTCAGACCTTGGGTGTGAATGTGTGTGGAACCTAGTCGGGAACCAACTCTAAAATACAACAGCCTTCGATAGTCGCAGAACTCGGTTCAACCCACCTCAATAGCCAGGTCAGAACTAGTCTACATCATACGCAAACCCTTATAACTATGAAGCTGACTTGTACGGTGTAAGTGATAGTGGCTCTCCACAACTGAAATGATAAAGGAGCTGACTTCTCCAGAATGACAACTCAATGATTCCCCAATCCAACAGCTCTTTCCTCGAGGAGCAGGGTATTCCCTTCTAAGTTCAAGTGGCAACCAGCTCAAGAGGAGGGGGTGAAGAGAAGAATGGATGGTAGCCAGTGTAGCTACCTATCCCGGGATGCAAGACCAGTGTAGTCAAGTCATCCAGCTGCAGGCTCACATATTTGTCTTTGGAACTCAAGCTTGCTTATTGACTTTGTACATACTTTGCAGGCATTTTATTTTTGTACAGGCTTGACCATATTTTTTTTTCAACATACTATTCACAGCAGCATTTACATAAGGAGTTTTTCCTCTTGAGCCAGTAGACTATCCCTCTTTTGAAGCTTTATCGCAACCCACAATCTCCTGTCTTTAGACCTCATGGCTATTGGACCAGGTTGGGGTGCACTTCCCTCCCTAGACGAGGACGAATGTTTCCACCCGTGTGCGTCTCAGACTGGCAAATCCAACCCCCTCACCACTCCAACTGAGTTGAGCCAAGTGAAAAGTGCAAGTGTCCAAGTTAGGTCACGGTCGGCAAGAGTCGTACGTGTGTCTCGAAAAGTTCTAGTTAGTCCACTGAGGTGACTTGAACCCAGCCCTGATTTCTCAAAGAATTAACTCTGTATAGACCTGAAGTACCTTAAACCTAGTTCCCATAAGGTTCCAGTGCAGTTAGGTGCGGTAAGGTCCAACCAAGCTCCAATTTGAGACTTTATTAGACTGATTCAATCATCAAGCTCACTCAAAAAGAATACGAATGGTATGCTTATGCTATGCACAATGAATGATGCAAATTTTTCACAAAAAGTTTGGAAAGGATCAAAGAATGTTTTTACACAAAGAATTTTTGCAAATAAACTAAGAACTGGACATACACAAAAAGTATATACAATTATTTACACGGGCGTGCTGCTTTATTCACAAAATGTATGAGTTTCTAAAAATTTTACATGTTTGAATGGAGTAGCTTATTTAGAACTGTACAGAAAGAATTGTATGTGTCTTATTTATGATTTACAAGAGTTTGTAAGAGTGTTCTTATTAGGTTTTGAAAATACTTTTGCAAACTATAGTACACAATAATTTTCGCAATCATTTACACATATTTGAAATCTATTTTTGCAAAGATTTGTCACACTATATATGTATAATTTTCACAATAGTTTTGACAAGCATTTTTCAAAATATTTGCACATAGGTTTTTCAAATCCTTTCTTTCACATAAAGAAAAGTTTTGCAATCAAAAATGTTTTCACGCATTTTAAATCATTTCACATCAAATTTTGCAAAACTGGTCACACTATTTTTCAAATCATACTGTATAGGTATCTGATTTATTAACCAGTATGTACAAAAGAAGAAAAACAGTATTTGATGTATAATATGGTTTTGGTTCTTTTAGGCTTTCTTTGGGCTTATTTATTATTTACAAATGAGAGATTTTTGTGCGGACTCCTCAGACTTACTTGAGAATCATTTTCACAAGGATTTTGAAAACTACAGTCCAAAATAATTTTACAAACATGTTCACGCATTTGAAACTCCTTTTACAAAGGTTTACACAGCATAGATAAATTTTTCAAAACAATTTTGACAATCAAATGTTCACAATCATTTGCACACTGATTTTCACACATTTTGCTTTCACTCAAAGAAAATAAATTTTACACACAAGACTAATTTTTCAAACGTTGAATACTTGTACACACTATTTTCAAACAAATTTCACAAGATTTTTCAAAAGAGAATGTTTTGTACAAAACATTTTTCTGATTCAATAATCAGTATAATTACAAAGAGTCTGAGGAACTCACAATCATCTTTCATTATTATAAAGCTACTTTTTACAATTTATTTTATGATGAGGTGGTCTTTTATTTTTCAGTATGAGTTATGGCTTTTAGTATATACATGGTATATACGACCCCCCTATACTTAGCTTGAGCTATGTCCTCATAGATCGAAAGTAAAAGCAAAGACATAACTCGTACTGAGTATAGACTGATCTAAAGAATAAATATGAAAGAAATGAATGAATGAGAAGTTGACCATCCCCCCTATACTTAGGATCAAATAATCCTAAGTATAGCAGATTGTACAAAAAGCAGGGAGGGTCAAGGGTGGGAATACACAGATCGTACTCAGATTGTCTCCCCCTATACTTAGGGTAAGATACTCCTAAGTATAGACAAGAAGAGGAGACAATGGAGAGGATCGGAATGAAATGAAAAACTCGGGGTGCACATCCCCCCTATACTTAGGACCAAGTACGTCCTAAGTATAGAAAACTGTCTACAAGGGCGGCACCTTTTGTTACGAACCAAAAAATAGAAAATGAAAAGAAGAAAAGAAGAAAAGAAGAAAATCAGATAAACAGTTGTTGAATGGCATAGTCTGAATCTTTCGATGCCGCAGGTGCTGTGAAGGTGTCATCATGGTGCATTAGCTGAATAGAGTCAACAACGACCAAGAATGCATCTGGTTTGAGATAAGGCTTCAGTAGTTGGTCGTTGACGACGAAGGGTTGTGCGTCAGGAGACAAATCTGATATCGCGATACTGCCATTTTCACGCACCTCACAAACTCGGAATGGCCCTGTCCACTTACTCTTTAATTTGCCGGGAAATATCCGTAACTTTGCATCAAACAGCCACACTTTCTGTCCAACGTCGAAGGTCTTTCGTCTGATGTGCCGGTCATGCCAGCGTTTCACCTTCTCCTTGTACATCAAGGTGTTATCGTATGCGCAGTCTAGGAATTCCAAGAGCCAGTTCAGATCGTCTTTTCTCTTCTGACCACTTCTTCGTGAGTCCAAGTTACAATTGCTGATTGCCCAAAGAGATTTATGAATTAATTCCACGGGCAGATGGCATGGTTTCCCATATACAAGACGGTAGGGCGACATGCCCAAGGGAGACTTGTAGGCCTTTCGGTACGCCCATAGAGCTGAGTCCAAGAGTTGAGACCAGTCTTTTCTGTTCGGCCTAACAAGTTTATGCAATATGGTCTTGATTTCTCTGTTCGATAACTCTGCCATGCCATTGGTATGCGGATGATAAGGAGATGAGACACGGTGATCGATGTCGTATTCCTTCGTTAATTTCTTGACCTCTTTGTTGATGAAATGGCTACCCCCGTCTGAGATGAGAATCTTTGGTATCCCAAACCGCGAAATGATGTTCTTCTTCAAAAACTGGCAAACTGTTTTGTTGTCGGCGGCTCGGACGGGAATAGCTTCAACCCAACGACTCACGTAATCGACGGCAAGAAGGATGTGCTCAAAACCTTGACGGTTAGGGAAAGGTCCCATGAAGTCAATGCCCAATGCATCGAAAACGTCAGCTATCTGAATAATTTTCAGAGGCATTGAATCTTTGGCAGTGAGTGTACCTTTCAGTCGCTGACAGTCAATACATCTTTTAACAAACTCTGCTGCATCCTTGAATAATGTGGGCCACCAGAAGCCACACTGCAATACTTTTGCTGCCGTACGATCTCCAGAATGGTGCCCACCAGATTCGAGCGAATGACAATGCTCGAGGACACTAGATTGCTCCGTCTGAGGGATGCACCTGCGCCAAATACAATCTGCTCCTTCTCTGAATAAAAGAGGATCCTCCCACTGGTAGAAGCGGATGGTCGACACGAATTTGTTCTTCTGATTCTTCGTCCAATCCGAAGGTATTACCCCAGAGGCGAGGTAATTGACAATGTCAGCATACCAAGGGAGAGAATCCACTGCTAAGATAGCTTCGTCAGGGAAGGTTTCTGTGATAGGTGCATTGCTTAGAGGAGGCTCATGCTGCTCTATTCTGGATAGATGGTCTGCTACCACATTCTGAACTCCAGGTTTGTCTTTGATTTCCAGATCGAATTCCTGGAGGAGAAGGATCCAACGAATCAGTCTTGGCTTGGCATCCTTCTTCTGCTGTAGGTACCGGATAGCAGAGTGGTCTGTGAAAATGGTGACCTTCGACCCCAATAAATAGGATCTGAACTTCTCTAAGGCGAAAACCACATCCAGCAGTTCTTTCTCTGTCACTGTATAATATCTTTGAGCTTCATCTAATGTTCTGCTGGCATAGTGAATGGCATAGGGCGCCTTGTCTTTCCTCTGTCCAAGAACAGCTCCGACTGCAAAATCTGACGCATCGGTCATTATCTCAAATGGAAGAGTCCAGTCGGGAGGCTGTAAGATTGGAGCCTGAGTGATAAGCTCCTTCAATTGATTGAAAGCAAGGAGAACCGGCTGATCAACAATGAACTCAGTCTCCTTGCACAAGAGTTCTGTCAGAGGTCGGGCAATGCGGCTGAAGTCCTTGATAAATCGTCTGTAAAATCCCACATGCCCCAGGAATGACCTCACATTCTTTACTGACTAAGGTGGTTGAAGGTTTGAAATGACATCCACCTTGGCTGGGTCGACTTCCATGCCACGTTTGGAAACGACATGGCCCAGCACAATACCTTCTGTGACCATAAAGTGACTCTTTTCCCATGAGAGCACTAGATTGACTTCACGGCATTTCTGAAGCACTCTGTCTAGGTGCTCAAGACAAGAATCGAAACTATCACCGTAGACAGAGAAATCGTCCATGAACACCTCAAGAAAACTGCCTATCATCTCGGCGAAGACTGCTAGCATGCATCTTTGGAAGGTTGCAGGTGCATTGCATAATCCAAAGGGCATCCTCTTGAAGGCGTAGGTTCCGAACGGGCAAGTGAAGGTAGTCTTCTCTTGATCCTCAGGAGCGATCGCCACTTGGTTGTACCCGGAGTACCCATCCAGGAAGCAGAAGAACTCCTTGCCTGCTAATCTCTCCAGAACTTGATCAATGAATGGCAAGGGGAAGTGATCCTTCTTGGTTGCTGCATTAAGACGGCGGTAGTCAACACACACCCGCCAGGATGTCGGTACCTGAGTTGAAATTTCCTCTCCTTTATCATTTGTAACCACGGTAAGCCCAGATTTCTTTGGAACTACATGCAGTGGGCTTACCCATTTTGAATCGAAGATGGGATAGATGAAGCCTGCGTCACACCATTTCGTGATTTCTTTCATAACGACGTCCCGAAGGTTAGGGTTCAGCCTTCTCTGAAATTCGCGGGACGGCTTGGCATCTTCTTCTAGATAGATATGGTGTGAACACAGAGCTGGATTTATCCCTCGGAGGTCTGATACGCTCCAACCAAGTGCCTTGCGGTTCTTTTCTAGAACCTCGAAAAGTCGAGATTCTTGATCCGGATTCAGCCTGCTGCTGATGATGACCGGATACATGTGTTCTTCACCTGCAAGGAAAGCATACTTCAGGCCTGCAGGAAGTGGCTTGAGTTCTGGTTTTGATCTGTCCACTTTATCTGTCACTTCAGATACCATGCTGGTGGTGGAATGCACTTTGAGGCTGCTACCATCCTCAATATTCTGTTGAGATCCCGGAAATGCACCGAACGGTTCTGCATTAAGCTGATCATGTTCGGTCTGGAGTGAATGCTCAAGAAGATGCGCCTGCATCTGAGAATCTGTCTCCCAAGAATCATCGGAGCATATGCTGACTGCGCCTTCCAAGTCCTCCTCAAGAGTGAGGATTTCTCGGGTCCATGGATCGTCCAGTGATAACTCTGAATCTCTGATCTCTGCGATAAAATCACAGTCTGCTTCTGATGCTGCCTAGCTTTCATCAGTCGTGGCATTCTGCTCTTTGTTCATGTTTATCGTGATTTGTTGGGTGTTCGAGCTGAAAGTGATCTTCCCAGACCCGTAATCAACCACGGCACCGGAAGTACGGAGGAATGGTTTGCCAAGGATGATAGGGGTCTGGAGCAGGGGTGCAGGTGAGTCCATATCAAGGACTACAAAGTCAGCTGGAAATTTCATCTCCTGCACGGTAACTATCACGTCTTCCAATAAACCTCGGGGCCGCTTGACGGATCGGTCAGCGATCTGAAGGATCATGCGTGTCTGCTTGAGCGGTCCCAGCCCGAATTCTTGCATTATAGACGAGGGCAGAAGGTTGATGGAAGAACCACTGTCAAGAAGAGTATGCTCGAAAACCTGGTCAAAAATCACACAACTGATGAGAGGTGCTCCTGTATCATGCTTTTTCTGGGGGAGGTTGCTGGTAGCTGCAACTGTGGCCATGGAGAGAACGTGCTTTTCTACTTCTCTGCATCTGTTGTCTTGTGCTAGGCGACGCCTGTAAGTACATGCCTCTTTCAGTCCTTTCTTTACAGCTGGCATGTATTCCACGGCCTTCAACAAGGGAATCTCAACAGTCAATTTATCCAAAATCTCCACAACACCTGGATCTGACAATGCTTTTTTTCGTTTTGCAATTTTTTTGGATTTTTGTATTGCATGCGGAAAAGGAATATTCACATTACTGGCAAGAAAATTAGAGTTCTTATTTACATCAAAATCATCACCCACAGAATGTTGTACATTCGAACTACAAAAAGGAGTACAAGCTGAATCTAAACATGCTGGTGCTGCTGGGCGGTCAAAAAGAGTAGCGTCAGCTCCATCGGCTGGCGAGGGATCGGCTACTGCTGGCGACTCCTCCAAGGCTGGCGCGGCTTTACTGTTGCTACAAGCGTCTTTTTGGTGTTTTTGCTTTTGCTGATTTTTTTGTATTTTTGGCTGAGGTTGATGCTGGCAAGGCACGACGGCTGGACTGGCTTCTCCTTCCTCTTCCTCCTCACCCGCCCCTGGAGCTGGCACGACTGATGTGAAAGATGACGATCCACCTGTTTCTCTATTCACCCCACTGGTAGTAGCAGGCGGAGGCAAGGCCCTACTGCTCCTGAGAGTAACAGCATTAGAATAAACAGTAATATCATTTTCAGACACGGACTGGACATCACATTCTACCTGCTCTTTCTTCTTGAAATTGTTGGGGTTGGCTTCGACCTACGCGAGAATAGTGGTTCGGGTGGCGGTCAAGTCGTCAAGCCGTTTTGTCATCTCCGCCAGCCCTTTAACAAGCTAGGATAGACACTTCATGGTGGGAATAGCAGGGGACATATCAGAAGACTCAGCGTGCAAACCACGCTGCGGTTGGGTAGATGGGTGGGGAGGCTGTTGTTGGTGGTGCGGTGGTGCAG
The DNA here is from genome assembly GCA_037367405.1 of Ottelia alismoides. NCBI lineage: Eukaryota > Viridiplantae > Streptophyta > Magnoliopsida > Alismatales > Hydrocharitaceae > Ottelia > Ottelia alismoides. The sequence continues at coordinate 284,759 of JAZKJV010004045.1, read as the reverse complement.
GAAGTTGAAGCTGTTGATATGACGGAGGAGGATACTGCTGATATTGCGGAGAGGGGGCAGCCGCGTACTGGTGATACGGCTGCGAGTGGCGGTACTGCGGCTGCTGTTGATACGGAAAGTTCTGCCTCCATTGTTGTGCAAACTGGGGAGGCTGCTGGTACTGCTGGTGCTGCTGGGAGGATTGACCAAAACGACCACCCTGAGGTTGGTGGTACTGCCGGTTGGCAAATTGCTGACCCTGGGGTTGTCCCTGAGGACGGGTCGGCTGTGCATCCTGAGTCCATACCCCATTTACTTCTTGAATTAGGGGTGGTGGTGGAAAGACTGGATCGGGTACAGGAAGGAACTCTGGTTGGTATACGACCATCTGCTACTGCGGCGGGCCCTGGTCGGGCACCTGCACGTAGTACACGTGCTGGACTGCCGGTGGCTACTGGCTCGGCTGAGGCTGATGCTGCGGTTGCGGCTCGTCCTTCTTCTCAGCGGGAGCGTCTGATGGTGTAGCCGACTGGACAGAGTTGATCATACCGACCAACAGCTCGAGGTTCTTATTGATCTGATCTAGCTTATCCAGGTTCTGGGTCCTCTTCTCGATCACAGCGAGTTTCTCGAGGTCCTGTGATCGCTTCTCAATGATATCTACCTTAGAGAGATGGCCCCCGATGATGCTGAGGTTAGAGCTCTCATCTCTCTCTGCTTCCTTGGATGTAGCCATGTGAACTTGTTTCTGGAGGATCTGGGGTTGCTTCCGGTATGCCTTGGATGAAGAGAGGGCGGCCTCTCCTTCGGACATTTCTTCAAAAATCTGCCAGACAACATCTTCATCCTTGTTGAAATGGGAGCCCCCACATGCTGCGTCCACGAGCCTTTGGCTTTCAATGTTTAGTCACCCAAATAAATGCTGGACCAAGCTGGTCTTCGGGATGTCATGATGGGGACACTTCTCCTGCAGATCAGTGAATCTCTCCCAAGCCTCGTGTACTGACTCATGTGCTCCTTGGGAGAAATTACTAATACGTGCTCGCATCTGGTTGAGCCGACCGAGAGGGTAGTATTTGTGCAGGAAGGCAGACTTCAACTCCTCCCAGGTCGTCACGACCTTTCCCATATGATTGACCCAATAGAGGGCCTTGTCCTGTAGACTGAAGGGGAAAGCCGTCATCTTGACAATGTCCAGGGGGACATTCGGATAGTGGGTGGTGCGGCAAATGCGGGAGAATTGCTGCAGGTGAATGTACGGCTCTTCGTTCGTGTTTCCATGAAAGGCAGGGAGAAGGGCTATGAACTAGGGCTTCAGCTCAAAGTGAGCGTGTACCGGTGGAATGAGAATCCACTCGGTCATCTGGCTGTCTCCCGGATTGTATGTTTCTTTTAGTGTCGGCTTCGGTGGTGGTATTTCAAAGTCATCATCCGGAGGATCATCACCTCCTCCACCTCCACCTCCTCCTCCCTGGCCTCCTCTGCCTCTGCCTCCTCTTCCATCATCACGGTTCATCATGTCATTCAACATATCCTGGAACATGGTTTGTGTCAGGGCCTGCTCGGTCAGCTGCTGCTGTATGGCCTGGATAGATGCCAACAACTGTGCATTAACTTGATTTTGATCTGGCACCTGTCCCGCTGGTACGGGTGGCTGCTGACCCTTGCCCTTTCCTCCTGGAGCCATGTCAGGGTCTGAGTCGGACGAGATGAACTCCGGAGTAGTCTCCAGGGCTCGCACTGGCTTCTATCTGTAGAATGAGATAGTCCGAATCAGATCACTTGCAATTAGCTTTCAGCTGCGGTGATTAAGCTGGAATTCAGGTCAACCCCAGCATGTTGTGAATGGGAAAGGGATGTAGACTGTAATCGACTCCCATTCACAATGGCGGAAGCGGGACAAAAGTGATCCCAATTTATTGGGTGGCCAAGAGAAAGGTAGAAAACGAGGAGTCTGGAGATCGGTCCGCAAAGTCCGGATCGGTTTCTCGGGAATCGCCTCGAAATTATTGGCAGAGTTGAGTCTATGGAATCGATGTAGGTGTCGGCATGGTCCCGACGAAACCATCCATGGATCAACTTCGTGAAGCAAGAGAATGTCGGATTATTGGAAGAATGATACGATGGTCAACGAGGAATAAAAGGAGTGTAAAACAGTAGGAAGGCTCGGTCGAGCGGGGTGGTCAAAGGGAGAAACAACAAAATGTGCGCAAATGCGCGGGACTTGATCTTTGAACCTTAATCTAGATTCATACAAACGCAATACAAAAATCGGGTTCACCAACTCACGCCATGTGAAGCCGTGAAAGTTCGGCTATTTATTATCTTTTCATTTTTAGAGTTGTGATTTTCAGGCATATCTTATAACAAGTCCTTAGTACGCTACCCTATAGGAGAGAGAGTACTGCCGGAAGAGTATCCCGTACTTGTCCTCCTCCTGTGTAACCTGTAGTCTGTACTTTTTGGAGTCCTTGTAACCCTTCCTGGATCCCTACTCAGCCAAAGAAAAGAGAGAGGAAGTCGATAGGCGAAACCAATACTTTAGTTCTCGCGCGCAACGGAATCACCCGTGAGCGTGCAAGAACCTACTCGGACGCAGGACGATGAGACAGACACCCCCGTGAAGGCGTGGCCTATGCTCAATACTTCGGACAGGGTCGATGCTCTCACAATAGAGAGTCACCATTGGTGACCAAGTCCTACTCGCCTACGTACGATAGAAGCGCCATTACTTCGGAAATCCAGGCGATACGCAAGGCAGTTGCAGACTGGGTTTTGGGCTTTAATCCTTAGGGGTCGCACTCGCTCAAGGGAGTAGGGTTTTGGTCCCCCTCCAAGGTACCTGAAAACAATGAGGGCTTTATGAACCCGGTACAATGATAGTCCATTACGAATTTTAATTAGGGTCAAAGTTTATTTAGCAGTCCCCTTGTTTTAAGTATTTGGGTTTTCACTTTTTTTGGATCTGTTTCATACCAGCGCCTAACGTTTTTGTAGATTTTCATTTAAGTCCTAGGTGCTCAAAATCAGAGGGAGATAGCGGAAAAGCCATGATGGAAATCTCACCATTGAACCGAATGATGTATGCTGAGTTAGAAGACTTACAGTGCATCCCAGCTCTCTCCATGCGGTATGCAAAACAGAATTTTTAAACCTATCTACATGTCGATATGCAAGGCACAAAATCGCCCTAAACATAAGCTGCTATTAGCGTGAAGAACCGTAAGCCGCTAATTCATCTCTAGCCCAAGAGAGTCTGGTCTTGGCTCACCCCTCCTCTGCTCACCAAATTGAGGGTAGGAGAAAGCGCTTTACAGGGTTCGCTACGGCACAGAGGGCTAAGAGACAAATTAACAACTTGTTTAAGTTTGACTAGATCCAAGCGAAGTAAACTATAGGAACATGCATTCTTATTAATGTTTGGACCTAGCTACCGAGTCAAGCAACCTATATCTAGGGGCTCCAAGCACATAAAATAAAATAAAAGAAAGGCGGAAAGCTCAAAACTTCGGGAAACAAAATGAAAGAAGGCGATGAAAACTCGAAAAAGCCGCGATGAGGCCCCCAGGTGAACAATCACCCGGGCACTGGACCTCATTGTGAAGAGTAGAGTCCGGTTTATATACATGCCAAAATAATCTCTCTCTCACCATAAATTACAAAATAAATACTCCTAAGTGTCTAGCCTATCTAATGCACATCTCCTTGCTTCTTTTGTGCACTCTCCAGATGGTCATGAGAAGAAGACCATCCTCCTCCAAGCTTGGCTGCATTGGCCTCCTAAGAAGCCATCCTCGCGTGGCGGTCCCTCGCATCAAAGTCACAAAAAGAATGCATTAGTAAAGCTCAATCAATTAAATAGAGCAGCGAAAATAATCACAATAAATGAAGAAATGAAGCCTGGTGATTAATAGCAATAAAAATAGCTGCTCACAAAAAATGAATAATAAATCAAGAATTTTTTTTTACAAGAATGACAAAATAATTAGGCTATGCTTGCTCCCCGGCAACGGCGCCATCTGATAGCACGAAGGTATCATGCGAGGGTCACCATTAATAATATGAAAGGTGTCGCTGAGGCGACCGCTCACAAAAATACCTGTGTTGATCAGCAATTAACCCACAATCCAAAGAATACAACAATCAAGCTCAAAAATAAATGTGAATTAATCTTTATTTACTCTACCATAAAATGTACAGTGACAAGTATGTAGAGGTCGAACCACAGAGAGCAATACAAAATGTCATAGCCTACATGTAAATCACAGTCATCCTTGTGTGGGTTTTTGATTTTTTTTTTCTTTTTATTATTATTATTATTGTTATTAATTTTTAATAATATAATTAGGTAACATGTATATATATTATAAATAAAAATATATGTATACACATAGAGGGTTAGTATATAGCTTATAATACATACAATATATATATAGGTATATATAAAGATAATAAAATAAATATATATATATATTCTCTTTTTTCTTTTTTTTTCTTTTTATATTAAGACTAATGAGAATACATATAAATAATTACATATATATATAATATTTTTTTCTCTTTTTTTAGGATATATAGATATATATATACATAAAGGGGGTATTGTAATATTTATAGAAATACTCAAAAATAGTCAAAATTTCAGGAAAAGGGTCTTTTTGGAATTTTCATGGTTTTTTACTGTTTTTATGATTTTTGGGTATTTTTTCAAATATTTTTAGTATTTTTAACTAGCTAAATAATAGCAAACAGTGGACTAGGTACTGGCCATCACCAAAATAGATATTAAAAATAGCTAACAGCCTCAAAATTGTCCATACTATTTTTTTAATAAAGGTAATAAAATATAGCACAAATAGGGCATGAGTTTATATTTTTCTGATTTTTCTTTGGTTTTTAATATTTTTTTGAAGTTTTTGGGTATTTTTGAATTTTTAAGCTTTTCCATTTTACATTTTTAAGGATATTTGGACTGACACTAATATAGGTCGAAATACACCCTAGGTAATTTTTTTGGAATTTTTCGAGGCATTTTCATATTTTTTTGGGGTTTTATAAGTTAGCCAGGGAATAAAAGACATGTTTTTTATTTTTAATAAATGCAAAAATGCAACAAAATGCAAAACTAAAAATATGGCGTGCAATGGTACACTAGCAGGAGCTTAAGTCTATTTTTGTAAGATTTTTCGATTTAATATGGAGCACAAAATAAATAGACAAAGCATTCAAAAATTAAATGGCCTAGCAGGGGTATTTTTGCAAATAAAATAGTTCACAGGGGCATACATGAAAAATTACAATAAAAATACACTCTAACTTTTATTTTCAGGACCATTTAATAAATACAGAAACCCGGCGGGGTTTAGATGCAAAATTTCACGCGCCTCACGTGGGACTGCGCGTGAGGCGCGGAAGGACCTAAACGCAAATCTTAAAACATCGGGGACTCTTCTGCAAAATTTACATTTTATTTACAACTGTGACTTTTATTTTTGGCATTAGATAATAAATACGAAAAGTAGAGGGGCTTGGTATGAAATTTACCCCTAAACAAAGCTTTCATCCTGCGGCGCTGGAGGCGCCACTTATCCACGTGGCAGCCATCGGACGGCGGGAGTCGGTTCGGTGATGAAGGGCCTGGATTAGAACCTCCTGGATGATCTGACGGTGGACATACGTCTTCATCGAACGGTCGGCGTTCAATCTGGGCCGCCCCTCTCGATCCAAGGGTGCTGAAGGCATCTGGAAGAACGGGGAAGAAGCTCGCCCCCGGCGAGCTTCGATCGGGTAGCTCGGGCTCCTCCGGGCACGTCCCGCGCATCTGAAGCTCTCTAATCGTAGCTGGGAGGCTTCCGCGTCGTCTGACGGTGATCTCATGGCTCCTGGGTCAATGCAAGCCCAAAAGGGCTCGATTCTCTGATATTCCTGCACAGGAAGAATCGCGGGCGAGAGAGCTTTCTCCTCGACCCGGGGTTTGAAGCTGCGATGCAAAAATGAAGTTGGGCGGAGGGGCTCCGGCGAACGGCGGAGGAGGAGCCCCGATTCGCCAAGACCTAGGGTCTTGGGTTGAACAAATGTGGGCGTTCGATGGAGAAGGTGACGAGGAATGAGTTGGGGTGCATATAGCGGGCGGAAACAGTGAGATTCACGGTGAGGAAGTCGCCGGAGCCAAGCTCCGGTGAACTTCGAATTTCGATTTTTAAAGCTACGGTGATTAACTAACAACTAATCTAATGACTGGAATGAAAAGCTAATATCTAAGACTAACTAGAAATGCATACAAGATCAGCTCTTATACCTGGGGGCCTCCAGGGAGCAGGGCGGACGCCGGAGCTCCACCGCGTCAAAATCTCCTTCCTCCGGCCGAGTCAAGATGCTGGGCTACTCCCCCTGTCACGAGGAACAATCCAGGAGCAAGAACTAGGCTTTAGGTTGGAATAAAAGTGGCCAAATTCGAGGAAGGAAGCGGAGCTTGTTATTTATAAACATTGGCAAGGGGCCTTATTACCCGGCGATTATTAACTGATCCAATGAACATCTCGTTGATCTATGATTTTGGAGGGCATCATGGAAGATTGGGGAACAATTCTTGTAAAGGAAGCGTTGTCGATTGATGGATGGTGTGCCCGGGAAAAAGGCATGAAATCGGGGGAATGGACAGTTCAGAGACGCCAGGCGAGGGATGGGACAGTTGACCTGGGAGTCAACGAAGGCCGGCGCCTCATTGGGCCACGTCAGCCGCTACGAGACAAAATAGAAAATCTGAAGGAAGATTGATTTATTTGACGCCCTAAATGATTTTATTAATTTTTTTCTTATAAAATAAAAAATGTGTATTATTTCATCTAGTATTTATTTATGATTTTTATTGAATTTTTCGAGGTGTTTTATTATAGTTTTATTTGAATAATATGTATATGTATGTATTTACATGTATTTTCATGTATTTTATTTTTAATTTGTTTAATTCTTTATTATTTTATTGGCTTATTTTATAAATTTATAATTTATTTTTGTGAGTATAAGGGTATTTTTGTTTGATTTTTATGAGTTTATTTATATTTTTAAATAAATAGATATAGGTGTATGTAGGTATACTTATAGGTATTTTATCTATGTATTTTGTACACTTAATTTATTTAATATATTTTCTTGATTTTTATTTTGGTTTTGTATTTTTAATGAGTTATTTATAATGTATACATTATTATAAAAATATAGAAGAGCAAAAGAATCAAGGATTAAAACCCTTTTTTATTTATAGATAGATACATATCATAGGTATTTTGTCTATGAATTTGTAGACTTATTTTATTTTACAAATTAATTTTGGTTTTCTTTAGCTTCTCTCATGTGTATGCATTAAGTACATTATTACAAAATTCCAAAAATATGAATTTATACAAATAATAAATATTGAATAAAATGAATATTTTAATCAGTCCTATACACAAGGAGGGCCAAAAACCTAACTTCTGCATATGGGCTCCAAAAATTATGAAACCAATTTTATAAAATAGTTTATGGAATGCTATATACAATTAAAGGTGAGTTTGGGTGATTTGGAGTTTTTATCTGCAAGATATGGGTCTGTGAAGTTGAGATTTTAGCTTTTTATTCTGTGTATAAAATGTACACTGGGGATTATTTTTGTACAAACTCAATTTTGCATTTTTATTCATATTATTATCTACAACTTTCATGTACAAAGTTTCTTTATTTGATGAATAAATAATTATATACAAAATAGGTATCAAAAATGCATAAATAAATGCATGAATAAAGGAGGTATTTATTGTACACTGGCCCTTATCTCCCCCTACTTTATTCCTTGTCGACCAATACCATGCTGGCCTTGGTCTCGGGGTTTGGGTCATAAAATATTTACAATATTTTATTCCTTTTTCTTTTCTCCTCTTTATTCTATAATTTTGGCAGTAAAACCTTATTTAATGTAAAATAAATACAAAGAATAATGAATACTATTATGTACAATTTGATGCTATTTACATGCATTTGCTGGGGTTTTTGAGGCCAAAATAATAGAATAAAGGTGATGAAATGGAAATTCATCAATGGTCTTTGTGATAAGGTCCATCTGGGCCAGCCCCTGACTTTGCTTCTTCTCGAGGATATCGATGAGGTCCAACTTCTCGCTAATGATCCCCATGCCGGTTGCTGCGGATTCGGCTTGGGCTGCGGCTGCTGACGGAGTGTGGGGACCGGCATCGATGCGGGTGATCCTCTAAAATGATCCTGCTCCTTGCGGGGACTTCTGCTGAGTGTAGACTAGGGCTTGGGCCATGACTGCCGAGTTTTCTGCCATCCCTTCATAAATGGCCCAAACGTCATCTTCACCCTTGGAAAAATAAGATCCACCACAAGAGGCATTGACAAGCCCCTGCAGCTCCGGTGTCAGCCCACAAAAGAAACTCTGAACCAAGTTGGACTTTGATATGTCATGATGTGGACACCGGTCGATGATCTCTCTAAAGCGATCCCAAGCCTCATGAAACTCTTCATTTGGGATCATTGTGAAGTTGATGATCATAGGTCGTGCTGCATTGGTCTGGCCAAGAGGATAATACTTATTTAAGTATACGGTCCGGAGTTGTGCCCATGAAGTGACGTACCTCCCAAGGTGTTTCAGCCAGTAGGCTGCTCTGTCAACTAATGAGAATGGGAAGGCAATCATTTTGTTTTTTTAGTGTTCTCGTCCACTAATCTGTCGTGGACAGTGTTGCAAATCATCTCAAACTCCTGCAGATGGAGATGAGGCTCTTCGGTGGCTAGCCCATGAAACTTGGGCAGTAACTGGATGGTCTGCGGGCGAAGCTCAAAGTTCCCAACAATGGGAGGAAGCTGGATCCATCGGTGAGTGAGGGTCGCGGCTGGGTTATGCAACTGCCTCATAGTCATCGGCGGCGGCCTCTCCTGGTTAGGGTCTCCTCCTTCGCTTGCTGCGTCTGGTATATCACCGCCACCACCCCTAGGCCTTTCATCTCTTCCTTCTCGCATCTGCACAATCTCCCTCGTGAGGTCACCCATGAATACTCCCTGGTCCCAGATCTGTCTCTGCATGGTCTCTAGGGAAGCTAGCAATGAGTTGTTGATGGCAGCTTGATCATATAGAAATGGTGGTGGTCTCTGCTCATCTGGGTGTTCCTCTTTGCCGTCCATGTCGTGGTTCTCTGCAAAGGCAAAAGAACCCATCTCAGGTGCCGACAAATGATATGAGCTATGTGTTGCACTAAACTCTGACACTCTTGGACTGATGGAAAGAGAAGGGTGGTCAAGGGGGAACAGGGTGGAAGTGAACTCAGGCTCAGAGAGTGGGTCTGGACGTCCCGAGGTCGTCCAAGATGAATAAGGAGGAGTGCTGGATAGCGGTACCGCCATAGACGGCCTAAGAGACCTCCTTCCCATCATCGTGATTATTAAGAAGAGCAAGGTTGAGAAATGAAGAAGGGGGGGCAAAATTGTGCACAATTGTGCAGTGTTTTTGATCTTGACCTTAATGCAACTAGCCAATCAAACACACAAAAAGGGGTTCACCAACTCAACGCGTGAATCCGTGAAGGTTCGGCTATTATCTTTGTAATTTTTAGATTGAATTCAGGAAATTATCTTTGAACGAGTCCTTAGAGCGCTACGCCTATAGGAGAGAGAGTACTGCCAGAAAAGAATCATGTACTTGTCTTCCTCCTATGAAACCTGTAGTCTGCACTTTTTGAGGTCCTTGTAACCCTTCCTGGATCCCTACTCATCCAAATAAAAGAGGAAGGAAGCCGATGGGCGAAACCGATACTTCAGATCTCGCTCGCAACGGAATCACCCGTGAGCGTGCAAGATCCTACTCGGACGTAAGATGATGAGACAGACACCCCCGTGAAGGCATGGCCTATGCTCGATACTTCGGACAAGGTCAATGCTCTACACAATAGAGAGTCATCAATGTCGACCAAGCCCTACTCGTCTACGTACGATAGTAGCGGCATTACTTCGGAAATCTAGGTGATACACAAGGCAGCCACAGACTGGATTTTGGGCTTTAATCCTTACGAAGTCACTCTCTCACTTGGAAGGAGACCGTTCCATGCAACCTGAATACAAATGAGGGCTTTTCTCACCCCACGCAATGTGTCCAATTAAGCAATTTTATTTAGGTCAAGTTTTCTTTAGCAGTTCCTTTTTAAATTTTTTTGGTGTTATCACTTGCTTTGAGTCGATTCAATACAAGCACCTAACATTTTTGTATTTTTCCTTGATTCCTATTTAATCCAAAAACAGAGGAAGAGAGTCGGAAAAGCAATGCAAGGCGGCACCAAGATGGAAATCTCACCTTTGTGCCTAAATGATGAATGCAAAGATAGAAGACTTACAGTGCCTCCCAGCTCTCTCCATGTGGGATGCAAAATAGGAATTTATAAACCTAATCTATATGCAGTATGCAATCCGATGAAATCGCCCTAGGGTGAGGATAGACTATTAGCGTGAAGAACCTTTTCCAAAATTTGACTAAGTCCAAAGAATCGAGACTATAGGTGCATGCTAAGGTAATTAGGGTGTTTGGACCTAATCTTACGCCAATCAATCCTAAAGCTAGAGCTCAATCACACAAAAGAAAGAAAACAAAATTGGAAAACAAAGGAAAAAATACGATGAAAACCGATAAAAGCCACGGTGAGCCTCCAAGTGTACAAACACTTGGAAATTAGGCCCGAGTGTTCAAGTCCGAATGTACATGTATTATTACAAATAATAGGTCTCTCTCTCACCAAAAATAAAAACTAGCTATCCTCTCTCTCTCTCAAATCCTCCTACTCTCTCTTGCCGGTTGGGATAGAATAATCGGCTCCGCCTCCCAAGGCTGCTCCGGATCCCCTAGGTGATCCTCCTCGATCAGTGGTCCCTCAGAAGAAGACAAGAAAGAAAGTGGTCAGATAGCTCAAAAATATGAATCAAATGTAAAGTAAATAAAAGAGGCAATAATGGTAAACAAATAATCACAATCAAACAAAAATAAGATCTATACGCCGTTGCTCCCCGGCAACGATGCCATTTGATAACTAGGGTCTATCGCAGGTCTAAATATGTCTCACACAAGGCGAAGATGGAGTCGTTGCGGCGACCCGCAATAAACCCTAATTGATCAACAATTAACCCACGACAATCAAATCAAGCAATAAAAATAGAAGTGGAGTCAAAATTTATTATAACTCTACAAAAATGTGTATAGTGTGCAAGTGTATAGAGGTCGAACACAGGGAGCAAGCAAGATAGATCAGATAGAAATGTGCCAAAATGTGATGTGATCAAGTGCCTACCAATATGCAAATTTTTGTGGGTTTTAATTTTTTTATTTTTTTTTAATTTTATATTTTTGTATTTTGATTTTTAATTTCTGATTTTATATTTTCTTTTTATGTTTTATAATTTTTTTATGTTTTTATAAATAGAAAATATACACAATATAAGAAAAAGAATAATAGAGTATTTATAAAAATAAGGAAAGATAACCGAAATTCAGAAAGTAAAATGTTTTTAGTCTTCTTATAATTTTATAATATTTTTGTGATTTTTCTAGATTTTTCTGAATTTTTTTGGTATTTTTAAAATAAAAAATACTAGAAAACAGGAAACTCGGTTGCTAGCCGAAATTAAAATGACGATTGAAATAGCAAAACGTATCCAAAATTCCTCAAATTAGTTTTAAAATAAAGGCAATAGAATAAGGAAACTACAAAAACTGAGATTGCATTTGTAGGATTTTTTATGGATTATTAATATTTTTTTGAAGATTTTTAGAGTTTTATAATTTTTAGGGTTTTATTTTGAAATTTTTAATGATTTTTGGTCTGAAGCTAAAAGACACTAAAATAGACTAAAAGTAATTTTTTGGAATTTTTCAAAGAGTTTTGATATTTTTTTGGTATTTTCTAACGCAAACAGTAGCAAAAATATATGTTTTTTATTTTTAATAAATACTAAAATGCTATAAAAATGTAAAACAAAAATGGGGCGTGAATCAACAATGCCACATGAGCTTAACCTATTTTTTGTGGATTTTTTAGCAATGTATGGATGCATGAATTAAATACAAACAACAAATAAAAACTACACCGCTGGTAGGGGCATATGTGCAAATTTCAGGAATTCCAGGGGCCAATATGCAATTTTTCACAAAATTTATAATATATAAAACAAGTTCCAGGACTGAATACAAATAACACAACCCGCAAGTTTCGCCCGCAAATAACCCAACCCCGTACGTGCCTGGCACGTACATGAGAAGGACCTAAGTGCAATAACAAAAACCTCCAGGGGCTTACATGCAAAATGTTATACGTTACAAAATAGTTCCTGGACTCAGACGAAATAACCAATTTAGCAGGGAGTTCAATGCAAAATCACCACCACCCCACGTGCACAGATCACGTGAGGTGATGTGGAATGGACCTAAATGCAAATAAACAAAGTGTGGAGGCCTAGATGCAAATATTACAAAAATATGTAAACTTAAAACAAAAGTTTATGGACTAAATAGAAACACAAAAATTGTGCAGGGTGAAAGTGCAAAATACCCCTCATGCGCGTGATCCAACGGCCGGTGGCGATTCACTTGAACACGTGGCGGGCGCTGGACGGTCGATGATGCTTCGCAGCCTACGTCTGAGATTAGATCTCAGATTAAGATCCAATGGTGGTGGGCTCTGATGATCCGACGGTGGTTGTGCAGCTGGAGGCGCGGCCTAGATCCGACGGCGTAGAGGGCTGGAGTAAGAACAGGGAAGCGTCGCCGGCGAGGCGAACTTCCCCGAGCTCAAGCTCTGTCCTCTAGCGTTCCTTGAGCTTCAAAAACGGCCTGGAGGCTCCTGGCGGTCAGCTCTATCTCCTGGGGGCTCCAAAAAGCCTCGGCGACGGCCAAGGGTTGCTGGAGAGGACGACGGAGCTGGAGGGCTTCGCGGTTGCTCCGGCGATCTTCAAAACGAGCCCCAGTCTTGAGTCAACAAGCTTTGACCTGCGAAAAGATGTGAGAGGGTCCAGGGCAAAATACCTGGACCCCGCGGAGGTGGAAACGCGGCGAAGGAGGGTGGCGCATAGTGGTGGCCGGAGGTGCACTCCGGCGAGTGTCACGTGAAGGGCGAATCGATGGACAAAACGTGAAAACTTTTGGGGCGAAATGATCCTAAAACTAAGGCGAATAGAATGAAAAAGAAATAAAGGGGAGAAGAGAGCTACCTCGATGGTCGGAACCATAGGGAGATGTACCTTGACGCCGGCAAAAGGCGGAGGTGGTGGAGCCGCCTAGGTGCTCGCTCAACCCGCCTGAAGGTTTCCAAAGGAAGCTATCACCTTCCTTGTTTGATCGGGCACGAAGAGGGGAGCGGAGCTTGTGGAATAGGGGTTCAAATTCGAGTTTGAAAATCAGCTCTCAATATGAAGGGTTGGCGGATGGAAGAGGAAGAACGAGGCACATGGTGCGACACAGCGACCCAATGCCCAAGGAGAGCTAGGGGCGTGAATCACCATAGTCCAAGGAAGAAAAGTCAAGAAGATTATTACGCAAAATGGTGCAAGGGTCGGCCTTGAAAAAATCGAGAAGAGGGACCAAAAACGATGCTCTGACAAAGGGACAGGGGAAGGACAGCCAGTTGACCGGGAGGGTCAACGCTGACTGGCGCACGGTTGGTCCACGTGGACCAACCAGGAAAACCCCCGAGAAATGTTTTGTAAATTCAATAAAAATTAGAAAATGATTTTATTAATTTTTTATTATTAAATAAAAGATATTTATTATTTTATAAGGTATTTTAACATGATTTTTAATTATTTTTATGAGGTGTAAAAATAAGAGTTACCTTTTATAGCCCTTTATAGGTATCTATATCTATATATTTTATTATTTTATTTTATTTTGTGTATTTAATTTTGTTATTTTTGTTTATTATTTTATAAATTTATAGAATACTTTTATACACTTAAATATACTTTTATTTTATTTTTCTGAGGTAATTTGTATACTTAATAAAAGTATGAATTATATAGGTATGTATATAGATATTATACCTATGTGTATTATATACAAGTATTTTATTTTGTATTTTCTGTAGGTTTTTATTCTGATTTTAATGTACATATGTATATTACAAATAATATTTACAAAATTATAAAAATATAAATGGTAAAAATAATGAATAAATAATAAAATGAATATTTTAATCTGTACAAGTAGACAATAGGTGTCCAAAACTCAACTTTCAAACCGTAGCTCTGCCAAATGCGAAACCACTGCCGTTAAATAGCTTATTTTAAATTATATACAATTAAGGTGAGTTTGATGCATTTAGAGTTTTTATTTGCGAGATACATGTCTGGGAAGTTGGGATTCTGGAATTTTATTCAGATCATAACTTTTTATTTGTACATTATTTTTTAGTGAAATCAATTTTGTATTTTTCTATATTTAATTATCTACAACTTTCATGTTCAAAGTTTCTTTATTTGAAGTATAAAAATTGGAACAAAAAATAGGTCCCAAAATGAATAAAGAATGAATAACATGAATAAGTATTTTTATTGTATTCTGACCCTTATCTCCCCCTACTTTATTCCTTGTCGACCTATTCATCGAGATGCCTAGGTCTTGGGGTATCGGGTCATAAAATATTTACAATATTTTATTTTTTTCTTTCCTTTTATTTATTCTATAATTTTGACTTTAAATATTGTATTTTATACACTATTTACATGCACATGCATGAATGCTAAGATGCAGGAATTAAGGGTATTTACACGCATTTGTCAGGGTTTTTTAGGATAAAATGATAGAATAAAGATGATGAAATGTGGATTCGTCACTGGGGTATGCTTCAAGTAGCTTTTCTGAGGAAATTTTACCCCACTAGCAGAGCCAACTTTATGCAGTCGATTATTATAGAGTTTTCACATGATCCCCACTAGCCACTTCAGGATATGTGGCTCAGATTTCAAATTCTTTTGAGGAGATTCCCAGATCACGGGATCTCTAGAGCTGGGCTAACTCAGATCTTCTACTTGATGATTACCGCGGAACAACAAGCATTGGTGGATGCCTCGTGTGTCGGTTTACACCATAGTCTCGACAAGGATTCACTTTGGAATCACTTCGGAGAGATGTCTGATGTTAAGATAACACACGAAGAAGATTATAGAGCACTTAGATGTGATTCATATATCACTGATATAGGGATCACTCATCAGGCAGTTTATGTGGATACTAATGCAGAATTAAGGATGGACATTGAACCGGTAGTATAGAGTTCTCATTCTCAGAAACCAACACTCCTTTCATTAAGTTTTCAGCCGGAGTATGAGTCGATTCCGTGTCTCCCAGTTCATGAATCTTGGATACCTATCCCTTAGGTATTCCAAGATACAGAGAAAGGAACTGTGATGTTCCAACCAACTTATCAGCCGATTCAGTTTCCATATCACCAGTGCCATGAGCAGCAGCCTCAGGAGCAATTCGCCTCGGACTCATTTATCTATTCTGGGAGTCTTCAGCAAATCGAGATGGATGTGGGACATTACTTACAGAGTCCAGATATACATGATCCCACATTCGATCATTTCGTCTATTTGATCCATGAGCAGACTGCATATTAAAGGGAACAGATGGACACCTTCAGAGTTTTATTGCCAGCATTATCATAGAGCAGAGAATAGTTTCAGATTTTCCTGCGTCACATGAGTCGTTGAAAGAGAATACAATCGGCAACGGCACAGGTGTACAGTCAGATTCTGATTCTCTTCATATGAAGGTGAATAATCACAAAAAATGGAAAAAAAGAGAAAATGTAGAAAAAGGAATAAAGACAAGACTCCTGACTCTTTTGACAAATCTCGATCTTCTACTATTCACGAAGAAAGTCCCCATTTTAGAAAAATATTTTCTTCCCCTCTTATCCTCCGAGTGTACATACTGACATGAAGGATGTACAGATACCCTTTCCAGATGCTCTGAATATAGGGAAGAGATAAAAAATCAGAAAATTAAAAAAATCCAAGATTCGAAATTTAGGAAAGAGATGCTGGACAGAATTCAGATCAAGTTCACTCTTCAAAGGTATTGGTCCACATTCCTCTTCTTCAGAAATGCCTGAAGTAGCATACCACATTGAAAAAGAAGAAGAGATGTAATCATTACTCTGAGAAACAATTGTTGACCATTACCACTTGTTGCGCCATCCAGCATACATCTCCCAAGAAGAAAATGAAAGTCATGAGAGCACCGTTTGTCAGTTGTCAGATTTCAAATCACGAGTTTGAGCACATCTTGTTAGACAACGGTTCGTCGATGAATATACTACCCTTCCATCTTCTCGAGACTCTTCATTTGGGACCTCTGAAGTGAGCCAGAATGATTCTCAAGTTTCCAGACCGATCGGTCAAGAGGCCGAAGGGTATACTAAGGGACGTTGTCGTGATGGTACAAGGCATAAAATTCACTGTGGATTTTGTTGTCTTAGATTCTGATTCATCATTACTATCACAGGATGTTGTCATTATTCTTGAACAGCCTTTTCTACGTGCAGCCAAGTCCATTATCGATTATGGGACAGACAGTGTCAAGTTCCCTTCCAGCAGCACAATGCCGAGCTCCATGCCAACAAAGACTCTGCCTGCAAACGAATGTGTTCCTAAGCTATCAAAGACAGAGGCATGTGGGACCACAGATGAGATACTACACGATCATATCCCTTCTGACTCTATAGAGACCCCAGGTTTTCTCTCCAGAGAGTAAAACTTGGAGAACATATATTTTGGTGATCCGAGTACACATTTTGGAGATGTGTTGACGAGATTCATAATATCTACATTATTGAGTCAAACCCGCTGGTAGCACATACTTTGAAGATCGAACTTGTTTCGGTTATAAATCCTTTGTTTGAGCCTTTCGATCATGAAATAATTGAGCCCTCTTGTCACGCAGATCCAGATAAGGTCTATGTTGATGAAGAGATTGATTAGATCGCAACAGATTTAGACCTCTTTCTCGCATATACTCCAGACATAACACCGATGCCTCTACCGTCACAGATGGTTGAGGATACAATGTTAGATGATGATTCTTCATCTTCTTATCTCGGTGTTGATGATCATAGTGATTCAGAGACTATTGTGCAGCTCTCAGAGGTCAAATCTATCCATCTTTTCAGCCATCTGGTCACTCCTCACCTGTCGACACAGATCAGGGATTCTCTCATTCAGATATGGGCATCTCTGAGGATGATCCTGATGCCGACCTGAATCTTGTAAATTCTATCGTTCCTAGGTCACGCAAGAAGGCCATTATTCGACTCTCTTGACCTTGTAAAATTTGTTGA
Source organism: Ottelia alismoides (assembly GCA_037367405.1). Lineage (NCBI taxonomy): Eukaryota > Viridiplantae > Streptophyta > Magnoliopsida > Alismatales > Hydrocharitaceae > Ottelia > Ottelia alismoides. The sequence continues at coordinate 267,411 of JAZKJV010004045.1, read as the reverse complement.
CCTTGCATATACTTTTTATTTCATTCTTTCCTACTTTCGTTTGTCTTACACCCTTACGTTCATCTAGAATTTTGCTATACTTAGGATGTGCTTTATCCTAAGTATAGGGAAGTGTAGACACCGTGTTGGTCATTCGTCATGTTTTATTACCCATGTTGTTGCCTATACTTAGGGTGTGCTTTACCCTAAGTAAAGGGGGTAATATCGCTCATTTCCCCTTTTGATTGTCGTCATTTTTGTATCATCTGCTCCCTCGTTTGTCCATTACCTTTTGTTCTTCTTCTCTATACTTAGGGATATTTTACCTTAAGTATAGGGCAGAGAAGCCGAACAATTGATCATGTACATTCTCTTGACCTCGATCATCTTTGGTTTTGAGTTTGCTATTCTTATGATTACTTGATCCTGAGTATAGAGGAAATGAACGACTTCTATTCATTCATTCGGTATTCTTCGAGTCATTGTCGTATAGGATTCTTTTCACCAATCTATACTCAGTCCGAGTTATGTCTTCCTTAACTACTTCTTTGGTCACTATGAGGACATAGTTCACGCTAAGTATAGGGGGTGTCGTATATATATGTTATATATAGTTTAGAAGCCATGACTCATACTTTATTGTATTTTTAATAATATGGCTCTTTAAAAGTATGGGTGTATATTTTGGGTTTTTAAAAGCCACAAGAAAATCGTAAATATGACTTATTAAAAAATGACTTTAAAAATTTTGTATATAAAACAATGTTGTAAAATTATTGGATAAAAAGTGATAAATAAATCCTTATAAAATTTTGTATATAAGCCATATAAACTTGTATATTAAAATTTGTATTAAAATCATTTTAATAAAAAATGTACAAAAATTTGTGTAAAATTTGTATAAATGGAATTAATACACTAACTCCTTCAAAAAGACCACTAAAAAATTGAAAATTTTAAAATTCAAAAAAAAAACGTGCAAAAGTCTTTAAAAACCCACTTAAAAAGCTTAATCCGAAAAATTCACTTCATAAAAAAAATGTTGCATTCATTAGCATTTTTCAGAACAAGTCTGATTCTTGAAACGAATGGATCTAAACCCGAGAGATGGAGCTTGGTTTAGGCCTTAATCCACTTAATTCTAAAGAGACTTTATTAGGAACTGGAATTGAGACTCTGCACGGTCTTTTAAACTTAATTCTTTGGGTTCCATGAGAACGTGTTCGGAATTCAACTTGAATGTGCCTAACTAGAACAATTGGTGTCATCTATTTAGCTCTTCTCCATTTGAACCAAATTCGAACTCATGCACTATGCACTTAGCTCGACTTGCATGGGGTTGCGAAAGGCAATCCATTTCGGTGGTGTGTTTCCATCCTTGTCTATCGGTGATGATATCTTAAGACGGGAGAGATTGGGGTTGAAATAAAGCTTCGGATGAGGGAAGGATCTACTGGCACAATTTTTCTAAGACCTCAAAAATTGGACGGAATGAAAAGATACCATATCCGTCGGGACATAAAAGACTTATGCAGTGCAACAATCATTACTATCAAAAAGAAGCTGAACACATAAAATACCAAAAATGACCACAATGGTCCGAGCTTCAGAAAAGCCTGCATGTCTTCGTGGAGACTTGGCTAAACTGGCCAGGCTTCACAAGAGATGTGATTACACTGATCGCACTCCACTTCTCTTCTTTTTCTTCTATCTTCTCCATTACTCGATTGTGGACACAACATGACCTGACCTTAGAAGGAAATACCTCCCTCCTCCAGGATTGAGCTGCTGGATGAGGGCCCAATGGGAATGTGTAACTGGATGGATGGTTTCTTAACTATTCTAGAGCGGGAAGAACTAACACCTTTCACATACAGTACAAAGTGCTTTCAAAGCTGAAAAGTTTGCGTGATGGATAGGTGGATCTGAGCTGGCTGTTGGCGTGAATCTAGATAAGGATTTGTGAAAGTTGAGGGTTGTCAAGGCTTGAATCCTAATTCTAATATAATCTCGACACACTATTAATCCAAAGGTCTGAATGCAAGCTCCAGATTTTAGGTGAAGTGAGATTTGGTTTAAAGGAACAAACATGTTCTGGGTTCTTTTATTTTCCCTTTTTCTTTTTCTTTTTCTTTTTGCTTGCACTTATTTATAGAATAAGTGTTTGCTAAGGGACTAGCAAAGGTAAAGTATAGGAGAATGATGAATCCATGATTCATCGCCTTTATTCTTTCATTTTAGCTAAAATCCTTGGTAAAATACATGTAAATATCCACTAATTCCAACTAATTATCATTCTAACCACAATTGTTAATAGAAAAAAATGGGGTTGCCCCCTCGGGGGAGCTAACTTGGCTCCCCCCGCCATATTTTCTTCAAATTTTTTATTTTTTTTGAATTTTTTTTCCGTAAGTATTCATCACTATATCCCTATATTATGTCATAAAAATTTCGTGTGAAACGGAGACTCCTACGACCTCCATCCAGACAGTCATTTTTTTAACGGTCTCAGGATTTTTTAAATCGACCCCGTCTGGATGGAGGTCGTAGGAGTCTCTGTTTCATATGAAATTTGAATGACATAATATAGGGATTTAATAATGAATTTACATGATTTTAGATTTCAAAAAAATAAAAAAATATGTGAAAAAAGGGGCGGGGGGAGCTAAGTTAGCTCCCCCTAGGGGGCATACACATTTTACCCTTGTTAATATTAAATATTTAACACTTATTTTATAAAAAATAAAAGAATAAAAATAAAAATAAAAATAAAAATAATAGAAAAGAAGGTTGTAAATATGAAATAGGTACAGACTGATCCTAAACCCGAGACCAGGTCAATATGGACTTGGTCGATAAAATAAATAAGTAGGGGGAGATAAAGATTCTAACCTATAAAAATACAAAGAAAATCAAGACCAAAAATATAATTTACCCATTTTACATAATGTAAATATTTCACCTATTTTATTTATCATCAAGACAACTTTAAACCAAAATGAAATAAAAATCAAATAATAAAACAAATAAAAAATAGAAAATGCATATAAAACTTCAAAAATTCATAACTAAATAAAAAAGAATCACCTAAAACGCACAATATATCGTTTTAAAGGTAATTTCATCTACATCCTAATAAAAAATAAAGATATTTTCTTATTATTTCCAATTTTAAAAATCGAAAATAAAATTCTTTTTTCATTAGAAACATAGTCATTCACCTTAAAAATAAATCAAAACCAACAAAAATTATTGAAACCTTCCCAAATTCATAAAAATAGTAAAATAAGATTAAAACAAAAAAATAATAAAACAAAAACCAAATAAAAATTGTAATTTTTTTCTAAAATAAAAATACTAAAATACTTAAAATTTACAAAAACAATACAAAAATCTTAAAAATCCAAAAAAATACTTAAAGATAAAATAAAAATTAGGAACTCATTTTACCTTAGTTTATCTATAAATTAACTCCAGTTTCAAACAGTTTGCCTCCCTAAGTTCGACACTCCCGTGCTTAACCGTTATACACTAAGTTTAGAAGTATAAATAAAATAAATAAATATATTAACTAAACCTTAATATTTTCTGATAAAATTCACCTGTTCGATACAACGATCGATACATTTTCTCTTCTTCTTTTACAGGTTCAGAAGACAAGCGATCAAGTGACGTTTTTCACTAAGTTATATATTTAGCATGTTATTCGTTTGCATGGAATTCTCAAAGAGGCTATATCTGATAGAGACATTCGTTTTACATCACATTATTGGGGAGAATTCATGAATTCCCTAAAAATCAAACTATGTCTTAGCTTAGCCTATCATCCACAGATAGATGGGCAATCAGAGAGGACAATTCAGACCCTTGAGGATCTACTCTGAGCATGTGCCATTGAGTGGCAAGGTTCTTGGAAGGATTATCTTCCCTTGGTGGAGTTCACTTATAGTAACATCTATCATGCTAGTATTGGCATGGCACCTTTTGAGTCATTATATGGGTAAAGATGTACTACTCTCTTGTGTTGGAAGGAAGTGGGTGACAAAGACATTTACTCCACTCAGATAATCAAGGATACAACAAGAGCGGTAGAAGTGGCTAGAAAGAAATTATTGACTGCGCAGAGCCTTCACAACAGCTACGCTGATCAGATACGTTGCGATCTTGAATTTGAGGCTGGAGACTTTGTATTCTTGAAAATATCTCCAATAAGAGGTTTTCAAAGATTTGGTGTCAAGGGAAAGCTGGCACTACGGTTCGTAGGCCCTTTCAAGATTTTGGCTCGTATTGGAAAGGTAGCCGACAGCCAACGTTGTGTCCGAGTAAATGAGGAGGGTTGCGCGTTAGGTAGCCGACAGCCTACACAGGAGAGATAAATTCTTAGATAGTGTTCTTAAAGTTCTTTTAAGAATACTATTTATGAATTTATCTCGAAATCGTTCGGATCTTTTAAACATGGATTTAAGCAAGCATACAGATTTTGTTGGGGTATTCCCTACTTGCGACGCGTTGCATCGCCCGAATGCAATGAAAAATTGGCAAGGGCCGCTACATCGCAGCCTGGATGTAGTTCAAAATTTGCAAGGGTTCTCGCATGAGGAATGCATACGGGTAAATAAGCTAGTTCCGATGCATCACCGCTCGGATGCAGTCCAAAATTTGCAAGGGTTCTCGCATAATGGACGCATGCGAGTAAAGAAGTTGGTCCAAAGGAGATTGCAAAGGAAGTTACGGATTGGTAGTTGGAATATTGGTCCTTTAACTGGAAAATTGATGGAGATAGTGGATACTATGGAAAGAAGGAAGATTCATATAATATGTCTTCAAGAGATAAAATGGGTTGGAGAGAAAGCAAGGGAGATCGAGAAGACAGGCTTTAAACTTTGGTATCCATGTAAAGATAAGAGCAGAAACGGTGTTGGAGTGGTTATTCATAAGGATTTGAAGGATTGTGTGGTTGAGGTGCAAAGATTTGGGGATAGGATTATTTTGCTAAAGTTGGTGCTTGAAGAAGAAATTCTGAATATAATCTCTGTTTATGCACCGCACATCGGTTTAGATGAAAGGACTAAACAAGCTTTTTGGGAAGATCTGGATAAGACTTTACAAGGAATCCCACAAAGAGAGATGGTTTGCATAGGTGGAGATCTTAATGGACATGTAAGAAAAGATGTTTCAGGGTATGCAAGTGTGCATGGAGGACATGGTTTTGGGGATAGAAACAAAGAGGGAAAAGTCATTCTGTATTTTGTAATGGCATATGATCTTTTCATAGCAAACACACTTTTCAATAAGAGGGAGGAGCATTTAATTACTTACAAGAGTGGCTCAACTAGAACACAGATAGATTACTTTACTTTGAGGAGAAGAGATCGGTTGTGTTGCAAAGATTGCAAAGTAATCCCTTGAGAGAGTTTGACAACCCAACATCGCTTGTTAGTCTTGGATTTGCAAATAAAAAGGTTGGTAAAGAGAAGGAGGGTTCCTAAGATCACTAGAACTAGGTGGTGGAATCTTCCGCTGAAGTAATCAAGCTTCAGGGAGAAGGTTTTAGAAGACTTATCTTGGGATTGTAGCGGTAGTGCAAACGAGATGTGGGAGGTAGTAGCATCTTGTATCCGAAAGGTAGCCAAAGAGATGCTAGGTGAGTCAAAAGGAGGAGCTCCAGGTCAAAAGGAGGCTTGGTGGTGGAGTGAAGGGGTGCAAGAGAAGCTAAAAATTAAAAGAGCTTGCTTTAAAGCTATGTATAAGGATAGAACACTAGAGGAAACGGTCACAGACTATAAAATAGTGAAGAAGGAAGCAAAGAAGGCTGTAAGTGAAGCTAAGTCAAAATATTATGAAGTTTTGTATAAAAATCTCGACTCTAAGGAGGACCAGAAGGATATATTCAGGTTGACCAAAGCAAGATAAAGAAATACCAAAGACCTTTCTCAAGTGAGATCCATTAAAGACGAGGAAGGTCACGTGCTTGTAACTCAGAAGGATATAGAGACTAGATGGGAGCAGTACTTCCATAAACTTTTCATTGGGAAAGGAAATAGAGAGATCACTTTGGGTGATCTAGCTAGTAGTGAAAGTTACTTGAATCGTGCATGCTATATACGAATACAAAGAAAGGAAGTAGAGGAGGCTTTGAAGGTTATGAGACCTGGGAAAGGTGTAGGACCAGATGACATCCCTGAAGAAGTATGGAAAGTTTTAGGTGAGCATGGTTTAACTTGGCTTACGAATCTATTCAATGTTATTTGGTGAAGCAAGAAAATGCCTGAAGATTGGAGGAGGAGTATCGTGGTGCCTCTTTATAAGAACAAAGGAGACATTCAAATCTGTTCAAATTACAGAGGTATCAAGCTGATGAGTCGCACTATGAAAATTTGGGAACGCGTTATCGAAAGAAGGTTAAGGCAAGTTTCCCAAGTAAAAGAAAACCAATTCGGATTCATGCCAGGTCGCTCAACTATTAAAGCCATCCATTTGCTGAGGAGAACCATGGAGATTTATAGAGCTAAAAGGAAGAATCTCCATATAATCTTTATTGATTTGGAGAAGGCTTATGATTCCGTCCCACGAGAGATACTGTGGAGAGTTTTGGAGAAGAGACAAGTACCCATCCTATACATTAATCTCATAAAGGATATGTATAATAGGGCTTTATCTTGTGTAAGGACCCCAACGGGAAAGACTGACTATTTTGATATCAACATTGGTTTACATCAAGGTTCAGCTTTGAGTCCATTTCTTTTTACTTAGATTATGGACGAGTTGACAAGTCACATTCAGGATTAGTTACCTTGGTGTATGTTATTTGCTGATGATATTGTGTTGATGACGAGATTAGAGATGGAGTAAATGAGAAGCTTGAGGTTTGGAGACATGCATTGGAGACTAAAGGGTTTCGAACAAGTAGGGCTAAGACGGAATATATGGAATGCACCTTTGATGGAAGCAATGGTGAAGGAATCGAGGTGAAGATTGGTGATGATAACATTCAGAAGAGAGATTCTTTTAGATATATGGGATCTATTTTGCAACATGATGGGGAAATTGATGGAGATGTTACTAATAGAATAAATGCAGGCTGGCTGAAGTGGAGAGGAGCCTCCGCTGTTCTCTGTGATAAGAAAATTCCTTTAAAAATTAAAGGAAAGTTTTACAAAGCAGTCGTGAGACCTGCTATGCTTTATGGATCTGAATGTTGGCCTGTGAACCATAGACATGTGCAGAGAATGGTTGTAGCAGAAATGAAAATGCTAAGATGGGTGTGTGGACATACACGTAAAGATCGGATTCGGAATGATGCAATTAGAAAGAAAGTTGGTGTAGCTCCGATCGAGGATAAGATGCGGGAAAATCGCTTAAGATGGTTTGGTCATTTGCAAAGAAGGTCAGCTGATGCACCAGTTAGGAGATGTGAGTGTTGGGATGTTGAGCCGGCTAAGAGAGGGCGAGGACGACCCAAGAAGTGTTGGAAAGAGACTATACGAAGGGATCTTAGTTTTTTGGATATAAGCCTGAGATTGACCCAAGATAGATCTGAATGGAGGCGAAGAATCCATATAACCGGCCCTACTTAATTGTGGGAAAAGGCTTTGTTGTTGTTGTTGATTGGAAAGGTAGCATACCGAGTAGCACTTCTCCTCACTTGACAAGCATGCATGATTATTCCATATGTCAAACCTCTGGAAGTATATTCGACACCCTCAGCATTTGATTAGCTATGAGGAGCTCACGGTTGAACGAATTTGTCTTTCCCTGAGGCACCCATGTAGATTTTAGACCTAGCAGTAAAGAAGTTGCGATAGAAAGACATCCCTTTGGTTAAGGTATTGTGGCAAAGTCAGAATGTTGAGGAGGCCATATGGGAGCCTGAGGCAGATATGCGACAGAAATACCCTTATCTTTTTGAAGTTATGATCACGAAATCCTATTTCAATTCTCTTTAAGATTTTTATAAATAGTTCTGTTCTCTTTAAGATTTTTATTCCTAAATCTATGTCGCATTCAAAACATATACGTTAAATCCTACGTCTCAAGGATGAGACTTCCTTTAAGATTTTTATAACGTAAACCCGCATTTTTTATCCTAAAATATGGAGTATTTTTTACATCCAAAAATTCAAATAAGGTCATTTCGTAGATCTCGTCGAGATCTTTCCAACGAGCTCAAGAACATCCAATTCTGACATTCCTAGCTCAAGATATCAATGTTTTAAGTTGGATAATCAAGATCCATAAATGGATCCGAATCATATCCGAATTTGGATCCCAATTTACCTCTCCTTCTATAAATAAGAGATGGTAGGCTACTCTCTTAAAACCCTAGCCACCACAATCTTCTCCCTCTTTGGAGCACCACCATCTTGGTCGGATTAACCACCGGAGGGACGTCGTCATCGTCGGAGAAGTTGCTCCAATCAAAGATCCACGACCACCATCACGTAGGGGAGTTCGAGGTCATCATTGTACGCACATTCGTTCTCCGATTGAGTGACAGAAATGACATTTCCACATGAGAGGAGATCCCGAGGGAACATCCTTAGAGGTAACGATAAATACATTCCTCTTGTTATTGAGTTCCACGTATTTATTCCTATATTCTTGAACATCTCTAGAGCCTTATATATTCTTGTAACGAAGTTCTATCCCTTCTTTCTGGTGTTTTCGACATGATTATTGGTCTTTTATACTTTAACATCCATGTGTGTTATTGTGTTATGATTTATAGAAGAATATAATATCATACCACGCGTAAGAATATCTCTAAAAAATAGTAATCTTGATTTTTGACTCATGATCCACAAGGATGATACGTACTATCTCAGAAGTTTATTTATCATTGTATAAACTAAAGGTTAATTCATATGTGTGTGTATTTAAAAAAAAGGAGTAACGTAGCTAGTCATCTCATTCTCAAAGTAATAAGCAATTTCAAGATATTTTGTAATTCCAGCAACGAGGAATCATATGAACAAGTGAATACAAAACACCATGTACAATTTTTTTGTTTACTTTTCTAATATGTATTTTTTTTCTTTTTAATAAGAGATATTTACAACGGAAAAAATACAATAAAATAATATAATTAAAATACAACACAACAATGATTTTTTTGGATTTTTAAGTAAATGAGAAAAGTAAAATAAAAATGAAGAAAAAATGAATATATACATAATATACAATGTACATCTAGGTCCCAAATCTCAACTTTTGCAAACGAGCTCTGATTTTAATGAAACCACTTCCATTGGGCAGACAATTTTCTAACTTGAACTTTAAAAGTGAGTTTGGTGAATTCGTAGTTCATACGGAGTGGGAATTTGGCTTGGAAATTGGACTTTACGGCTTTTGTCTTTGGGATCTATGAGCATTTATTTGAGGTGAAATTTGTTTTGTATTTTTGTATTTTTAGATACATGGTTATGAACAAGTTGGAGAAAGAATTAGCCAAAAAGGAGTTGAAATGAAATTATTAAAATTACGTGAAATTTTAGGCTATTTACATGTATAAAACTCCTTTGATTTTGCGGCTTTTTATTGTTAATTTATTTTGTACAATCTAATATACAATTAGCTTGTATGTTTATATGGATTTCATTAGATTTCCTTTCTTTCCCAAAGCAACGTGTATTAAGATACAATTAGGCCTCGTTCGGCCAGCGGGTTACCCGCGGGTAAGGGGAGTTTACCCTCCTTAATCCACATCCCCCTCTCTCCCCGTGGGCCCCACTTTATTCCTTTTTAAAAAAATTAAATAAATCAATTTTATATTATCAATCCTATCAAAAAATAATATATTATACCATCATATCATATAAAAATTATAAACTACTCCACTTCTACTCACTTTTCCAAACTTCAATACAATCACATCACAATAACTACTCACTTTTTCAAATTCCAATACAATCATATCACCCCAAACCCTCTTCTAACCCACCCCCAGTTTAACCCTCTATCCCAACACCAAAACACAAAAACGGGTTACCCTCTACCAGTTTAACCTGCCTTAACCCGCCAACCAAACGCACCTTTAGGGACTCCATGAAAAGGCCCTTGTTTGAAACTTCCATATACGTGAATGTTATTTCCTTAGGGACTTTATTAGGTGAGTAAATAATAATAATAACTTCTTTGAACGTTAAGAAATTAAATTGTAGTTTCAATCTTGCCGTTATGTATGTGCATTAAGTTACATAGGTAGTAAGTTAGAAAAATCAGATATCAACCGACTTGTAATGGTCCCATAAAAACGATAACACGTAGTCGTGAATTTCATATATAAAATGACATGTAAAGGAAAGGAACATGTGCATTGCTTGTATAATTTTAAATCTCTTGATAGTACAATATGCAACAAATAAAGTTCTTATTTTTTTAAAAAAATCCAGCATCTAATTAAAGACAACGAGCATGCTAAATATAAAAAAATTAAACATTTTATTAAGAGACGTCTGTTGTACCTCCTTAAATTATATATATTTTTAATAACATGCATGCAGTAATATCTGATCCTACACATGTAAATAGACACTTGTATTCATAAATCTATTGTTACACCGAGGCATGACCTTTTACCAAGTAAGTCAAGTTTTATATTGGGCGATGTGAATATACATCTAAGTCTAGTTTCTTTCATCCTTGCAACAAGGTTGCATCTAGTTATATCGAGTATGAAATGTGTCATAGTTTCCCTTTATGTGAACACATGCATTTCTTGGAATTTTTTTGTAATAAAGAGTGGGGATCATAAGTGATAATTCACAATAACCATCTAGTGTTAACGCTTCGAGATATATATGATGAACAATATAGTGGGCATAAAACCTTACAACTTAATTCGATAAATGATAGCTATATGAGTATCAGTGCCAAGATCTTTGTATAAATAATAATGTTTAGGAAGAAATTCCAATCTAAGAGATTTCATGATGACTGAGTAGATGCCATGAAGGCTGCGACTCCAACGGACGAGTTGGGTGATGTTGCACCTAGCAGCCCGGTTGCATCCGGAGTCGCTCGACGGAGTAGGCAGTTGACACGGTTGGCGTTCTTGGTCTCGCACTTATACACAATATTAGAACTCAGAGTAGAATTAGGTGTGGCCGCATCAAATTCTTTTTCGAGTAATATTATTGTGAGAGATATTCCGGGATGTGGTTCGAAGTTGCAGAATTTTGAGGTTTAGATATTTTCATTTTCTAGTTGGACAGAGGTACTTGAAAGTTTACTCAAGATGACAAACAAGTTCCCGCGTAGCGGAGGCCTGCGAGTCACGTACTTGCGTGTGCTAAAATAATACGAGAAATGATTAATTATCGGATGTCGGCAATTGTAATTGTATAATGTTGCGGACTCTAACCAACTTGTAGAAATATCAAGATCATTGTGGTAGTACTAAAATGATTATTAAATCAATAAATAAAATCAATTGTTATGTAATCCAATGTGAATCAGAATGACTTGGCGTTTTCTCAGTTTGTATAATATATGTATATGTCATTTGATAGAGTTGAGTGCACATTCTTTGCCTACCCCAACATTAGTTATTATAGTGTTTGTCTCGTTACTGAGCAATTGCTCATAATGTTACCCTTGTGTGAATTCAACATGTCTAGCTGAGCAGCAGCCGCAACAATAGCGGCTTATTAGGAGATTGGACTTCCTGCATCATACTTGCACCAAACAGGGTGCGTTATATTTAGAGTAGCTTATTTATTTTCGTATTATTTTATGTTCTATTTTTAGAGAGATATAGTGAGATATTTGGAGAGCTTCTTCTACAAAATTTATAATTATATGATGTATCGCATTCTATGGACATGGACTTGATGATGATTATCAATGAGAATAGATGTTGCTTTTTCTTTCCATTTTATATTATTCTCTGGTTGTTATTTAAGTTCAAATATTTATCTAATGTACATAAGATGGTTTGTTGAGTGTCATAGATCATGGGCGTATTTGGATCGTAGGTTCGATGCTCTCGTCACATCGATTTCAGTAGTCATAGAGGCGAGGCATTACAATATGCCCTTCATAGAAGAAAACATGGACAATTTAAACATTTTCTTTTTAGTAGAAAACGTCCATAATGTAATGATGACAAGATAATACAAACTAATCTCTTTATTATAATAATCTTGAGTTCAAAAGAAATGAACTGAAAGAAAGTAAAACTACTAGATTACAACTTATTCTTGCTCATATCCTTATTCTACTCTAGTTATAAGAAAAAGAATACGATAACAAGCAATGCGTAATCTAATAATCCAAATTTCTTAAGAAAAAATGAACGTTGAGACAGATGCATGGGTTGGTGCTGAGTAGTTGCGTGAACGAGGAGATGGAGCGTAAGGAAGGGACTCGAGGCTTCAAAGGCTTGGGAGGCGGTGAGGGTGAAGTCTTGCAACGACGAGAGCAGTCACTGTGCTACAACATGGACATGAAAATATGAATGAGGGGGAAAATGAACTAGGGAATTTTCATATGGAACAATCGGCGAGGAATGTGAGGGTTTTCACGGGGGAAAGGAAAGAGGATTCGCGACTATGGATAAGCCATTGGATTAAAATTAAATGATAATGGATGGTTACATAAGTTATGTATGTGTTTGCACGGTGCGTTAATGGATTAGGTCACATCGGATTTTGATGATGATGGATTCAATGCATAATTTAACAGATTTCGAAAAATTCTCCAACTAGATCCAATATGTTAGAATGATAAAATCAAACAATCCAATCGAATAACATCGAATTAGTGGATCGAATTACAAATTTAACCTGATCCGTGTGCACCCAAAAAAATCCTACAAACTATGGACATATAGATTAAAAATACAATAAATAAGCTATCATTTCCTTTCATTATACATAAGGACATTTCTGTCTCCCTCTTTTTTCTCATACCTGCAGAGTAAACTCACTATCCCATGTAGATAATGTCCTTTTATCTCATTCATATTCCACTTTAATCTGTCCATCGAAACATAATCTAATAGATAATGATGCAAGTAAAAGTTCAATCATAAACGTACTGTAGTCATTTATTATATTATGACTTATTATCTAATGGTTAATAAAACAACATTAACTATGTGAATTGCGGAAGCAATCACACACAAACACGGTCAATCAAGCAAAATGCAGAGACACGGATTTACAAGGTTCACTGTAACTAAGTTGTCATCGGACGGCGACGATCAGTTTTAACTTTGTGGAGAAGAAGAATACATGGGATACAGAGAGACCTAACCTTAGAGACTTTATATGCCGCTCATGTACGAACATAACGTGGATACATACGGTTCTTGTAGGGTATGGTGGCACGAGGGGGAGTAGGAGAGGGGATCACGTCAGACGGTTCTTCATCTGAATTCAGCTAAAAAGATGATTAAAATTCAAGGCATATCAACATATAACGATTGATATAAAGATAGTTTTTTTTTCGAGTTAGAAGGGGCCACTATTATAAGCACTGTAGAAATAACATTCAATGATTTGGATCTACAACCAAACACCGATTTATTTTAGCCTGATGCATATAACTTAAGTACTTTTGCTATTTCCTTATTTTGATAACAATATCATCTGTGCTATTCCATTCTGTTGATAACTAAGATGAAAATATTGCAGGAGTTTCTAAAATCGACGCAGGTGTATCTGTATATAACGAAAGAGAGTCATTTTCATTTAATACTAGCACGCACACCCGCGCTCCGGGACGGGGATGGAAAGAAACCTTGATGTTATACAAATAACGTATTGACTAATTTATTTAACAAATGAAACTGTAACCATAAATCCAATAGGAAAAAATGATATTAAAAGTGTTGAGATTATGATCAAAAAATATTATATAAGCTTGTCATTTCTGAGATAAAACTATATATATTAAGTTTTCTGCATGTAACAACATATTATTTATGGAGCACATTTGAATTGCTATTTGTCAAGCCTTAAAGAAAGTGAACTTGTTCATATGTAATAAATTACCTACGAAATATAATGTAAAAGTTAGTGAGGGGTTTGGTCCATCTTAAAAAATAAACGCTGTCATTACATATGCAATAAGAAAAGAGTTTAAATTAGCACTCTCTTGGAGGCATACATTTTACATTATGCTTCAAAACCATGTCTAGATTTTTCATTTATGCAATCATCATTTTTCACTATTCACCATCACTTACTTGTGTGAATGAACCTCCAATTTTTTATAGATGAGTTTTCCTTAAAGCTAGAGATCATATCATATGTTACTCTCGCATATGTTCTATATATGTCACCTTCTTGAATCATTGCATTATTTGGCTTGCAATTCTATTTGGCGATAGTGATTTTGATGAAGATGGCTTGATTGTTCTACATTTAAACTGCAATTGAGTGCCAAGAGGAGTTCAACTTTAAACAATTCGCATATTAAAAGAAGGTTATTCTCTGTTGCCTATAGAGGTATCTCAGGATATAGAAAGGATCTTCGCATGTAAAAACGATCAAAAAGAACCATCCATACACCCAAAAGGACATCTTTCACCACATCACCCATTAATCATGTCTGAGGAAAAAAATAACATGTTAAAAAAATAGGGATGAACGGATGTAAAAATTGTAATTGTTGAATTGAGAGTAACAGATGGTGCAAGCAATTGCAACAAAGAAGTAAACTTTGTCAGAAGGTGTTTTTAAAAGAATGATATTTCTTCTTCCAATTGTTTCAATGCCTCTGTATTTATAACAACAATTAAATCAAATTCTGCTCATGCTCATGGATGAGGAGCAAATGGTGCAAGCAACTACAACACAAAAGTTAAATGATCTTTCATTGAACAAATGCGCTTATATTATCCTCTGTTGTCGATAGAGGATCCCTACTCACCAACTACAACATAGAAGTTAAATGATCGAGTTGACATGATATTTTGAAGTATAGTGGAGCATGATCAAATTAACAATGTGGAGCTGCATTCCATGGTGAAGGAATGGTGAATTTTTTTTGGTAAATAGCGGCATAGGTTGCCTGTTATTGACGGGTACATTGTCCACCCTTTGCATTTTAAACGGTATGTTCAAGTTTCAACTTCTTGTGTAGCACCCGCCTCCTGCACTTTATTCGTGCCTTCCAACAACACTTTGCCTCCATCAAGAACATCTCAAGGGTTACCAGCAATGAATACCAAGTTGTCCTCGAAGGCAAGGAGCATCAGAGAGATAAATCTCGAACCTCCTTCATAGTGTCACCGCCTCACCATGATGTGACATTGGTTGTGAAGCGTGCGTGCAACATATGAAGGTGAAGAGGGAGTCGCAGACATCCGTGTCAAAGACGATCTCGAAGGCATGGAATCGGAATGCCATCTCGTGGTTTATACGGATGGATGTTATATACAACTATATGGTTAGATTTAACAACATCAGCACAATGCAAATCTCCGATTTAGTATATAAACCACCTGCGCATCGAGGGATGCTGGTGACAAAGGACCCAAATCTCTTTCTAGAAGCACTATTGGGTTCCAATCGGATCGCTAATGGACGGTGACCCTTCGTGTAATCATGCATACGTCTCTACAGCATCAGCTATTACCCTCTCATTAACCACAAGCAACCAAAGGTCCTTCATCTGCCAGACAGAAAAGAGAACCGTGTGTGCTAAACCTCATACCTTCGCCCTTTGGAAGCCGATAGATGCAGGAAAGAAACAATATGAATCATGCATCACTCCCAAGAATTCAGAAATGGCTCAAAAACCCGAAGGCAAAGCACATGTCCTTGCCTTCTCCAAAACTAAAGCCGCAGAAAAAGGAGATCAGATAGGAGCTGAGGACAGATACGACTTACATGCAACGCTGCTCTGGGAAGACGACGAAGTAACAACTTCAATATACCTACACAGGGCAGAGAGGGGTGGGACGTATGGTCAAGATGGATCATTGCTTCTCCAAAGCTAAAGTCATAGAAGAGAAGGATCAGAAAGGAGTAACGACAGATGCGGCTTAGATGTGCCGCTACAGGTTGCAGCGCTGCTCCGAGATGTCGACGGGTTACAGCTTCGATATACCCAGGGAGAGAGGGGCGAGGATAGATGCAGCTTAGATCAATCGTTGCTTCGAGAAGATGGAGGGGTTAGGTCATCGATATGCCTGGTGTAAGGCATGGCCACGTGTTTAGTAAAGGAAAAGGTGTTGCTAGGTGGACAGGGTTAGGGAAAACACATCCACCGAGAGAAAAAGGACACAAAAAGTAAGGTTTTTACACTTATGCCCCTCCGAGATATCGCAATATCAGTTATGCCCCTATCTTTTTGGTAATATCAGTTGTGCCCCTCACTTCTTGCAAATCTATCACTTGTACCCCTCGGGTTAGTTTCCGTCCATCCCAAACGCAAACAGATGTTAACTTTAGGGACACATCAGGAATTAAATGAAAACAAATGAATTGAAAAGTCCAGCCATTATTCATCTTCCTCCTCCCCCTCCTCTTCCTCTTCCTCATCCCCCTACCCCTGCCTCCTCCCCCGCCCCTGCTGCGCCCCCAGGCCCCGTGCCCCCGCAACCCCACGTCTCCCCCTTCCCCCGCCAACCCACCCCGGTGCCGCCACAGACCCCCTGGCCCCTGCCTCCTTCGCCCCTGCCTCCAGGTCGCCCCGTGTCGCCCCCGCCCCCGCCCCCAGGATGCCCCTCCGCCCCCGCCCTGTGTCTCCCCCGCCCCCGCCCCGTGTCGCCCCAGTCGTAGGTCTCCCCTCCGCCCCCATGCGACTCCCCTGCTCCCGCCGCCCCCCGCGCCCAGGTCTGGGATTCACTTACGGCCTAGCGACATGCTCTTGTGCACTGCAACTTTGGGCCGGCAGGTTTCTTGTTCATCAAGGAAAAGCCAATGGGGGTGAAATTGTAGTTGCCCTTTTAGATGTGATTCTCAGCGGGTTGTAAGTACAATTTTTTCTTGATTTTTTTCATAGTTTCTGTCTTTCTTTATTATATCTCAGGCCTTTCAAGATGCAGTGGTCTGAACCAGGCTGCCACTAATTTCTACTCATTTGAGCAAGGGAGAATTGCTGCATATAGACTATATGAGATGATATGTCGTTCAAACTCAGATGTCAATCATGAGGTAAAGAAAGAAGAACAAATGGATGAGGAAGAAGATAAAGAGGTATGGACAATAATACCCCTCTTAACTGCACCAAGGTTTGAAGCAATCATGGTTAAGTCAACTCATTGACGGTCAATCTGACGGAAGGGCACAAGTGATAATGACAAAAGAAGTGAGGGGCACAACTGATATTACCAAAAAGATAGGGGCATAACTGATATTGCGATATCTCAGAGGGGCACAAGTGATAAAAACCCAAAAAAGTAAGAGAGAATAGGGGAGAGAAAACACACACCCACCCCCACACCCACACCCACGCACGCATAGTCTTTGATACATCCTATAGTAATTGTAGATGAAGTGGGTACTTATTTTCCTCCCATGCAAATCAAAAGGTTTGAATGTATGGAAAAAAAGTTGAATAATTCGAAAACATATGGTTGTCAAAGAAATGAGGCATTTTTGTCCAGTGTTTATATCAAGTCGCAAAAGTTATTTATGTACCGTAGATTTTTTTTTTCAAAGTGATGTTTCTCGTTGGAATGCATATGATTTGAGAAAGCTTATGGAAGTGGAGGTAAATGAAGAGCAAAACGAAACCTAGAGAGAGATCTTGATTAATTATTTATCTCTTCTATTGTCCATCTATTAGATTTTTTTGTTTTTATACATTTAAAGTAAAATTTCGAAACAAGAACATCGCGTCGTGGTGAATTGGAGTGCCATGCTTCTTCCTCAGACATACACCATGCTCCAATGGAACCTTGTTAGGAATGAGGAGGATTTCTCTTCCTTTTTAAAGGTAGCGAAAAGAAAATTTCACCGATGAATCAAAGGGCATCTAAGCATGCCTCCCAACGATGACATTAACATTGGGAATCAAATTGCTATGTAAATAGGAAAAAATAATCAGGTGATTATTTATGTCAGTCGAATAAAACAAAGAATAGTTGACTAGTTCATTTTATCGTTCTCAGTCTAGGTCTTCATGTCAAGATCATGGAAAGAAATCGATGCTTCCCTTTCGCACAAGGACTGATGACTATCAGCCTTGAACAGAATTTCTTAAGTGTCCTTTAAGAGTCATTACCATTTACCTCTATTATCAATTTAAGTTTTGTTTACACTCATTATGTATCAGATGACAAGTCAGTTGTCCTTTTGTTATCCTTCCAAACTATTGAAAGAATGGGCTTTAATAATTTCGAGAGGAGGTGAATAATATCATCCCTTGTTTTCCATATTTTCCTGAACAACTAGGCCAACATCTGTAGTATCCCTTCATTTCAGTTTAACCAGTAATTTAAATGGAGCTTTTGATGAAGCTTAAGGAAAGAGTAGACAGTGCAATTAGATGAGAAAAATGATTCTGCATCAATGCAAGCATCACAAACCTAGGCATGCCATATCCAAAATATAACCTGAAGCCTAATCGGTGAGCGGCAACTCGATATAAAGGAGAAAAATGGTGTTGATGCAGATTTAGTACTGATCAAAGGGGATTTCAAAACACAAAGAATCATTGCTTTCCATCAAACCTACTCGCACCCTTGCATTCGCCTGCAACTAAGGAATTAATCCTGCTGCAACAAAAAAACAGTATCTTCCTTCCTAAAACTTTACATCTTGCTTAGGAAACTACATCCAGTTCACAGTATAGGATTGAAGAAAGACTAACTTGCAATTCTTTTCCATATAAAATGACAATACAGATTTGTCGAAAAAACTCCTCGATATGTTAACGCATCTTCAGCAGTCCATGAATGTAAATTCCTGCAGCTATTAAAAGCAAAGTTTAGTCAAGCATCAGAACTCACCTGCCAATATAAAACAAGTATAGGTTGAGATTTTGAGCGAGATAAAAAAATAACAGCCACCAGTTCTTAATGCCGGCCATCTAATCACCATTTTCCAAATCTTTCTATTTGATCTCGATATCAGAGGATATAAATAGATCCAGAAATTAATGAGTCCTGAAGAAGCAAAATGCCCCAGAACATCAAGGTTAACGATAAAACAAACAAAACAAAAACTCGGGGTTCGGTAATATGCTGAACATGATCATGTAATTGTCCATCCAATTTACAATCAGACCTAGAAAAGATGTCAGTGCTCGCTTCTGAATGACCTCTCTATAGTTACTGCAGCAATGACTGAATATAAATCTTTCTCCCCGATGCAAATTACAAGGTCTTGATAGTGTACAAGATGAACGGATGCTGATTCATATCAACTGAAAACTACCAGTTTACCCAGACATGCCCAAAGAAATTCACACAAATTGCACAAACACGAGTGGAGAAGATTTATTTTCCAAGGCACTTGCACGGATTGACTGCATCTCAGTAATGGCTGTAGGATATCAAGCTAAGAGGTATTGCATGATTGAGAAAGCAAGTAAAGGATGAAGGGTAATGAGGTATTTCTATTTAAGAAGTGAAAAGGAAGACAAAAAAAGAGCAATCAAAAGACAAGAAAAAGCGTGCAAGTAAATAATAATAGCACGTACTAAGTACTGTTTAAGAAAATATACACACACCCAAAAGAAGCTTTGAGCATCTATAAGAAACTCCATCCTCATTACCTCATAAGGAGAAAGAAACCCAAGGAGACACTTGTCATGTAGAACCTTAGACCTACGAGCATGCTCTCTTGAGCACATTGCCAGTTTACCAAAACTTGATGCCATAAACAATCATTTAGCTTGTCCATGATCAGAAATTGATGTAGTTGGAAATAATTAACTAGATGCATCAACCTTGAGATCGTATGCAGGTTTGCTGAACATGGACATGGAATGAGGTAAAGTTTTGAACAAAATGAGTAAAATGATGGGTGTTTTAAATGCCTGCTATAGGGTTTTCAATCATGAACGAGGAATCAATTAATACATTATCTACAAAGTACATCACGGGGTTTCAGATGCTTTTATGCAACGAAAATATAGTTTTTTAAATAATAAAAAGAAAATTTTATCAAGTAACAGTGATTGTTACATGTTATAATGCTGAGCATTGGGTCGTCATTGTACATAAGTGAAGAGAATGTATGCAACAAGAACGAAGGAAATAAGTGCTTAACAAAGACAGATCTGATCTACAATCAGATTCACAGAAAAAATCGTGCATGTCCAACAAAAATACAAAAGGAGAAAAACATGTCTACAGGGGGATTTGTTCATGAGCACAGGAGACCCAAAACCAACAGGTGTTAGGATAAAATTGTAGTGCTCTGGTTTCTCTGTTTAAAAGGATGTGACCTAGTTAGATCTATTTGGAAGCAAAAAAATCATGTCTTTGACCCCAATTAATATATAAAAGGGCTTCACTTTGATTCCTGTCGGTCACCTTGAACCCATGCTTGAGGATGCAAATAAAACTTCCTCATCACGGATAGCTTGAAATCAACCATGTCCTCAAACTTCTGCAAGTATTTTATACGCTTTACTTCAATTAATTACTGAATATGTGTAAATTTCCCTAAGCAATCCAGCTTCAGTGACTATTTTAACCTTTCCCAGACACACACCCTCACATTTGTAATAACGCCATCTAGATTTATCTGTTCCATAGGCTCCTATCTTCAACTCCTTATCAACATTTTCATTTATACAATGTATCTCTAGTTGGGGTTTCCAAAGGCATCCCCCTCAAGACTTGCCAATTACACCTTGAGCCGTCTCTTTTCCATATCTACACTACAATCTCTCTGAAACTAGGCAATGACAGTTAACCCCTCCATCCAAATTCTGCTGGTCAGATTGTTAGATTGACCTTTATGGCTAGTTTGATTAGAGTAATGGTGATATTGACTCATTGACGGGAAAGTTTTTTTATGCACATCGAGACTGAGGGGTATATAGAGGTGTAAATCGTGTTACTTTTTCTGTTTGGCTGGAAAGAGTAAGCTAAAAATTGACAACTCTGTCCCTGGTGGTAGTTTAGATTGGTGGGAATGTTTGTTGTATTTTGGAGGAAAGATAGTTTAGTGGTTACTGCCTTACTGGTTGGTTATATATTGGAAGGAAGATGGATTGTTTGTTGGTTTTTGTTGAGGGAAAATCAAGAGTTGTTTATTATGAAACCCTAGAGCTCTCTTATATAGGAGAAAAGCTCTATGGGTAAATTACAGATAAAAGACTAGATAACATAAATACTATAATATAACCACAATATCTTAACACTCCCCCTCAAGCTGGAGCATATATATCTATCATGCTCAGCTTGGAACAACAATGATGAAAATGACCTCTAGCCAGAGCTTTTGTAAACATATCTGCAATCTGATCTCCGGATGCAACATAGGATGTTGAGATAAGTCCCTTTTGGATCAAGTCACGAGTATAGTGACAGTCTACCTCGATGTGCTTTGTTCTTTCGTGAAATGCAGGATTGTTAGCTATAAATAAGGTTGCCTGATTATCACAGTTAAGTTGCATAGGAAGAGGTACGTCGATCATTAAATCGGTGAGGACCGATTTGACCCACATCATCTCAGTACTACCTTGGGCCATAGCTCTATATTCTGATTCTGCACTGGATCGAGCAACAACAGTTTGTTTCTTACTCTTCCATGAGACTAACGAGCTGCCAATAAATACAATAAAGCCTGAAGTAGACTTCCTGTCATTAGGACATCCAGCATAATCCGCATCTGCACACCCTGTAACTGAGAGAGACGTGTCTCTCTTAAACAAAAGACCTGCACCTGGAGATGACTTCAAGTATCTCACAATCATAAACACAGCATCCATATGCGTCTGCCTAGGTTGCTCCATGAACTGACTTATTTTATTCATAGCAAAAGCTATATCAGGCCTGGTAATAGTAATATACAACAATTTCCCTACCAGTTCTCTATAGCGTCTCTTATCCACCTCCTCAGATCCATCATCATGAAGCTTAACATTAGGATCCATTGGGGTAGTAGTTGGTCTACATCATGTCATTCCTGTCTCAGATAGAAGATCAGTGACATACTTCCTTTGTGTCATAACCATACCTTGTTGATTTCGTGCAAATCCCAGTCATGGTTCGAAAAAACGCGCCTCGAGGCGCACGAGGCGTACGCCTCGAGGCGAGGCGGTGAGAAACCGTTCAGAGGCGTGCGCCTCGGGCTCCATCTGCGAGGCGATCGCCTCGACACTCGAGGCGAGGCGAGGCGGTCCGAGGCGAGGCGTGGGGCGAGGCGCACCTGCGAGGTGTCGTGGGGGGTTTAGTGGGTCACGTGCTTCGCACGTGACCCACTTATTATTCTTTTCTCTCAAACACAGACCCCCGATGCCCCTGAAACCCTTTCTCGCAAAACAGAACGCTCGAAGCCCCCGACCTGCCATCGCCGCCTTGCCGAAGGCTCGCCATCGCCGCTTCCCTCGCCGCCTGCGGGGGTTTTCGCCCCATTCCGCGCCTCCTGCGTGTGTGCTGGGAACTCCTCGGCCCCTCGCGCGCCTACGGTCAACCCTAAAATCCAGTTAGGTATATTATTTCGAAAATTTTTTTGTTGGTTATTTTTAGTACTAGCCTATAAGGCTACTAGGAGTTGACATTGTTTGTTGCATATGTATAGGAGTTGTAATCCATATTTGGTTAGGTTATTAAAAGAATTGATTATGTTATCTCTAGTTATTCAACTAGCATTTCATATATTTTATGAAATCATATGATTGTTGTTTATTTTTGTTGCTTGAAATCATATTATCAATGTATCATAGAGATGCCAAAGTCAAGGAAAGGCCCCAAGACTTCTGAAGGAAACCGCAATGATCCAGCATGGAAATATTGTGTTCAACTTGAGATGGAGGAGAGTCAAAAAGCTAAAGGATATGTGTATGTTCAATGCAATTTTTGTGGCAAGAGAATTACTGGTGGAGTCGCTAGACTCAAGCATCATCTCGCGAAGACCGGAAAAAATGTGAAAGGTTGCGCGCAAGTTCCTGATGAGGTGTTGAATGAAATGAAGGCCATATTATCTTCCAACGAAAAGAAAAGTAAAAGAGCAATGATGGAGATGGAAGAATTGTGTAGAGCTGGTAGTTTTGAGGTGCAAAATCCCTTTGGTGGTGGTGAAAATCAAGCAATCAGTCCATCTGGATCTAGCAACATGAAGAGGGCAAGAGGTCCTATGGACGTCTTTCTTGCCGGACCATCACCATTGGGAAGTCCAAGTCCAACGACTACAATTGGGATGAGTGGTCATCAAACTACATTGAACGAGACATGGAAGAAAGAGGAGAGAAATCGTGTGTGTCGTACCATTGGCAGATTCTTCTTCGAGAATGGGTTGCTATTCAATTGTGCAAGTAGCCCTTCCTTTTCGGCCATGCTTCATGCTGTCGGCTCCTTTGGAAGGGGATTGAAGCCTCCATCGGCTTACGAGCTAAAGAGTTGGATTTTGAAAGAAGAAGTGAAGAGCATTTGGGATGTTATGGGTGAGGCAAGGGCTTCTTGGGCGGAAACTGGTTGTAGCATAATGTCGGACGGTTGGACTGACGTAAAAGGTCGTTCTTTAATAAACTTCTTGGTGAACAATCCGAAAGGTACTTGGTTCTTGAAGTCTGTCGATGCGTCCGATAAAGTAAAGAATGCAACCTTGCTTTTTCAACTATTGGATGAGATTGTGGAGGAGGTCGGCGAATGCAATGTTTTGCAGGTTATCACAGATAATGCGTCGAATTACAAGGCGGCTGGACAACTGTTGATGGAGAAAAGGAAGCATCTTTACTGGACTCCATGTGCAACCCACTGCATAGACTTGATGTTGGAGGATATCTTGAAATTGCCTCTACCCGCTTCAGTGTTCAAGAAAGCAAAAAGGATCATTAACTACATCTATGCGCATGGATGGGTTTTAGCCATGGTAAGGAAGCAAATAGGAGGAGATTTGGTGCGACCAGCTGTCACACGTTTTGCTACGGCTTTTCTCACGTTACAAAAATTGATGAGCATGAAGGATCCTCTGGAGTCTTTTTTTACTTCTAGTAAATGGAAGAAGAGTCCTTATGCTTCCAAGCCTCAGGGGAAAAGCGTAAGTCAAACAATTTTGAGAAGCAAAACTTTTTGGCATGGTGTTGCCTATGTGATACGAACGACGAAGCCATTGGTTATGGTTTTGCGCATGGTGGATTCCGAAAAATATCCACCAATGGGTTTCATCTATGAGGCCATGGATAGAGCTAAGGAAGAAATTGCGAAAGCATTGGGCAATGATGAAACAAAGTACAGAACATTGTGGGATATTGTGGACGACAGATGGGATCGCCAACTCCATACCAATTTGCATGCGGCAGCCTACTTTCTGAATCCTCAATGCCAATACGAACCTTCCTTCTCCAAACATTTTGAGATAAAAAGGGGTTTGTTTGATTGCATAGCAAGGATAATAGAGGATCAATCTGTGAGGGAGAAAATCGATCTACAGATTGATGCTTTTAAGCATGCAAGAGGCTTCTTTGGATGGGAAAGTGCAATAAGTACACGAAAGAAGAGGAGTCCTGGTTAGTATGTATCTGATTTTGTTATTTATTTCTTTCAATTGATAAAATATCTAACATTAATTTTGTTCATGAAATATAACATTTTCAGTGGATTGGTGGTCTCAATTTGGGGATGAATGTCCCGAATTGCAAAAATTTGCCATCCGAGTTTTGAGTTTGACTTGTAGTGCATCGGGTTGCGAGCGGAACTGGAGTTCTTTTAATCAGGTAATATTTCAATAATATTTACAATTATATTATATCAAGATTTATGATTAATCTAACGATTTATATTGGAAATCCACCACTAGATCCACACAAAGAGAAGGAATCGACTCACACAAGCCAAATTGAATGATTTGGTCTATGTGATGTTTAACCTAAAGTTGAAGCAGAGAGAGATAAGGAGAAAAACAATGGAGGATCCACTATGCTTGGATGACGTGGATTCTAGTGATGAATGGGTGTCAGAGCTCCAAAGTTGTGACTTTGAGGCGTATCAAGAACTTGATGCAAATACCCCCATTGAAGATGAGGTTGTAGAAGCCGAGGATGAAGCTGATCAACAAGACAATTCACGTCGGAAGAGGAGGAAGGACAAAGGTAATGGCTTCCTATTATTTTGATTCTCGAATATCTTTGTTTATGTTAAACACAATAGGAGTAAGTTAAGTAACATTATTATTATCTAATTTAGGAAAAGCGGTAGTGGACGTCGATGATGAGGAGTTTCATGACGGTGATGCTGAAGTTAGCGATGAAGGGGAAGATGAAGCAAATTTGAAGTATATGGATGACTCATTGGATGATCCAACAAGTAGCAGTTCTTCAGATGATGATCTTTATGCAGATGTTGCAGTTGGGCTTGGAGGCTCGGAACCAAGATTAGAATTTTCTGAAGCTTCATCTTTTAGGATTTCTTTGCATTTTAGAACTGTTGGGAAATTACATAAAGAGGATAACAAGAAAATAAAATAGCAACAAAGACACAATAACTAAATATGCGTCAACACTCCCCCTCAAGATGGAGCATAGATGTCAATCATGCTCAGCTTGGAAGCACACTTCTGAAACGGGCCACGTAACAATGCCTTGGTGAATATATCTGCAGTCTGGTTCTCTGAAGTAACATGGGATGTGGTAATGAATCCTTTCTGAATCATATCACGTATGAAGTGGCAATCCACCTCAATATGCTTGGTCCGTTCATGGAATGCAGGATTGTTTGCAATGAACAAAGCAGCCTGATTATCACACTCCAAGTTCATAGGAAGTGGTATATCTAAGCATAAATCTGTCAGCACTGCTTTCACCCACATCATCTCTGTAGTAGCCTGGGCCATAGCCCTATATTCGGATTCAGCACTGGATCTAGCTACCACAGTTTGCTTCTTGCTCCTCCATGAGACTAGGGCATCTCCAACATAGACCGCATACCCTGAGGTGGACTTCCTATCCTTAGGACATCCTGCATAGTCTGCATCTGCGCATGCTGAGACAGAAATCCCCTTTCCTTTCTTGAATAGCAGACCTTTACCTGGAGAAGATTTGAGATATCTAAGTATCATGTGTATTGCATCCATATGCACCTGACGTGGCTGCTCCATGAACTGGCTCACACGGCTCACTGCAAATAATATGTCTGGCCTAGTGATCGTGACATATAACAATTTGCCTACCAGCTCTCTGTATCTTCTCCTGTCAACCTCCTCTGTGTCATCATCATACAGCTTCATGCTAGGGTCCATTGGTGTCGTAGCAGGTCGACACCCTAGCATACCTGTCTCACTCAGTAGATCTGTGACATACTTCCTCTGTGACATGACTAATCCATACGGATTTCTGGCAAACTCCAGCCCCAGAAAATATCTAAGGACTCCCAAGTCCTTGGTGACAAACTCGGTCCCCAGCCTTTCCTTTGCCTGCTTAATGCCCTGGTCATCATCACCTGTAATCAAGATATCGTCAACGTAAACCATGATTACAACAATACCTCTTGCCGTCTTCTGTACAAACAAGGAATGATCAGCATTGGAACGTTTGTATCCTTGTTTCTCAAAGAGGTCTGACAGCTTCTGAAACCATGCTCTGGGGCTCTGCTCAAGGCCATAGATAGCCTTATGTAATCTGCAAACCTTGGAACACTCCCCCTCAACAGCAAAACCTGGTGGCTGTTGCATGTAGACTTCCTCCTGCAGGTCGCCATACAGAAAGGCATTCTTCACATCCAGTTGATAGAGTGGCCAGTCCCTAGTAACTGCAACTGATAAGAGGATCCGCAGAGTGGAATGACGAGCCACCGGGGAGAACGTGTCAAGGTAATCTACTCCATATGTCTGTGTGAATCCCCTTGCAACTAGGCGTGCCTTGTACCTGTCAATGGAGCCATCTGCATTATGTTTCACTGTAAATACCCACTTACAACTCACCGGGTTGACATCCGGTGGTATAGTAACCAAGCTCCATGTTCCTCTAGACTGAAGTGTCGCCATCTCTTCCTCCATTGCTAGCCGCCATCGAGAATCCTGCAAAGCCTCATGGTGGTTCCGTGGAATATCCGTAGCTGAAAGTGCCAATGCAAACGTCCTGAATGGTCCAGATAGCCTCTCAAACGAAACTGCTGCTGAAACTGGATACTTGGCACAGCTTCTCTTCGGCTTGCGTAGAGCAATTGGAACATCCAGATCCTCTGTGGTATCACCATGCTCCTGTAAGGCATCCTGCTGAGAAATGTCGTCAGATCCATCAACATTAATATTTTCATTACATACCATAGGCGAGCTAGTTGACTGGTCAGGACCATGAGCTTGATTCGGCCGCCGGGTGTAATGGAATGGTAACGGGGATATTGTTGGTGGCGGCGGTGGTGGTGGTGGTGGTGGCTGTGATGTTGGTGGTGACGGCTGTGATGTTGGTGGTGCCATGAATACGGTATCAGGAGATAATGGTGGTGGCTGCATGTTCCCGGATTCTGAAAAATACATAATGGATTCAAAGAATGTAACATCTGCACTGATCATATACCGCCGACGCACAGGGTCAAAACACTTGTACCCCTTTTGGGTTCTGGGGTACCCCACAAAGACGCACTTGACAGCCCTAGGAGAGAGCTTGTCAGTACCGGGCGACAATTGATGGACAAATGCGACTGAACCAAACACACGAGGAGTAAGAATAAACAAATCCTTGTCAGGGTAAATAAGTGAGAAAGGAATTTGTTCATTCAAGACAGACGAAGGCATACGGTTGATAAGGTAACATGCAGTAAGGACTGCATCACCCCAGTAGGAGTACGGAACATGACTCTGAATAAGAAGTGACCTTGTAACTTCAAGTAAGTGACGGTGTTTTCTTTCGGCAACCCCATTCTGTTGAGACGTATGAGCACACGATGTTTGGTGAATAATCCCTTTTGAGGAGTAGTAATTGGCTAGAATGTTGGTACATAATTCCAAGGCATTATCACTTCTCACAATCTTGACAGATGTAGAAAAAATATTTTGAATTTCATTTAGAAAATGGATAATAATATTTCCAGCTTCAGATTTATTTTTCATCAGAAAGACCCATGATGCTCTAGAGAAATCATCCACAAAAACAATATAAAACCTGTGTCCCTGATGATCGGGAACACGACTTGGACCCCAGACATCGACATGAAACAACTCAAACTTGGAGTTACTACTCCGACCTTGACTACTGGGAAAAGACGACCTGTGATGTTTTCCCAACTGACACGCCTCACACTGGATAGGTGTGTGAGAGATACTATATGGTAGGACTAGACGCAACTTCTGAAGCGGTAAATGACCAAATCGCAAATGCCACAGGAGAGGAGATACTTGTTCAGCAGGAGAGGATGTGGTTCCAGCAAATGGGGTCTGGTTCAGACGGTAAAGGCCTCCTTGCTCATAGCCATGACCAATCACGTTGCCCGTACGGATGTCCTGAAAAATCAAAGAAGATGGATCAAAAATAGCTCGACAGTGAAGATCCTTCGTGATCTGACTAATCGACAACAGATTCATAGAAAAATGTGGTGCATGTAGGACATTCTTCAGTTGCATAGAGGGTGTCAATCTAATCTCCCCCTGACCAGTGATAGGGGAATGCGTGCCATCAGCAATTACTACTGTCCGTCCTGGAGGGATCTGGGTGTATCCTGTAAGTAGACCCTGGTCACCACATAAATGATGTGTGGCGCCCGAGTCCATGATCCATGACAGTATATGAGATCTACTACTGTGGAGTGCAAGTGTACTACCTGAAGTACTGGTAGATGCAGAAGCAGTGGCAGAGGCAGCAGTATCAGTACGACTCTCTGTAGTCGGTGCTGGGCCAGATGGTGGGATAATGCCCCTGAGTCGGGCAACCAGGTCATCAAAGCGTTGATCCAGTGAAGCAGCAGACGGAGGCTCTATCTGTTCAGCAGCTCGTGCGGAAGCAGGAAATCCATGCTTTGAGTAGCATGTGTCTTCAGTATGGCCGACTCTGTGACAATATGAGCATGTTGGCCTAGTGCGGCCACCCCTTCCACGGGGAATACGTCCACGGCCCTGGTATTGAGAACCACGGCCTCTGTTGGCTGCCATGGCTGAGGGATTCTGACTAGTGGCTGCTGAAGGTACAGTAATCCTGCTCAATCTGTGAAAAGCTTCCTCCATGGGAGGAATAGTCGAGTCCGCCAAGATCTGTGAACGTGCTGCCTCATACTCTGGATCGAGTGCAGCGAGAAACACACCCACCATCGTCGCATTCCTGTATGTCTTCTGTTGTTCTGGTGTGGCGGTAAGAGGGATGAAGCTATGGAGCTTCTCAAACATTCCTCTCAAAGATGTGTAAAGAGAATGTAATGGGCGGCCATTCTGCTTAATTGTGAATATATCATGTTGTAGTTGCAGGATCTTGGTCTCATTCTTTGCCTGAGAATATGTTGCTGCTAGGATATCCCACATGTCTTTGGCTGTGGGTTGATGTAGAATGTCATTGGCGATCTCAATAGCCAATGTGCCCCATAGCCACACCTTGGCATATGCGTCGTCAGCCTCCCATGAGGCATGGACTCCAGTCTTCTTTGCAGGTTCGGGCTCTGTGAGAATATGCTTCTTGCCCGTGGACTTCATCATACTCATGAACTGCATTGCCCACAGTTCATAGTTCGTACCGTCCATCTTGACAATGGGCGCTGGACCACGAAATGCGCCCATGGACGGGATATCTGCCTTGCTTTCTGACATACTGGATACGGAAGACTGGAGCGAACTGCAATAGATAATATTTGTCTACAATGACATAGACGGGATTAGTTGCATGTGTAGACCTCAAGCAACTATCCCCATGGATCTATGCGCGCTACGATCCGCACGCACACAGGTTTCGATTGTAGAAACCCTCGCGCACGATTGAGATGGTGCCCTAGCCGATGAGGACCCTCGCGCGCTACAGGATGGCGCTACAGAAAGGTGGTGCGCAGAAAGCCGATGAGGACCCTCGCGCTACAGAAGGGCGCAGATGAGGCGCACAGTACCCTCACGCGCGATGAAGGTGTCGCGTGTGCGCAGAAGCCTCACGCGCGATGAAGATGTCTCCAGGTGCGAGAAGGTGTGGAAGCGATCGCCAGGTGCGATCTCGCGCGCGATGAAGGTGTGGGAAGCGATCGCCAGGTGCGGGAAGCGATCGCCAGGAGGGTTACCAGGTGCTGCGCAGAAGGGCGATGAAGATGTTGCGCGCGATCGCCAGGAGCGATGTTGAGATGTCGAGAATCACCAGGAGGCTGCGGCGTGCTTCGCGAACAGAAGGTCACGCGCGCATGAAGCAGGAAGGCGGCGACCTCGCAGAAATCGAGAGAGAGAGAAAGGGCGGCGGGTGGGGTAGGGTTAGGGTTCAGAACTCCGGCCTAGGACCGTCGCTCTGATACCATGTTGGGAAACGTGAATGAGATGTTTATTCCATAGCCCTAAGCTCTAGGAGAGTAGCCTATGGGTAAATTACATAAAGAGGATAACAAGAAAATAAAATAGCAACAAAGACACAATAACTAAATATGCGTCAACAAGAACTATTGGACATGAACTAGAAGTAGAATATTCGAACTTATATTGTGTTTTCTGAGCATTGTAATATTTTGTCTTGAACTTTTAGACTTTTACATTAGCCCAAGTAATCTATCAGCCATGTTTATTACTCTTCGTATCGAAAAGTTACTACAAATATTCTTTAATTGCTTTGGAACATTGGAATTTTATTAGATAATATTTTCTTACTGATATTATTACAAGATTCTTTATTAAATTTATTAAATTACATAATTTGGGGGGGAAAACTGAGGCTTACGCCTCGACCGCCTCGAGGCTACGCCTCGCCTCGATTCTAGGGTAACCGCCTCGTTCCGCTTTTCGTTTTTTCCAACCTTGATCCCAGTCCTAGGAAGTAACGAAGCATACCCAAGTCCTTGGTAACAAACTGATGTCCAAGGAAATCCTTTGCTGCCTCAATTCCCTGTGCATCACTGCCAGTGATAACAATGTCATCAACATAAACCAAGATGACTACAATACCTCGTTGGTCTCTCTTTACAAAAAGAGTATGATCTGCTGTAGATCTAACAAACCCCTTCTGTTCAATTAATTCTGAGAGCTTCTGAAACCACGCCCTCGGACTTTGCTTAAGACCATAAATAGCCTTATGAAGACGGCACACCATACTGGACTCCCCTCAGCAGCAAACCCAGGAGGCTGCTGCATGTAAACTTCCTCCTGCAAATCACCATACAAGAAAGCATTTTTGACATCCAACTGGAAGAGAGGCCAATCTCGCACTACAGCAACAGAAATAAGAATCCGTAAGATAGAATGATGTACCACAGGTGAGAACGTGTCATGATAGTCCACCCCATATGTTTGGGTGAACCCACGAGCAACCAATCTGGCCTTGTAACGATCAACTGTACCATCAGCACGCTGCTTCACCGTAAATACCCATTTGCTACCAACAATAGACGCACCTAGTGGAGGGTGAACAACACTCCATTTACCACGCGATTGTAATGCTGCCATCTCTTCCTCCATGGCCAAACGCCACTGGCTACTATGCAGGGCCTCCTGATACGAGCGCGGTATCTGTACAGCAGACAAGCCCACGACAAATTGCTGAAAGTCCTTGGATAGACGTTCCAAGGAAACATGAGAACCAAAGTCCAACCCATATTTTGGGTTCATCGTACGTGCTCGCTTCTGCCTCCGGAGGGCAATAGCGATATCCAAATCATCAATATTGGCAGTAGAAGTATCATCGACACCCTGAAGCTCATTCTGTGCAATCAAATCACCCGTGCCATCAGAAGAACTCAAATGATCAAGACATACCTCGGGCGTGGTGGGTGATTGAGGAGGCGCTTGAGCCGGAGGCCTTCTCTGGTAGTCCTGTGAAAAGAATGTAGGAGACGACGGAGGTGGTGGTGGCGGCGGTGGTGGTGGTGGCGGTGGTGGTGGTGGTGGAGGTGATGTAGGAGGACTTATCACTGACGGAGGAGGAGGCATATAAATATCTTCACCATCCTCCGAAGAAGCAAGCCTGTCACCTGTGGGGGAAAAATACATAATAGACTCAAAGAATGTGACATCAGCACTGACATATTACCGTCGTTGAACAGGGTCAAAACAACGATAGCCCTTTCGGGTTTTGGAATACCCAACAAACACACATTTAACTAATCTGGGGGAAAGCTTGTCAAGACCAGGAGAGGACTGATGAACAAACGCAACTGATCCAAATACACGAGGCGTAAGCGAGAAAAGATCCTTCTCGGGAAATGCAATCAAGAACGAGACCTTTTCCCCTAACGCAGAAGAAGGCATACGATTCACTAGGTAACAAGCAGTTAGAACCGCATCTCCCCAATAGGAATGAGGAGCACGGCTCTGAATCAAGAGAGTCCTGGTGACATCCAATAGATGACGGTGTTTCCTTTCAGCCACCCCATTCTGTTGAGAGGTATAAGGACACGACGTCTGATGCACAATACCCTGAGATTTAAGAAATTGAGAAAGTTGATAAGTACAGAATTCTAGAGCATTGTCTGAACGTATGTACTTAATTCTGGCAGAAAAATGTTCTTAACTTGATTAATAAAAGATTGAATAACAGGACCAGCATCAGACTTATTCTTGAGAAGAAAAACCCAACATAGCCTAGAAAACTCATCAACAACAAGATAAAATATGTGCCCCTGATGATCAGAGACACGACTAGGACCCCAAATGTCAAAATGGAACAGCTCAAACAGACTATAACTACTCGGACTTTGACGACTCTGGAAAGAAGACTGGTGATGCTTCCCAAGCTGACAGGCCTCGCACTGGAAAGTAGAGCGAGGAGAAATCTGAGGGAGAACATGAACCAGCTTTTGCAGAGGAAGATGACCAAATCTCAGATGCCACATATACGGAGAAACAGACCCAGTGCGTAAGGAGGATGAGACACCAGCATATGAAGACTACACAAGTCTGTAAAGGCCCCCTTGCTCACGGCCAGTTCCAATCACGTTGCCCGTAAGTATATCCTGAAACACAAGAGCAGATGGATCAAATATAGCACGACAATGTAAATCTTTGGTGATTTGACTATTTGACAATAAATTCATTGAAAATTTAGGTGCATAGAGAACATTAGAAAGTCTCAGGGTAGGAGTCAACTGCACCTCCCCCTGACCAGTGATGGGGGAATGTGTACCATCAGCTATCACAACCGATCGTCCAGATCGAACAGGATGAAAAACACTAAACTGACCTCTGTCGCCACAGAGATGGTGTGATGCACCTGAATCCATGATCCATTCTGATAGATCTGCCTTGTAACACGTAGTAAAGGCAAATGTCGTACATGTCGTGGATGCTGAAGCAGAGGCAGCCACCTCTGAAGATCTTGCAGGAGAACTAGTGGATCCAGATGTGCCAGGCATAATCTCTCTCAGTCTTGCTACAAGCTCATCAAACTTCTGATCAGGTGAACTCCCAGTCTGCTGTGTCTGCTCTGCAACTCTGGCTGACGCTTGAAACCCATGCTTAGAATAGCAGGTCTCCTCAGAATGACCTGTCCTGTGACAGAATG
The DNA here is from genome assembly GCA_037367405.1 of Ottelia alismoides. Taxonomy (NCBI): domain Eukaryota; kingdom Viridiplantae; phylum Streptophyta; class Magnoliopsida; order Alismatales; family Hydrocharitaceae; genus Ottelia; species Ottelia alismoides. The sequence continues at coordinate 233,763 of JAZKJV010004045.1, read as the reverse complement.
TGCATGATCGACCTCGACCACCACCTCCTCTACTACGGTTTGAACTTCCTCGACCACGATATGTTGTATGGTTGCCTCTACCATGTGAAGCTGTCATCGCTGAAGATGTCTGCTGCTGTACGGTACTACCAGAGGATATGGATAGTCTGCTCAATCTCTGATACGCCTCCTCCATTGGAGGTATCGTAGCATCATTAAGGATCTGGGCACGAGCTGCATCATACTCCGGATCTAGGGCTGCAAGGAATACCCCAGTCATCACAGAGTCTCTATATGCTTTAAGCTGTTCTGGTGTAGCAGTCAAAGGTATGTACCCATGCAGCCTCTCGAACATACCCCTCAGAGAAGTATAAAGGGTGTGAAGCGGACGACCATTCTGCTTTGACGTGAAAATATCATGCTAGAGCTGGAGGATCTTAGACTCATTCTTTGCCGGAGAGTAAGTCGCAGCAAGAATGTCCCACATAGCCTTTGCAGTAGGCTGGCTTAGTATATCATTGGCTATCTCCGTGGAAACGGTCCCGGATAGCCATACTCGAGCATACGCATCATCTGCCTCCCATGAGGCATGTATCCCAGTCTTGTCACTTGGCTCCTCTGTAGTGAGGATGTGCTTCTTGCCATTACACTGCATAAAACTCATGAACTGCATGGCCCACAGTTCATAATTGGTTCCATCCATCTTGGCAATGGATGCTGAACCTTTGAAGGCACCCGAGGACGGAACATCCACCTTGTTGTTAGACATGATGACAACAATTTCTATAGACTGGGACTACAATAGGCTTAGACAAGAATGTCTACTTGGACATAAATGAAGGTGGTTCTGGACGTAGACTTATTCCACAACCCCTTCCATGCCTTGAAGCTCTTCTTTTCTTTGGAAGGACTAGACTATACTGCTCACAGGTGCACGAGACCCGCGTGAAGAAGTTAGAGCACAGAAGAAGCGGCGCAGGAGAACTGATAGAACTACAGCCCGAAGTCCCGCGTGAAACCGAGGGCTACAGCCCGATCACGCGCGCAGGGCGCACAAGGCGCAGGATTTCCTGCGCAGGAACCGAGGGCTCGCGCGCAGAGGGCTCGCGTGCAGAAGGGATCGCGCGCACAGGAGGGCTCACGCACGTGCGTGCCCTGTGCGACGGGAAGGCTTCACGTGCGTGCGCAGGAGGAGGATGTGGGGCTTGCAGGAGGCGGCGGAGGCGCGTGAGGCGCTCGAGCGAGCAGAGGCGGTGCCGGCCGAAAGGCTATTGGTGGGGACACGGAACTAGGGCACAGGCTCCGGTCTAGGACCGTCGCTCTGATACCATGTTGAGGGAAAATCAAGAGTTGTTTATTATGAAACCCGAGCTCTCTTATATAGGAGAAAAGCTCTATGGGTAAATTACAGATAAAAGACTAGATAACATAAATACTATAATATAACCACAATATCTTAACAGTTTTAAATTAGAAAAAATAAATATAGGTGTTGCTTACAATTTGAAGGTGGTCATATTTGAAAATTCATGATATTGATAATACTATCTCCTAAACGAGTTTCACCCCCTTTTGAATAAAAATATACTCTCTTTTGCTTGCAACCCAAAGATCATCTAGGATAGGCAGCCTGAAGGGTTGTCTTCAATCATCCGTCCCCCAATCACCATGCATAGCAGAGGTTCCTCTTTAACATGCACAACGAATTATATTTTTCTCTTTGTCATCATCTTATATTTTTTGTTTTGAAAAGTCAAAGCATGATCATCCACCGCTGGATGTCATCCATATTTTCTTAAAGTTTAAAAACAAAAAAAAAATACTTTCAACTAAGAAAAGTTAGTGGGCAGTCATCCATATTTTGTTATACTTACATTGCAGGATGTCATGCACATTATCCTCCTTTATGGTAGTCACTTACTTCTCAGTTATTGGATTAAGCAATAAAAAGTTAAAAACAATAACGCCAATCAAAACCATGAAAGATAACAACGATATGTATGTATACTGCCAACTGAAAAATACATAGTATATTTCCGTTAAGATTAATATGTTGTCATTAAGATCTAGCACACCCGTTCTTCATATCGAAGATTGTCTTATCCATTCATGCATAACTTCTGGATAATTGTGTGCATATTTTTATTTTTTCAGACAGTGGAAGAACTAAGAAAACTCAAGCAGATGTATTTCCTAAATGCAGACATCAACCTACCTCCACAGTATGATAACCAAGATATATGCCTGGGAAGGGCCCGGCAGCCTTGAGCTAGCCAGTGGAGAGCTAGCCATCGATTTCACCATCATCACCGGCTACTCCATGCTGTCTAATCATGCTAACAGAATGGGACCCCTATGCAGCCAAGTATTTGGTTCCAAAGACCTCCATTTGGTGGCACGGACCCTCTAGGAGAACACCATTATGATACTCCTTGCTTCCATATCCATATCCCCTCGCTAGGTCAGCATGAAGACCCTCACATTTTGGCTGGGCCAGGGTGTCCAGATCATAAGAGTGGAGCCTTCTGGACCTGCTGACCAATAGCTTCATCCAATCCATCTGAGTATACTTCCGAAGCAAGGGCAAGCCAATGTCGGTGATTTTTTTTTGACAAATCCTGAGGTGCATATCAACGGAGATATGCATCCTACACCAATGTCGTTGATGAAGTGCCTCCCTTGCATTGATGGTCACTTACTTCTTACTCTCTTCGTGACCTTTGGTATAGCTGTATCCCACCTGGGTTTTATTGGGTATGAGGAGTGACGGCACCCTGCGAATTGAAATGGGACCTGCTATGTTGGTGTGACTGAAATTTGTGGTTTAACCCCTTAAGATGGGGATAACTTACACCTTTCTCCAAAGGGGTTTACTGTAAACAACCAATTAAAATAGGACTTAAAGATTAAAAATAAGGACTAAACCTCATAAAATTGCATTTGTGTTTGCACCCTCCATCATTCCCTCTGCCTCTTCTTCCACCTCCACTATTTTTCTCCACAACTAAGCGTCCCTCTTTCACCATCACATCTGTGCCCTTTACTTGGTACTGTCCTAGTGTCACCTCTCCGTCCATGCACCACCCTCTACCCATTCCATGCCACTCCAGTTTGACTTCCGCCCACCACATTACCACACCACTCCTTGAATTGGAAAAAGGGGAGGGCAGCTAAGCTAGAGCTAGAGATCGACAAGTCTATCGCAACACCACCATGCTGCCAGCCATGTCCCCTACCACCTCTATGCCACTCCAGCCTGTTGAAAACAAGATCAATATCACATATATTAAACAGTAATTACATGGATCCAAATGAATTGACAGAAAAACATTACAAATAAACATTATTATCATCATGCATTTCCAATCCATTATCCGAATACAGTATGCAAGCAGGAACCAAGTAAATAAACGGAAACACAAAATAGGGCGAGATCCAGGAAAGGTAAAGCAATAAACGAAATGCAGCACTTGGAGGAAAGTTGGGAATTCCCAAATTTGAAACATGGAAAAATTTGGGTGGAAGTTTAGTACCATACCTTGGAGCTCTAAACTTTTGGTGGGCTTATATATGAGTTCACATCCCAAGCTCTTGTAGCAATAGCAGAGAGGATGAGTGAAGGACCACACACGCGCACGCGCGCGCTCTGTCTGCGGTTTGGGCTCGGGCTCGGAAGAGTCAATTTGGATTCGGATCTCGATACTTTTGCTGCGGGTTTCATTTGGTAAGTCGATTAAATTAATCACATGATTAATTTGGTAAGTCGACTAAAATAGGAATTCAACTCGACCCAAACGGCTCATTATGGCCGCGATTTCGGGATCCGAAATGGCGCGCCCGTTGAGGGGCGTTCTCGGAAATCGAAAGGTATCGCGCGCTAGGGCACGCGACCGTCATTATATACCTCTTCTCCCACGTCGTTTTCTTTACTCGCAAGAAAAATCTTACACCACCTCTGTTCGCGTTCTGGTTCTTCCTCTCGCGGTCGAACCACCTTCCTCCTGTAAGTTTTCGGAGGTACTTTCGAGGATGGTCTCGTCGATGTGTGTGGACGAAGACCGTGGACCGTCGTATCCTGGGAGCGGATCGCCAGTACCCTTCGCACCGGTATTGTGGGGGCGATATCCTCTCTAAGGAATTAACTTCAATTGTAATTGCATAGACTTTCTAATTAAAAATCTAATTACAATTCTTAACACAACAATCCCCCACGAATTCACCAATTTGAAAGAGATTCAAAAAGAGTTAAAACACAACTTTCGGCTGCCAAACTTTGCTTTCTAGTAAAGGTACCTTCCAGTTTGAACATCTACCTTAGTTTACTACTTCCACTTTAACAGGAACGAAGTGAACTACATCTTGAACTTCAGACCTCGGTGTTAAAGTATACGGTAGAAACAATAAAGTGTTGTTCTTGGTACAATCTTCAGGGTTGGTGCTCTTAAAGGCCATGCACCCTTATCTTGTTTCATGAGTGTATTCAGGAAAGACCCTCTTCCTTTAACTGCAGCTCATAGTAACACTCACATAGGTGGCGTTCTTCAAGGATGCACTGCTAACATCCTGCCCAAAGGCTTGAACCCATTCAGAGTCTACGCTCTTCCTAAGCTTGCAGCTTAAATGGCATTCAGGCTTCCAGGGATAAGACACTCATGCATCGCATTAAGATAAGAGTGCCAACCAGTTCTCCAAACAGCTTGTTATTACTACATTGAACATACTTTGTGGGATCTCCACTCAGATAGGTTGGGTTGATACTGTAGAGGAACTCCCAATGGGTCTCATTCTCATCCCAAGCCTATACTTTATGACTAAAGATCTATCAAGTCCCTTAGTCAACAGATCGGTTATGTTGTCTTTGAATCCAACAAAATCCACAACCAACACTCCTCGAGACACCAAATCCGTTAACGTCTTAAGTCTGATTTGTATGTGTCTTCTCATTTTCTGATTGAACTTTGAACTCTTGATCTTGGCAATTTGGTCATATTATCATAATGTACCGAGATCGCAGGAACTGACTAACCTACCATGGGAATTTCAGACAGAAGTTCCCTTAGCCATTCAACTTCAATTCCAGTAGTGTCCAAAGCACACAGCTCGACCTCAAAGGTGGATCGAGCTAGAATGGTCTGCTTCACAGACCTCCAGGAGACTGTACCGCCGTCAAGGGTAAACACATATCCAGTAACACCATTACTCCCAAACTCCTCTATTTTCCCTATACAGCTTGCATCACTATATCCTTCTAGTACAGAATGGATGTCTACCATAATGCAAATTAAGGGAAATAGTTCCCTTCAAGTACTTCAGTACTCGATCCAGAGCCTCCCAGTGAGTATGGTCAAGATAGCTAGTGTATCTACTCAGCTTTGCAACCGAGAAGGAAATATCATGTCTCATGCAATTTGCAAGATACGTTAAACTTCTTATCACTTGTGAATACCTTAGTTGAGCTACAAGTACTCCACTTTTATTCTTAAACAGTGTTTTGGATGAATCAAAAGAAGTGTTTACAGGTTTGCAATCTTGATATCCAAATTTCTCAAGTACCTTCTCAACATAGTGAGATAGAGAAACTACAATCCCATCAACTGACCTTGTCAGTTTGAGACCCAAGGTAACATCAGCAACACCCATGTCCTTCATCTCAAGCTTGCTACTTAAGAATACTTTACTCTCATTAATAATCATCATATTGATCTAAACAGCAATATATCATCAACATACAGGCACAAGACAATACACTCATCACCTTTCACCTTGGAATATACACACTTATCGGATTCATGAACCTTAAAGCCACATGACAAAATAGTTTTGTCAAATTTTTCATGCCACTGCTTTGGTGCTTGTTTCAATCCGTAAAGGGATTTAACAAGCTTGCAAACATTTCCCTCATTCTCAGGAGTCACAAGTCCATCAGATTGATCCATATAGATCCTCAAGATCGCAATGCAAGAAGACGGTCTTCACATCCATCTGGTGGATAGAGAGATCATATACAGAGGTCAATGCTATGAGCATCCGGATTGTGGTCATCTTAGTCACAGGAGAATAGGTATCAAAATAATCGATACCTTCCTTTTGCCTAAAGCCCTTGGCAACTAATCTGGCTTTGTACTTTTCAATTGATCCGTCAGGCCTAAGCTTTCTCTTATACACCCACTTTCACCCAATGGTAGAGCACCCTTTGGGTAAATCAACCAACTCCGAAGTTCCATTAGCCATAATGGAATCCATCTCAGATTTGACGGCTTCCTTCCATTGTTTTGCTTCAGATGAAGCCATGACTTCCTTGTAACTTGGTGGATCACCCTCGATCTGGTAGACAACAAAGTCGCTACCCAGATCCTTGGCTATCCGAGATCTTTTACTCCTCCTTGGCTCAAGCTCTTCTGAAAGATCATTGGGTTCGGGTTGAGTCTCAACCCCACATTCTTATCATTTCCACTTGATCTGCGATAGATCCTGATGTAGAGGCGCCCTCAATGGTCAAAATCTGAGGAATCCCAGTCTTCATCGGGAAGACATCCTCAAAGAAGGTAGCATCACGGAGTTCAACAATGCTGTTGACATCTATGCCCGATATCTCGGACCGAATTACCAAGAACCTATATGCATAGCTACTTTCCAAATAACCTAAGAAGACCGCATCAACAGTTTTAGGACTAAGCTTCTTTCTCTTATGTTCTGGGACTAAAACCTTAACGAGACATCCCCACACTTTGAGATATCTTAAGCTCGGCTTCCTATTTCTCCAAAGTTCAAAATGACACTTTTCCATATGCCTTGGAGGAACCCTATTCAGAATATGGCAAGCCGTATTCAAGGTTTCTCCCCACATATAGGTTGGAAGTCCGGAATTCTGTAGGAGAACATTGATTATGTCAGTTAAGGTTCTATTTTTCTGTTCTGCTATCCCATTTGATTGCGGTGAATATGGGGTTGTAACTTCATTAACTATGTCAAAATGATTTGCATTATTCATCAAATAAGTTAGAGGTATATTCACCTCCTCTAACTGACCTAAGGCGTTTAAGCATTTTTCCTGTTTGTGTCTCAGCCGCATTCTTAAATATAAGAAATTTCTCTAAGGCTTCATCCTTGGTTTTCATTAGATATACATAGCAGTATCTACTGTCATCATCTATAAAGGTGATAAAGTATTTCTTATTGTCTCGGATCAACACACTATTAAACTCACAGATATCAGTATGCACTAGATCCAAGAACTCACTGTCTCTAAAGACAGACTAAAAAGACTTCCTAGGTGTATTAGCTTGCACACAGATTTTACATTTTTGAGTTTTATCAATAGTGTGTTTATGGTTAATTCGAAATTCATCATTCTTTTAATTGAATTTAAGTTTACATGTCTCAATCTACCATACCACAGATCACAAGATTCTAGATTATTCATAACATGAGACACAGAATTAGAACATTTAGAACTTAAAACATTCATTGCATTAATGTTTACTGAATCACATCTAATTCTAAATAACAAATCAAAATCTGGTCAAATAGCCATTTCCATAAAAAATGACATGTCTCATAATGACAACTTTATTACATTTAAAGTTCAATTCAAAATCATTTCTAATTAAGATAGAGCCAGAGAAAACATTCTTCTTGATGTCAGAAACATGCATCACCCTGTGCAACGTTCAGACACGTCCAGAGAAGAACCTCAAGTTGACTTATCCCGACCCTAGTACCCTGGCTGCAGAATCGTTCCCCATCTTCACAGTCCCACCACTGCATGTCTGATAAGAAGGAAATAACGTTCTGTCAGAACAAATATTTACATTGGCTCCTGTATCCACGAGCCACTCATTTGGATCATAGATATGGTATAGTTCAAGTTTTACATAGACATATCCCTCGCTAGCCCTGAGTCCCATAGTGATCATATTCACTTGCAGACTCCCGTCTGCAGCCTTAGGTTGAGCCTTTAAGAACGAGCAGTCCTTCTTCCAATGGCCAACCTGATTACAATGCCAGCAGGGTTTATTCTTTGCCTTTTTCTGGATATTGCCTTTTGATTTCATTTTATTGTTATTAGCACACTTTCCCTTCTTATCTTTGTCCTTCGAGGTTATAAGATTGACCTTAGCCTGAATATCGACAGGAAGCACATGCTTTTGTTTCATGTGTTCCTCCTATAGGGCAATTGTCACCATCAAATCATCCATAAAAATTTTCCCCTTCCTGTGCTTCAGGGTCATACCGAAGTCTTCCAAAGATTTGGAGAATTTTTCTATGATGCATATGACATGAAACTTCTCTGGAAGTTTCATTTCGGCATCTTCTAAACCATGGAGCAGGAGTAAAAACTCGTGTGCCTATTCAGAAACCGACTTCCCTTCGGCCATGGAAAACTTCAAAAACTTGGCCACGAAGTATTTCTCAATACCGAGGTCTTCAGTATTATACTTCCGATCTAAATCTTCCCATAGCCCCTTCGTAGTCTGCAAGGATGAATAGTATACGTCAAACGTGTCAGACAGGGCCAACAAGATGCAACCATGACATATACGATCTCGTTCCTTCCACGCGGATTGCGCCTTCTGGCTATCGGGTGTGGGGTTTTCCGTTTTCACCGTAGGACAATCGGTTTCAAGCATAGAGATTAATCTTATGGTGGTTAACCAGATCTTCATGCGTTGTTACCAACGCTTAAAATTCTGACCACCGAATTTTTCAGGCATACCCGTCATATCCACCCTCGATTTAAACATTATTTCCGACATGATTTTAAAATCGGTTCTGGATATCCTCTCTAAGATTGTTGAAAACAGGATCAATACCGCATATATTAAACAGTAATTACACGGATCCAAATAATTGACAGAAATACATTACAAATAAACATTTTTATCGTCATGCATTTCCAATCCATTATCCGATTACAGTATGCAAGCAGGAACCGATTAAATAAACGAAAACATAAAATAGGGTGAGATCCAAAAAAGTTAAAGCAATAAACGAATTGCAGCAAACAAAATAGAAGAGGAATAAGGTTAGACATCACCGAAGCGTCAATGAAATAGACTGTCCTTAGAGAGGATATCGTCCCACAATACCGGTGCGAAGGGTACTAGCGATCCGCTCCCAGGATACGCCGGTCCACGGTCTTCGTCCGCGCACATCGACGAGACCGTCCTCGAAAGTACCTCTGAGAACTTGCAGCCGGGATAAATAGGAATGTGGTTCGACTGCGAGAGGAATAACCAGGATGCGAACAGAGGTGGCGTAATATTTTTCTTGTGAGTAAAGAAAACGGCATGGGAGAAGAGGAATATAAAGACGGTCGCGTGCCCTAACGCATGATACCTTTCGATTTCCGAAAACGCCCCTCAACGGGCGTGCCATTTCGGATCCCGAAATCGCGGCTATAACGAGTCGTTTGGGTCGAGTTGAATTCCCATTTTAGTCGACTTACCAAATTAATCGTGTGATTAATTTAAACGACTTATCAAATGAAACCCGCAGCAAAAGTATCGAGATCTGAATCCGAATTGACTCTCCCGAGCCCGAGCCGGAGACGGAGACGGAGCGCGCGCATGTGCGGTCCTCCATTCCTCCTCTCTACTATTGCTACAAGAGTTTGGGATGTGAACTCATATGTAAGCCCACCAAAAGTTTAGAGCTTCAAGGTATGGTACTAAACTTCCACCCAAACTTTTCCATGTTTCAAATTTGGGAATTCCCAACTTTCCCTCCAAGACATTTGGTTTCCCAATTGAAACCAAATTAACTTCAATTGTAATTACATAGACTTTCCAATTAAAAATCTAATTATAATTCTAAACACAACACAGCATGTCGGACCGTAATTCTTCCTCGTTGCATTAGGCTGCCACAAAAGTTGCCCCACATGCCACTAGACAATCGCAGCCACTTAGACCCAGCACTCCATCCCTCCACAACATGATGCCTAAGGAGCCCTACACCACCCAATATGCCAACCTAGCACTGCACCAGTGCAACTTCTCGAGCTACTCCACCCAGTACTACCTTACGCTGCCAGCTTGTTGTGCTGACCAGTCCTCAACCCATTGAGATAAGACTGAGGCGGAGAGGGGGCCGGCAAAGGTAATCGTGTGGGGAGGGGAAAGGATGAGTGAGCATGTGAGTGGACAACAATGGAGTTGGAAGATGAAAAGAACATTAGGAGGGAGGGGATACATAAATAAGATTGTCACGGGATTTATTCCAAAGTTGATTTTTCAAATAGTCAAACTACCGTTTTTAACATGGTCAAACTAATGTTTTGACCATCAGAAATTGGATAGTGAGGCTGACTGTAACGAGTTCAATAGAACGTTATGTAAACACAAACGAACAATAATTGAAGTGTAAGTGACAAGATTGAGGGGGCATGCTTGTATAACTCCTAAATTATTGCGTCAAAAGACTCCTGATTTTTCCATTTATTTTTATATGTATAATGTCAAATGAAGAAAGACCGTCTTATGCAGATTCATAGTCGTTCATAATATATTGATATAAGTATGGAGCTAAGGTCCAAAATATACAATAAACAAGTGTTTCCACGACTCTACCACCCGGTCAATTCTGTTCCACATATCTTTCTAAGGAATAGGAAATTTTTCTCCTGTTATATGAATCAAATGTTTTATTTCATCCGGGAAAAGCCATTTCTTTCTCAACAATGTCTTTGTCATTTGATCCAATAGTGTTCCGTTAAATGGGAACAGATTTGATAAATACAGATATTACATCAAAATAAAACTAATGCCCCCAAAATAGAGGAATGAAATTTGGACTGCATTCTCTACACCATCAAGTGTTCGCTTTTTGTTTACATGTAAGGATCAAACTGCCAGATCTAATTTCTTCATAAATTTAAATACCTTATGCATTACACGTTTGTAAGAGTTCCCGTACCAAAGCATCAGAGACCGCACTCGAAGCCCCCAAGCCATCGGACAGAGTTCAGCCCTTTACTATTGGCTGATAAATTATGCAAGCCTCTATTATTTTATTTTTAAGAGAAACGAGGGTTGTCTCCCAAGCTGGGACCCACCACAAGAATTATATATACAAGTCATATAACTATAGGCTGTTACAGTATCCAAGATCTACATAATGTCTTACAATGCTCCAGCACATTTTCAGAATAAAAATTGTTTCCCCCAAAGATCACGTCGTTCCACGCACACCAAATAGCCCAAACCACAACGAAGGGGGGTACACTGTCCTCATGCCTAAACCTGCATACAAATCGGATGTCCCTCCAGAAGCACGAACAATCCTGGGTACCAAGCCAAGTGACGGACGCCCTGCTCCACACCTCCACCGAGTACGGGCAAGTGAAGAACAAGTGATCCACGTCCTCCACACCTATGCCGCATCTGTCGCATAAAATATCTTCCACCCCAACACGTATCCCCGACGCTCCTTAGTAAGAATCCTCCCAATCCTGAACAGCCACAGAAACACCTTGATCCTGGTTGGCACCTTGCTTCTCCATATCAAGCGCAGGTCCACCCCAACCTCTTCCCCCACCTCCTCTCTATCCGCCACCAAAAAGTTATAAGCCTTGTTTACCGAAAATATACCATCTCCCCAGACGTAATGATCTCTGCCCGTCGTAGGTGCCTCCCCAATCCAATATGTAATTTCCAAGAACTCCTCAGCCATATGATCTTATAGCTCCACCACAAAAGTCGGAGACCAGGCCCCCTGTCCCCACACCTCTCGCACCTTCATCGCCCTATCCGTAGCCATCCGCAGCAACCTCCGGAAACGCTCCCCCAAAGCCCCTTCCCTCGTCCAGTCATCCAACCAGAACTGAAATCCCTCCCCCCACTCCGCAAAGAAGGCCTCATCTTGAGCGCCAACTCCGCGACCACCTGTGATACACCCCTCCATAAAGCAGAAGGGATGCCTCCCAGTTCAACCTCCAAAGACATGAACACCCCATAGATCTTTCTCAACAACCTGCATACCAGATCCTTCGACTTCCCCCATATGTGCAACACCCACTTAGTCATGAAAGCCTTATTCATCTCACCCAGCCTCTTGACTCCCAAACCACCCATCTCTTTTGCATCGTCGCAATATCCCAATTGACCAAATGTAAGCCCCCTCTTGTTAGTCTCTCATCCGACCAGAAGAATCTCCTCATGATAACTCCAATCTTCGTCCTTACCCTTGCAGGCATGACTCTCGTAGTGCAGAAGATCAAGATCACGGAAAGAACATTCTTCAGGAGCATCAGCTTCCCTCCTTTTGAAAGCAACTTCGCCTTCCACCCAGCCAGCTTCCCCTCCAGTCTCTCCACCAACGATCTCCAGTCCTTTGCCTTCGACCTCCCCACCACCAAGGGCAACCCTAGATAAGTGATCAGCAAGGCAGCCAACGTGCAACCCAATGCCTCCGACACCTTCTGGTCAGAAAGACCAAACGAGACCACCACGGACTTATCCCTATTAATCTGCAGCCCCAAGATGTCACCAAACACATCCAGAACGCGCGACGCCCTTCTGATCCCTTCTACATTAGCCCCCATAAACATGACAGTGTCGTCAGCATACTGCAACAAGGAAATGGATATCTCTGCTCTCATGTATCATGTCCACCACCCATCAGACGTCGTCAAATTCACCATCACTGCCAACGCATCGGTCACGATAACGAATAACAATAGCACCAAAGGACAACCCTGCCTGATGCCCCTCCAAGGCTGGAAGAAACCCCCATCCAGGCGACCGTTGACCAACACTGCGTGCGAGGTCATCGTAACACACCACTTCATCCAGGCGATCCATAGCTCCGGGAAACCCCCTTCTACAGAGATATCCACAAAAATCTCCAATCCACACAGTCATAGGCTTTTGAGAAATCAACTTTCCACAGCACACTCTTGGTCTTGGACCTCTTCCAGTCCGTCACAACCTCAGATGCCGTCAACAGTCCGTCTACCATACCTCTACCAGGCACAAACGCCGTCTGCTCCGGAGAAACAATCCGATCCAACACCCCCTCGGCCTGTTAGCCAGGATCTTCGAGGTAATCAAATAAATAGCATTTGATAATGCAATGGGTTTGTAGTCCACCTTGATTGACGCATTCCTCTTCGGAAGCAAACAGATGAGCGCTCTATTCAGCCTCTCAAAACCACGATTTCCCACGCAGAATTCCGCCAATACATCCAACACCTCTGCCTTCACTACCTCCCAGAACTCTCTAAAAAAACTGGAAAACCGACAGGTCCAGGTGCCCCATCCGCATTCAAGTCATGCAGCGCCCGCTTCACCTCCTCCTCAGTGAATTCACGCACCAGCTCTGCCTCTCATCTGGAATCCGCATCACTCCATTCCCCTGTCACCCCCATCCATTATGCGGGCGCCTACGACCAAAAGCCTGAAAATGCGATCTCAAGGCCACCCCCACCTCTTTGTCCCCCTCAAAACTTTCCCCGACGAACTCAATTGAGTGAATGTGGTTTCTTCTCCTTCTTCCACTGGCCACTGCATGGAAAAATTGAGTATTCGCATCCCCCTCCTTCACCCGACGCCGCTTTGACCGCTACATCCACGAAACCTCCTCCTTCCTATCTTCGTGGATGATCTCCGCAAGGTGCTCCCCTCTTTCCACCAGCTCCTCCTCCAAAAGTGGTCGCTCATCTTCCAACCTATCCAGTCGAGAGACCCCCTCTTGCTCCCTTTGTCTCTGCTCCTGATGCTGCACATGTATGTCCTTGTTGACCCTATCAAAAAGACTTTGAGTGCATCCAGTTTGTTGGCCAGTCGGCGAGCCGCAAACCCTTCCGTAGCACAACCTCTCCAAAAATCCACCACAGCCTCCCAAAATCCGTCCTCCAATAACCATGCCTTCTCGAACCGAAAGAAAGATCTCTGTAGGCCCCCCTCCCCAGATACCCACAGCAAAGGTGTATGATCCGAGTGTGCACGGGGTAGCGCCCGAACCTCTGCCAGAGGAAACTGCAACGCTGCCTCCATGGACAACAAAAATCTATCAATGTGGGATCTCGCTCTGGAATTTCGCCAGGTGTATCGATATCCCATCACGTCAAACACCCCTAGCCCCATCTCGTCCACCAGTCCTCTCAACTCCGCGGAGCCAGCATCTCTTCCACCACGGCCGCCCAGACGGTCCTCAGGGAGCAACATGACATTAAAGTCACTGCCAATTATCCATGACACATCGGGGTGCCCTACCCACAGCACGCATAGTTCATCCACCAACGTTGCAACACCAACCCCACCACATGGGCCATAAACATTGGTTACTAGGAAACACACGCCATCCGCGCTCCGTATCAACATGATCGAGATAAAGTGTTGACCACGCATCTCCACCCCAATTGTTACAAAACATTCTCCATCCCATCCCATCATCAAACCCTCTGTCACCCCGACCGCCACAACTTCCCTGAATTCCCCTAGCCTTCCTCCCCTGACCTCCCTCCACGCACCCATCAAGCCTTCCAAGGTTTTGGTTTCTTGAAGCATCGCCACATCCACCCCATGTTCTCTCACCATCTTTCCCGCTACCAATCTCTTCTCCGACTGCCTAAACCCCCTGATGTTCCAAGACAACGCCTTCATTTAGTAACCAAGAACACCCCTTGGGTGGTACCACCCCGATGCACTGGAGTAGCTCTCTCTCTATACCCCGTAGAAGCTCCCCTTCCCAAAAACTGCCTTCCCCTCCAGCCTTTCTTTCGAAATGCCCAATACGCTTGCCCGTCGCCACCCCCCGCGACACCTCGCCACCCACGCAAACTGGCCCCCCACCTTCCGCTCGCCGCTCCTGATTCCTCCCCCAACCCTCAACCCCTATACCAACTGACCCCCCAGCACCTCCAGTTCCGATCCTCCAAGTCCTCCACCATCCTCCAACGACGTTGCGGAGCAATTGAACACCCACAGGCCCTCCCCCTCCTGCAGATCTCCGCCCTCCGCCTCTGCCTCTTCTCAGTAAGCCTGCACCTGACGTAGCTTTTCCTAAAACATCCAGTCACCCTCGCCGCCAACAAGCCATCCTCCTGTGGAGAAGATCCCGTCGACAGGAGCCCCTCGCGCCCCCGTGCAGGCGCACGCCACTGCAGATGCCTGCTAGTTTCCCCAGCATGAAGTGTGGGAGGCGTAGACACTATCGCCGAGTCCTTCGACCCTAGAGGATCCAACCTCTCCCCTAAAGCCGCACCACCAGCCTCAACCCTGGGACCGTCTCCCTGAGACCGGATGGATTCGCCGTCCAGCATCCGCTCCGGAGCGCCAGCTGGTCGGTCGCATCGATCTGGGTCCAAGGGAGGGGGCACCCATCCATCTGCCTTAGTCGACTCCTTCCGATGATTGTGACCACCTCCATACGAGAATGTCGATTCAGCCACCATAGACCTGCCATACAAAATCGGATCTTCCTCGCCCGACGTGCCCAACCAACATGGATCTCCCTCTATCGGCCCGCTCAATAAAATCGGGTACTTCACCATGCGCACCGCATCATGGATCCGCTAATAACAACCAGATCTCACATCCGGGCGATCAACGGACCCAGTTACAACCTCCGCAAACAAAGGTCGGCACCCGAGGCCATCGCCCTCTATTCATGAGGCCCTCGAAATCCTTCCTCCGCTATCCGATGCAAAACTTTCAGCGCACGGAACCCTCTTTGCCAAAATGGGAAATACATTTCGAAAATCCCCAAAAGGTTGCATTTCCCCTTCCGTCTCCGTTTTCCCCGGCCATGACGCCTTCACCGCTCGTAGTCATTCACCCTCCGTCGCATGCGACCCCTCTGCAGTCACTTCCAAGAAGAAGGCCCCGCCCCCTAACGCCACCTCATGGAAACACAGAAAAGATGGCGCAGCCCCACCCCCTTCACAACCAACCACAGTGATTGACTGCATTTAAGGCCGCGAGAGACAACCGACGAAATCTTGAGCACTGAACCCAACATGGATCGCACCGGCCCAAGGTCCCAAGCGACCAACGGAGCACCTCGAATGGAGAAGACCCTCTTCTGCCTCGAGTTGACGCCACCATCTCGCAACAGAGGGGGGCGCCAATGTAGCCGACCTGTCGTCCTACGCGAAAACTCAAGAAGCTTCTGAGCATCCTCCAACGACAGGCCATGAGCGTATACCATTGACCCATCTAGTTGAACTATGCCCCCTCTGAAGCCCAGTCTAACAACACTGCCTACATCTTCCATAGCTTTTGCCAAGCCTTGGCCCTCTCGATGAAAAACCCCCCACCAAAACCGAGCCAGCAACTCCTTCTGCTCCTCGCGCAACAGACTCACGACCAGCACAGTAGCCCCACCAGCCTCTGGTCCCCTCTCACGCTTCCGACCACAACTAAAACTACGATGTTCGTTTCCACCACAGGAGAAGCACCGCACCGAGTCTCGGCAGGTGGCAGCCCGATGTCCCCAACCTCTGCAGCATAGACATCTGCCCCGGAAGAAACCTTCACCGACCGCTCAGCTGCCATCTCTTCTCGACGACCCCCACATTTGATCATGTTGTGTCCCAGACCTCGCCTCTTGCTTTCGACCCGCGTCCAGCCACCCTCATCGTCCATCGCCCGTAGTTGGATATATATATATATGCAAGCCTACATTGTTATAAATTTGTGATGAGTAATATGGCATTACACAAAATATAGAGCATAGACCTAGACTTAAAGCATTATATTTTTTTTCTAGTTTTTCTTCTAATATTATGATAACTTCCCCAACTTAATCGATTTCACACATATTAAGTTTATTCTTCACATGTTTGCTTTAAGCCATGTTTTTTTACACAGCTTGACCTTCTAAACTCTAGGTAGTCCACCAATAAGTACTCAAAATCTAAAAATAATGCCTCATTAGTATTAGGGATTTTTACACATGTGTCCTTTCGAGTTTTTGCATTGATACTTATGCCTCTACTTTTTTCGCAATAATGGCCCTACCTTCTTGCACTGTTAATAACTAGGCTTTTATGTTAGTTCGATCATCCATTATATAAACTAAATCATAGTTTGTTCAAACTAAAATCATGTTAAGAAGGATCCTATTACGGTTGAACCCTCTCCGACGTCTCTTCCAAGAGACATATAGTAGTAGCAACTTTGTCCTCGCCCTTCACTTTGTGATGCCCAAGATAACCTGCTGACACTACCTCCATCCTTTTTTTGAACTACTTCCCCCTTCGAGTAAGGCTATAAAGAGGGCTTGTGGGGCGGCTCAAGGCAGAAATGCGGAAGGGTGGAGGGGGTCGAGCAAGTTGCAAGGTACGACAGAGGTTGGAGAGGAGATGGTGCTCATAGCAGGGAAGATAAGAGGAGTGGGGGTAAAGGACGGGTTGGAGAAAAAGGAGGAATGACAGCAAGGGAGCTCAATGTTCAGGTGGGTGTTGGGACAGAGGAGGAAAAGGGGTCCGGGTGAAGGAGGGGCTTGCGTCGGAAGGGGGACTGAGAGGAAGCGATAGTGGGGTGATTCGAGAGGAAGGTGGCTGGGGGAATCGGAGCAAAGGTGGGTGTCCGGGTAAAGGAGAAACTTAGGGCAGAAGGGGTGGGTGCTCAAGAAAAGGGACAAAAAAGGCTCAATGCTACGAAGGGGTCGGAGGAAGTGGGTGGTAAACGACAATAGGGGGTGGTAAAAAAGATTGTGGAGGAAGAAAATTAAGAAAATACGGCATCTGATTGTGTTGTTGCACCTCCCTTTTCTGGATTTTATAACGGTTTATGATCTTTTCGTAGCAAATACTCTCTTCAAGATGATGGAGGAGCATTTAATTACTTATAAGAGCGACATGACTAGAACACATAAATTATTTTACGTTTAGGACAAGAGATCGGTTGTGTTGCAAAGACTGCAAAGTAATCCCAGGAGAGAGTTCACCAACACAACATCGCTTGTTAGTCATGGATGTGCAACTAAAAGGGCTGGTAAAGAAAAGGAGAGTTTTCAAGATCACTAGAACTAGATGGTGGAATCATCAATTGAAGCAATCAAGCTTCAGGGAGAAGGTTTTAGAAGATTTATCTTGGGATTGTAACGGAAGTGCAAACGAGATGTAGGAGGCGGTAGCATCTTGTATCGAAAGGATAACCAAAGAGATGCTATGCGAGTCAAAGTGAGGAGTTCCGGGCTAGAAGGAGGCTCGGTGGTGGAGTGGAGGGGTGCAAGAGAAGCTTAAAATTAAAAGAGCATGTGTTAAAGCTATAAGGATAGAAAAGAGGAAATTTTCACAAACTATAAAATAGCGAAGAAGGAAGCAAAGAAGGCTATAAACAAAGCTAAATCAAAAGCTTATGAAGTTTTGTACAAAAATCTTGACTCTAAGGAGGGTCAGAAGGATATATTCAGATTGGCCAAAGCAAGAGAAAGAAAGATCAAAGATCTTAAGTGAGATGCATTAAGGATGAGGATGGACATATGTTTATTATCACAAGGATATAAAGACTAGATGGAAGCAGTATTTCCATAAGCTTTTCATTGGGGAAGGAAAAAAAGACTAGATGGAAGCAGTATTTCCATAAGCACTTTGGGAGATCTAGCTAGTAGTGAAAGTTACTTGAATCGTGCAAGCTATACACGAATAAGTAAAGGAGGCTTTGAAGGTTATGAAACTTGAGAAAGGTGTAGGACCTGATGACATTCCTATAGAAATATATAAAGTTTATGATGGATGTGGTTTGACTGGGCTCACAAATTTAGTCGATGTTATTTGACGAAGTAAGAAAATGCATGAAGAATGGATGAGAAGCATCGCGGTGCCTCTTTATAAGAATAAAGGAGACATTCAAAATTTGTTCGAATTACAGAGGAATCAAGCCGATGAGTCCTACTATGAAAATTTAGGAGTGTGTAATCGAAAGAAGATTGACGCAAGTCTCCGAAGTAAAAGAAAACCAATTCGGATTCATGTTAAGTCGTTCAACTATTGAAGCCATCCACTTGCCGAGAACAATGGAGATTTATAAAGCTAAAATATATGGACGAGATGACAAGTCACATTCAGGATGAGATACATTGGTGTATTTTATCCGCTGATGATATTTTGTTGATTGATGAAACTAGAGATGGAGTGAATGAGAAGCTGGATGTTTGGAGACATGTATTAGAGAGAATAAAGGATTTCGTATAAATAGGTCTAAGACTGAATATATGGAGTGCATTTTTTATGGAAGCAATGGTGAAGGAATCGATGTGAAGATTAATGATGATAATATTCAGAAGAAATATTCTTTTAGATACTTGGGATCTATTTTGCAACATGATGGAGACATTGATGGAGATGTTAATCATAGAATAAATGCAGATTGGCTAAAGTGGAGAGGAGCCTCTACTATTCTATGTGATAAGAAAATTCCTTTGAAAATGAAATGAAAGTTTTACAAAGCAACCATGAGACCTGCTACGCTCTATGGATCTCAAAGTTGGCTTGTGAACCATAGACATGTGCCGAGAATGATAGTAGATGAAATGAAAATGCTAAGGTGGACGTGTGGATATACACACAAAGATCAAATTCGGAATGATGCAATCAGAAGGAAAGTTGGTGTAGCACCGATTGAGGATAAGATGATAGAAAACTGCTTATAGTGGTTTAACCATTTGCAAAGGTCAGTTGATGCACCATATTGGAGTATATGTGTTGTGTGTCACTTGAGTTGTAGATGGGTAAATGGATCACTCCAAGATCCATTTACCGCATCCAAGTCTTTAGTCCCACATCTACCAGTTGTGAGATGTGGAGACTCAGTGAGGGCTTATAAGAAGCCCCTCACCCTCTGTATTAGATGAAAAAAGCAATAGACTATTAGCCTTTTGAGGCATTCTCTCGTGGTTTCACCCTGCTCCTTAGGGAGTAGGGATCCACGTTAAATTCCCGAGTTCTTAATGTTAGAAAATCGGAAGCGGAAGTGAAACATGGAAAAGATAAATAACAAGAATAGAACAGCGGGATTTTACGTGGAACCCTACTCCGTGAGGAGCGGGATGAAACCACGGGAGAAGCCCTCTAAGGGGCGGATATTCTATTGAACTTTCTCATCTGTTACAGGAGGCCTGGGGCTCCTTATATAGCTTCCCCAGAGCCTCCAAGTCTCACCACTAGGTGGTATGGGACTAAACTCAGTGGTGGGGTAAATGGATCTTGGAGGGATCCATTTACCCACCTATTACATAAGTGACGCATGCTCCAAATACTCTAACACTCCCCCTCAAGCTGGAGCATGCAATGCTCAGCTTGGACAAACAGGAAGAAACTCAACTCACAATACATGACACTACAGACAATATCAACCCAACGCGCACAGCTGCTGCAGTCGAGGACGTTGCTTCTCATGGCATGCATGTGAGGAGGACGAACGGGGCTGGAGTGTCTATTAGGCTCAGAGAATGGAACTCTATTGTGGAGTCCCTATGATACCACATGAAAACCCCTGCCCTTAATGGCATAGGGAATAGTCCTCTGCTCTGGAGTCCCTATGGCGCACATGAAAACTCTGGCCGACCAACAAGAATGATAAATGATTGGCATGCGTCATCGTCGAGTCCGAATCTGAGATTTGTAGAGTCTGATCGTCTGACCGGTCTGGAAAACCTGACATCTAAATCTTGGAACAAGACCTGTGACTCTCTATATATACTCCCCCTTTCTCCCATACTGGTCGGAATGACATTGTATGACCACGTTGGGAGAAGATAAGATAATACATAAACATGGGGATGAAGAAAACATCACTTAGCCGATAATGATTTTTTTTTCGGCTTTTTCTCTAAATTTTTTTTTTTTAGGCGTGCGACTTTTTACTTTGTACGCGCCTTTTTCAAATTCTCTCTCCTTTTTTTTTAACTTAGCCCCCTCGGCCCAAATAATAAAAAAACAACCTTTTTTTTACAAAAGATACGGCCCAAACGGAACCCCCTCCCTTGTTTTTCAGCACACAGCCCGCTATAAAACCATTTTTTTTAATCGTCGGGCCTCTTGGGTTTATTTAGGGTTCCCCTCACGGGAACCCTTTTCTCATGCGTCGTAACAGGAAGCGCCGCCCCGATGGGGCCATCCCCTGCCGCCTCCTTCGATGTGGTTCGACTCCGCCTGGAGCCCTACGGTCTGCTGCGGCATCGGGGTGCGCGTGGGAGGAGGGGAGGGGGTGCGGCATTCCCTGCCAGTGCCGCCAAGGGCTGCGGCGTGAACTCCGCCTTGTAGCGTGATGCGGCCTGAGTCCGATGGAGATGGTGAAGCTCGCGCAAGAGGAAACACTCCCACGCGCCTGGGAGTTGGTGCGCGCGCACCCCACGGTGGGCGCCAGCGAGGGAGCCTAGGGCTCCGGGGCCGCCCACCTGCTATCTTGATGCGGAAAGGAGGTTGGAATCGCCTGTTGGAATCGCCGCCGGTAGATGAAGCGACCTGAAGGGGTACGGCTGTAGAGGATCGCGCGAGTAGGGCAAACCGTGTGCCGCCTGGAAGTTCTGGAATCGTCTTGTGCGGCAAGATGCCGCGAGAGCACAGCCGCTAATGTCGCGAGGAGCAACCCCAAGGCTTGGGGTCTCCGCCTGATACGGTCTGGATGCGCCTGGACAGGAGAAGAGATGTGGCTAGGCGCCGCCTTTGTTCTGGAGGCTGAAGGTGGCGAGGTGCTGCCGCTTGGAAGCAGATGACGATATGGGAGACGAGCAACACTAGGGTTTCATAAAGAAACCCCTAGAACTTGACCAGTAAATCTTCAACATAATTTTTTTTAAGAACAATCGAAATGAATCTTATAATCGAATCTCGAAAAATACATATGAACTACATGAAAAACCCGAGAATCGAACCCGCTCTGATACCATGTTAGAAAATCGGAAGCGGAAGTGAAACATGGAAAAGATAAATAACAAGAATAGAACAGCGGGATTTTACGTGGAACCCTACTCCGTGAGGAGCGGGATGAAACCACGGGAGAAGCCCTCTAAGGGGCGGATATTCTATTGAACTTTCTCATCTGTTACAGGAGGCCTGGGGCTCCTTATATAGCTTCCCCAGAGCCTCCAAGTCCCACCACTAGGCGGTATGGGACTAAACTCAGTGGTGGGGTAAATGGATCTTGGAGGGATCCATTTACCCACCTATTACATAAGTGACGCATGCTCCAAATACTCTAACACTTAATGTTTTATCTTTATTTCTATGATACGCTTCCGCATTCCTATTTTCTGACACGGTACCAGAACAGGACGTTTTTGGTCGATTTTAAAATTTGTCATTAAATATTATTTTGATGATGGATCATCGTCCAAGTTCTGAAGATTCATGTTTCTGAGGATTTCAGAAGTTCTACATTTATTCATGATTCTGAAAACATTTTGTCGTCAACGTCTTGTTTGAAAGTTCTAGGGTTTCATTAGAAACCCTAATCTTGTGCAGCACGACGATGTTCGGGGAAGAAGAATATTCCCTCCTCTCAGAGCGTACCTCCCTTACGCACATCCTCCCGGAAACCCCAGCAGCCCCAATCACGCTACCCTATATGCTAGCCAACTGTGCCACCACTCCTTGGCTCCTCCAGCGCTCCTTCCTAGCGATACATCTCAAGTGGTGAAGATCCAGGCAGAGGCTCGATGCCTCACCACCTCTAGCCGCTTTCGCTCCAGATGGCAAGGATCCATCGCGCAGGCCGCAGGCAACATCGACACTTCCCTTTCGTGCACAGCATGTCGCGCAGGCGAGCTCCTCCTTCCCAATCGGGCAGGCGACGGCACCGCTCGAGACCCAGCAGCTCCAGGCGGGCTTGAAGCATCGCGCAACCCTGGCGGGCTCGAAGCTGCTCCTCCATCCGGGTGGCGAGCAACAAATAGAAACCCTACCCGCCCACCTCTCGCGTGCCTCCCATCTGCAGAATCGACGACGGCAGTGGTAACATCATAAGGAACCCCACGGTAGGGGCGGCGGCCTCCTTCTCCCATTTTTCAAGGACGGAGGCCCTTTCTTTCGATGGGTTCTCATGATTCGAAACCCTAAATAGGGGTAGACCCCAAGAGGGTCGTCAGTTTATTAAAAAAAGGTCCGCAGTTATCAAAAAAGCAAGAAAAAAGAGGAATGCCTAGAAAATGAATTGGCCTTATTTGCGAAAAAAAAAGGGAAGAGGTTTGTTTAAAAAAGGGGGGATGCGTGCAAAAAAAAACGTACGCGGGAAAAAAAGAAGTGAAAAGCCAGAAAAGAAAAAGGTGTGAACGGTTTAAAAAAAATTGTGACGGGTATTAAAAAAGGGGGGAATAGTCGAAAACTTGATTTTAAAAATATTGTTTAAAAAATGAATGTTTGAAAAACCGAGAAAAATTATGATCAACTTATTGATCTTTATTTTCTTCCCATTTTATTGTCTTCTCTCAAATTGGTCGATGTCTTCATTCCGATCAATATGGGAGAAAGGGGGAGTATTGTTTAGAGTCACAGGTCTATTCCAGGTTTCGGTGTCAGATTCATATTTTCCCAGGCCAGCCAGATTGTTCAGACTCTACAGATATTCAGACTCGACGTCAGATTCTAAGTCCTCAGTTTTAGACACGCACATGTATGCGGTCTTCAGTCAAATGTGCATGTGTTTGCCATCATTGTTTGTGGTCCCCATCTTGTGTTTCGGGCAGAGTTTTCATGTGTTCCATAGAAATTCCAAAGTAGAGATCTCATTCCCTATGCCATATGGGCTGGGTTTTCATATGGTTTCATAGGGGATTCCAGAGTAAAGATCCCATTCTTCGAGCCAGATGGGAGAGACTCAATTCTCCAACGAGGAGACTTTTTCAGACTCCATTCTCCAATGTTCGTGAACTCCAGTACGAGATCATTCCGAGGTTCCTATGAGAGAGAACCCACTTCGAGGTCCCTATGAGAGAGACCCATCTTCAGAGATCTATGTATGGATAATTAGCGACGTTCTTTATTTGGCTCATTCAGAGATGGAGCAGTTGTCCACATGTTGTGGTGGGCCAGAGTTTTCTGTGTAGAGCCTCGTTTTCAATTGCAGTGGCCCTGACAGGCACAGTTTAGAGCACACTCAGTTGACTCACACTCCAGCCCATTCATCCTCCTTACCTGCACGGCATGAGAAGCAATGTCCTCGACAGAAGCCAACAGTTGTGCGCGTTGAGCTGATATTGTTCGTAGTGTCCTGTAGCATGAGTTGAGATTTCTTTCTGTTTGTCCAAGTTGAGCATTGCATGCTCCAGCTTGAGGTGGAGTGTTGGAGTATATGTGTTGTGTGCCACTTGAGTTGCAGATGGGTAAATGGATCACTCCAAGTCTTTAGTCCCACATCTACCCGTTGTGAGATGTGGAAACTCAGTGAGGGTTGTATAAGAAGCTTCTCACCCTCTGTATCATATGAGAAAAGCAATAGACTATCAGCCCTTTGAGGCATTCTCCCGTGGTTTCATCCCGCTCCTTAGGGTAAGGTTCCACGTTAAATTCCCGAGTTCTTAATGTTTATCTTTATTTCTCCTATATGGAAGCATTCCTGTTTTCTAACACATCATTTAGGAGATGCGAGTTTTGGGATGTTGAATCGGCTAAGAGAAGGCAAGGAGGGCCCAAAAAGTGTTGGATTGAGACTATCTAAAGGGATCTTAGTTTTTTTTAAATCTAAGCCCTAGAATGACCCGAGATAGATCTAAATGTGGTCAAAGAATACATATAGCAGGACCTACTTAATGTGGAAAAATGCTTTATTGTTGTTGTTGTATGTTTGTACCTAGAATTTAACGTCCATTTGAGAAGTGAAGGATGGGTCGACGGTAACTAACCTGAAGGTAATCTCCTGTTAATTGTGCCAGAAGATTGGAGAACGAGCGCTAAAACTGCCCAAAGTTTACTTAAAAAGTGAACGTTTCCCAAAATGAAATTGAAGGAAGATTACAAAAGATATTACAATGTGAATAGCTAACTAGATTATGCTGATCCAAAATCAGCAAAAACCCAATCCACAATGCAATAGATGGGATCACGGATGCTATGTCATTATATCTAGGCCATAATTGTCAGTATCAAAATAAAATCCTCGAAAGTTAATTTCTTGATCACTATGAATTCTGCAAACAGAACAACTTGCAGATATAAAAGTATTAGAGCTCCTGGTATAAATTCATACAAACAAAGAGTATTTAAAGTGCCAACCGCCATCATAAGCTACCATTCTTAGCAGAAAGTTATGCAGACGGTGGTGAGATTTATTAGCAAGTGCCAGATAATACAGCAACAAGTACACAGCTAAAATAAGTTAAATAAAACTTCCCAATCTTCCATTAGACTAAAAATAAGAAAGCAGGGAAAAATGAAATGGCTACAAAACAATATAATAAATGAAATGCATATTTCAACAAACATATAGTATAAGGTTCTTTTCAAAAAACATATAGTATAAGGAGCTAAAACTAGGCATATACGAACAGAACCATTGAGTATACAAAGAAGGATACAGTGTAGAAAACCAACCAGGATAATACTGCAAAGTATTGTAAAGAAATTATGAATATTTCTTCAGGAAATTGCAACCGTAAAAAATGCCATGAGGATGCCTCACATCAAGTAGAGCGCAAAGTTTCTACACTTACCACTAAAGAGGATAATCTGCTGTCTAGAAGAGTCATGGAGCATTTCCTATGACAGCCCACTGTCAGCACCCTCCATTTGGTTTACTTTACGGTATTCACTTTTGTTGGAGTATTTGGTTGTGCGCCTATTGAGTTGTAGATGGGTAAATGGATACCTCAAGGATCCATTTACCCCATCCCAGTTTTCAGTCCCACATCTACCAGTGGTGGGACTTGGAGGCTCTATGGAGGCCATATAAAGAGCCCCAGACCTCCTGTAACCATTGAGAAAGTCAATAGACAAACCTGGCCCTTTGAGGCCTTCTCCCGTGATTTCATCCCACTCCTTAGGGAGTAGGGTTCCACGTAAAAATCATGGTGTTACATGTTTTATCTTTCTGTTCTTTAGCTCTGTTTATCATTCTGCTTCCGCGTCATATTTTCTAACATGGTATCAGAGCGGGTGCGATTCTCGAGGAATTTTATGTTCATTATTCATTCGAGATTCATTTGTCAGATACATTGCTCATTGTTCTCGAAGATCATTATTTTTCAATATTCGATTTTTTGTTCGGCGATTTGCACAAGTTTTGGTTCAAAGACTTCTAGGGTTTTTTCACAGAAAAACAAACCCAGTTATGTTCGAAGACGGTGCTATTCCTGCACAGAAAAATCTAGGGTTCTAAGAATCCTAATCCTCACGACGCAACTGATGAAGATAAGCCCCTAACTCCAGGACCTCCTAGCACCAGCAGGAGACGCGGGTCCTCCAGAGTTGGGCTCCAGCCAAGTCTCCTCTCCAGCCGAGTTCAGGCGGTACAGCCCTTGATTCCAGATGGCGATCTCCAGTATGGCGACGGCGCAATCTCCTCCCGTGCACGTGACTCGGCAACTCTAGAGCTTCCAGGCGGTGATGCCGCCCACCCTTCAGGCGGCGAACAGGTCGTGACCTCCTCTGCAAACCCATTCAAGTTCCCTCGCGCAAGGCGAAGGTGCGCACCCTAGGCGAAGCCCCCAGTTCCTTCTCATGTTCAGCCGTGTCCAGCCGCACCTAGGTGCGCAACCCGAGAAAGCGCGCGCTTCCTCTAGATCTTCAAAGCGGCGGCGCACCCCCCGCTCCGACCCCGCGTGTGGGCCCCTCGCGCGCTTCATCGTTGCAGACCTTCTCTCCCGCTCCAGGCGCGCACAGGCGGCGGCGCCGAACTTCAATTCTGTGCAGACCTCACTTCCTCCCCGCACGCACTCCAGGCCCTTTCGTGCGCAGGCGTCGTCCAGCAGCACGCAGGCGGTGCGCGTGAGAAGCCACAGGCATGTAGCTCCTGCGTTGTATACTGCGGAGCACTAGGATCTTCTCCCGATCCTCCATCGTGTGCAAGGGGCAGCGGTGCCCTCTCAAAGACAGAAGAGGGTTCCCGATTGGGAACCCTAATTTGATGGGATGGTTTATGAAGCCCCAAGTGGGCCACGGCCGGTTTGCTTATAAAAAAAGGGAGCTTTATTTTGGGCCCGGTGTGGCCATGTATAAAAAAAAAGAGGGAGGTTGTGTGTTTTCGAAAAAAAGAGGCGCGTAAAAAAAGGGAGAGAAGAAAGAAAAGAGGCGCGTACAAGAAAAAGCCGTACGCAAAAATTTCAAAAAAAGAGAGGGGCCCATTAAAAAAAATTGGGCCGATATATTTTGTAAACAAAAAAAAGGGGAGGAGAAGGAGGTATCTGTTTCAAGAAAGAGGTGCGTACAAGAAAAAAACTGTACGCAAAGCAAAAAAAATGCAAGAAAAGTCGGAAAAAATGGTTGAAACGACTTTAAAAAGTGTTAAAAAATGGTAGCTTATAAAAAAATGAAAAGCCGCGATAAATTTTTGTGGATGTTCATGTTATTTTCCCCATGTCATTGTCTTCTCCCAACTTTGTCAATGTTCATTTTCCGACAAGTATAGGAGAAAGGGGGAGTATATGTAGTCACAGGTCTTCTCCAGATTGCAGATTCTCCAGACAAGCCAGATATTGTTCAGACTCTACAACGGATGTTCAGACTCGACGTCAGATATTTTCCGAGTCTGCAGTTCAAGACGCACATGTATGCGATCTTCAGTTTCGTGATCCCCATCATTCTTCTTGTTTTATCGGCCAGAGTTTTCATGTGAGCCATAAGGATTCCAGAGCAGAGGACCATTTTCTATGCCATGTGGGCAAGGGTTTTCATGTGGTATCATAGGTACTGCAGAGTAGAGCACCATTCGCTGAGCCAGATAGGAGAGACCCAGTTCTTCGACGAGGAGACTCCAGGCGCAGTTTCAGACTCGATGGTCAAATCCCGAGTCTTCAATTGACTCACACTCCAACTTGTTCGTCCTCCTCACCTGCACGGCATGAGAAGCAACGTCCTCGACTGCAGCAATGTGCGCGTTGAGTTGATATTGTCCGTAGTGTCCAGGAGCGTGAATGAGTTTCTTTCTATTTGTTTGTCCAAACTGAGCATTGCATGCTCCAGCTTGAGGGGGAGTGTTGGAGTATTTGGTTGTGCGCCTATTGAGTTGTAGTCTTGTAGATGGGTAAATGGATACCTCCAGGATCCATTTACCCCATCCCAGTGTTTAGTCCCACATCTACCAGTGGTGGGACTTGGAGGCTCTGTGAAGGCTATATAAGGAGCCCCAGACCTCCTGCAACCATTGAGAAAGTCAATAGACAAACCTGGCCCTTTGAGGCCTTCTCCCATGGTTTCATCCCACTCCATAGGGAGTAGGGTTCCACGTAAAAATCATGGTGTTCCATGCTTTATCTTTCTGTTCTTTAGCTCTGTTTATCATTCCGTTTCCGCTTCATATTTTCTAACAACTTTTCTTATGGGTGTGGCCATCTTCATGCATGTCAGATAACCCTGAATGATCATACCTGTCTCCAAAAGATACATGTGAAGGTGTATATGGACTAGGGGGTCATATCTCTCCTTAAAGGGACCATGAGACAAAGACTTGCTGCTGTATTCTGTATGATGTCTTCCCCTACTGCTCCTATAATCATCGGACGAAAGCGTGTCTTCCTTGGATGATGAAGAGAATCTAGATTTTCTCCAATCGTCTTCGAACCTGTAAGATTTGGAATCTTCAGACCTGTGAGATTTGGAATCACGCCACTCGTACCCCGTATATCTTTCCTTTGATGACCTGGAACTTCGACTAATCTGAGAGCTACTAGACACATGGTATCCACCCCTTTCTTCCATATGTCCACTTTTTTTGGTGTTTTCACGTTGAAGCTTTGAGGGCGTGTTTTCCATATTACCCGCAGTACGTGTTACACAAAGTTGAACTATTATCCTCCCATGAAATGCAATTGTCATTTATGTAGGAATATTTTCTATATGGTTCGAATGCAGCATTTTTTGCCGTCTGCATGTCAACTGTTCCAACAACGCCAGAGCTGGACTTCGTATGCAGCACAGACGTAGAGGTAGATCCCTTAACATGGCAACCAATTCCACCTGCCTTTCTAATTTCCTCCATGTGATCTTCAATGATGTCATGCGAAACCTTCAATTAGAAATGGATGGAAAAAATTAATACAAGATTCTACAAAATGATAATTGAAATTTGCTTCCCTGTCAAGAAAATGAGAAAATGAGAAGCAAACCATACTAAACATGTGGTTATTTTAAGAGTTTCCTTCACTTAAGTGACTGAAAGCAGACTCTGACTTTGGATTGAAGGTCTGTGTATACTTTTTTAAGGGTTATTTCACTTAAGCCAACCTAGAAGACACAAAACATATGTAAGTTCAACACCAAAACTAAAATTAGACCTTTAATGGTAAAAAGAGCGAGCCAACCCAACTGGTGGACGTCCACACTGTCTTTTAACATATATTAGGCACCCAAACAGGTGCATGCCTGCATTTTTTCCCACATTGAGTAAGCTACAACTATTAGATGCACGGTTAAGTTGCTTCAAAAAGGTCCACCATTCGCCAATACCCAGGCTTTGATCCAGATAAGCAAAATCATACTATTGTATTATTTCAATGGTCATTCAGTCTTCCTCAACTCCACCTGAAGAAAGATAGGCTGGTTATAAAATACTTCATGAGGTGGAAACCACATGTGAACCTGAAATGTGCTATTTTGCTGACCTGACGAGTATTTTTCAGCTGCTAAGAGGCAGGATTTGTATTCTAATCTTTTTTTCTCACCGTATTATAGATATCTTTTCCCAATTAAAAATGTCTTCGGAGAAGTATCTTTCAATTTATGGTGCAAGTCCATAACAATAAAACAATTAATTAATTTATTGAAATCATTGATCAGGAAAAGTTCCCATTCACCTGAGGATTTCGGGGAAATTCTTCATTTGGTTTATGCTATTATCACTTTTCGTTGCCTACGGCCGGATTATTGTGATAAATCTGCTTGTCAGTTATTTTCTTTAACAGACTTTGTTAAACAAAAGACGTTTCTCTAGAAAACGAAGAAGCAAATAAAGTAGAAAACTGTTTTTAACTTTTATAATAAAACTCTGGCCTTGTCTCTCCCCCCCATCCCAAAAAATACAATCCAACACACACAAAATTGCTGCTCAACCTCAATTCTGGTTACTCCTTCATTTCGCATCACCTCCAACACCATTAACATGACAACGGCACTGATCAACCACTCTTCCTTCTGGAATCAACCACATGTCTGTTGCCCAATAAACTCACCCCGCTTAGCATAAAATCCTGGTTTCTTAGCAGTTGCAAGTGTTCTGCATGAATATCAAACATGGCCTCAAACTCATTTCTCAAATTGCAGCCATATCAATATCATACTCCTTTAACTTTTTCAATTTCACCAATATATCCTCCACATCGACAATACATTATTCATATCACAGTTATCATCTTATATCATTGGCGTAGCAGCACTGCATATCATATATTTTGAATTTCATGTATGTTTGCCAATATTATATAATATTTTAATGTGATCACATCACACCATTAACACTCCCCTATGGCATTTTCTACTCTTTCTTTCTTTTTTATCTTATAACTGAACTGGTATATGTCAAATTCCCCTCCAATTCAACTTTGATTAATTTAAACATGAACATACTATTACCTCTCCTTTAAGGTAAATTCTATTCTTACTTTTTTGTCTCAGATCTGGATTGTTACAAGTCATATTCCTCTCCAATTCAACTTTGATTAATAAATACCTAACTCAACCAAAAATATTTACATTCAAGTCCCAAAACTCATTAGATGTTGCATGCATCACATATGCTCTATGTTTCCTGAAAATTACAAGCATGCTCAATCAAACTCTCACATATGCTCTATGTTTCCTGAAAATTACAAGCATGCTCAATCAAACTTCTGTCATTTATATGACCATGTTAACTTGCTATTAGGGATGAAAATGGATGTGAATATATCCATACGCAATCCGCTACCATATTCATACAGATTTTTACATCCATATCAATATCCATTTTTAAATAGATATGGATTTGGATCGCTTTGAAATCCACAAAAAACACATACATATATCCATTTTAATAAACAAATACAGTTGCATATTTATTTGTAACTATATGCAACAAAACTTTGGGACTTGTTGGGGAAAATAAGCGAATTGTTTATTCCATAAGCCCAAGGCTCTCTTATATAGGAGAGTAGCCTATGGGTAAATTACATAAAGCATACAATGAAAAATAAAAATAGAGAAGGGGTACAGATACTACTACTATATGCGTTAACACTCCCCCTCAAGATGGAGCATAGATATCAATCATGCATGCTCAGATTGGACGCACACTTCTGGAATGGGCCTCGTAGCAATGCTTTGATGAATATATCTGCAGTCTGATTCTCTGTGGTAACATGAGATGTAGCAATGAACCCCTTCTGAATCATGTCACGTATGAAGTGACAGTCCACCTCAATGTGCTTGGTCCGCTCATGGAATGCTGGGTTGTTTGCAATGAACAAGGCAGCCTGATTATCACATTCCAAGTTCATAGGAAGTGGTACATCTAAACATAGATCTGTAAGCACGGCTTTAACCCACATCATTTCTGTAGTAGCTTGGGCCATAGCCCTATATTCGGATTCAGCACTAGATCTAGCTACCACTGTCTGTTTCTTGCTTCTCCATGAGACTAGGGCATCTCCAACATAAACGGCATACCCTGAGGTGGACTTCCTGTCCTTGGGACATCCTGCATAGTCTGCATCTGCACATGCTGAGATAGAAATCCCCTTTCCTTTCTTGAATAGCAGACCTGCACCTGGAGAAGATTTGAGATATCTAAGAATCATGTGTATTGCATCCATATGCACCTGACGTGGTTGCTCCATGAACTGGCTTACGCGACTCACTGCAAATGATATATCTGGTCTAGTGATTGTGACATACAACAGTTTGCCTACCAGTTCTCTGTATCTTCTCCTGTCCACCTCCTCTGTGTTATCTTCATAAAGCTTCATGCTAGGATCCATTGGTGTCGTAGCAGGTCGACACCCAAGCATACCTGTTTCACTCAACAGATCTGTAACATATTTCCTTTGTGACATTACTAACCCATATGAATTTCTGGCAAATTCAAGCCCCAGAAAATATCTAAGGACACCAAGATCCTTAGTGACAAATTCACTTCCCAGCATTTCTTTCGCCTGCTTTATGCCCTGCTCATCATCTCCTGTAATCAAGATGTCATCAACATAAACCATAATCACAATGATACCTCTAGCAGTCTTCTGTACAAACAAGGAATGATCAGCATTGGAGCGTTTGTATCCTTATTTTCCGAAGAGATCTGAGAGCTTCTGAAACCATGCTCTGGGACTCTGCTTAAGGACATAGATAGCCTTATGTAACCTGCATACCTTGGAACACTCCCCCTCAACAGCAAAACCAGGTGGATGTTGCATATAGACTTCTTCCTGCAAATCTCCATATAGGAATGCATTCTTCACGTCCAGCTGATGTAGCGGCCAGTCTTTAGCAACTGCAACTGACAACAAGATTCGAAGAGTGGAATGACGTGACACAGGCGAGAATGTGTCTAGGTAATCCACCCCGTATGTCTGTGTAAAGCCACGTGCAACAAGACGCGCCTTGTACCTGTTAATGGAGCCATCTGCATTGTGCTTCACTGTAAATACACACTTACAGCTCACCGGGTTCACATCTGGAGGTATAGGAACCAAACTCCAAGTTCCTCTGGACTGAAGTGTTGCCATTTCTTCCTCCATCGCTAGCCGCCATCTACTATCCTGCAGAGCATCATGATGATTACGTGGAATATCTACAGCTGACAGTGCCACAGCAAATGACCTGAAACCTCCAGATAGCCTGTCAAATGATACGGATGCTGATAATGGATATGTAGCGCAACTCCTCTTCGACTTGCGTAGAGCAATGGGAACATCTAAATCAGTTGTAGTCTCATCTGGCCCCTGCAGCATATCCTGCTCAGAAATGTCGTCAGATCCATCAACATTAATATTTTCATTACATACCATAGGCGAGCTAGTAGACGAGTCATGACCATGAGCGGGAGGAGGCCTACGAGTATAATGGAACGGTAGCGGTGATATAGTTGGTGGTGGTGGCGGTGGTGGTGGTGGCGGTGGTGACAGCATCTGTGGTGGCGGTGCTGGTGACGACATCTAAGGTGGTGGTGTCATATACACGGCATCAGTGGATAGAGGTGGTAGCTGTTTGTCTCCTGAGGCTGAAAAATACATAACATTTTCAAAAAATGTAACATCTGCACTAATCATGTACCGCCGACGCAGAGGATCAAAACACTTGTACCCCTTTTGAGTTCTGGAGTACCCAACAAAAACACATTTGACAGCCCTAGGAGAGAGCTTGTCAGTACCAGGCGACAACTGATGGACAAATGCAACCGACCCAAACACACGAGGCGTAAGAGCAAACAAATCCTTGTCAGGATGAATGATGGTAAACGGAATCTGTTCATTCAAGACTGAAGAAGGCATACGATTAATTAGGTAACATGCAGTGAGAACTGCATCACCCCAGTAGGAGTAGGGAACATGACTCTGTATAAGGAGTGATCTTGTGACATCAAGGAGGTAACGGTGTTTCCTTTCAGCAATTCTATTCTGTTGAGATGTATGAGTACAAGACGTTTGATGAACAATCCCTTTTGAGGAGTAATAATTGGCAAGAACATTGGTGCACAACTCTAAAGCATTATCACTTCTCACAAATTTCACCGATGTGGAGAAAACATTTTGTATTTCATTCAGAAAATGGATAATGATATTTCCTGTTTCAGATTTATTTTTCATTATAAACACCCATGACACTCTAGAAAAATCATCCACAAATACTATATAAAATCTGTGTCCCTGATGATCAGGTACACGACTCGGACTCCAGACATCAACATGGAATAACTCAAACTTGGAGGTACTACTCCGACCTGGACGACTGGGAAAGGACGACCTGTGATGCTTTCCCAACTGACACGCCTCACAATGAATAGGTGTGTGAGGAAGACCATAAGGTAACACTTGACGCAACTTCTGAAGCGGTAAATGACCAAAGCGCAGATGCCACGGTAAAGTAGATACTTGTCCAGCAGGAGAGGATGAGGTTCCAGCAAATGGGGTCTGATTCAGGCGGTAGAGGCCTCCTTGCTCATAGCCACGACCAATCACGTTGCCCGTATGGATGTCCTGAAAAATCAAAGAAGATGGATCAAAAATTGCTCGACAATGTAGATCCTTCGTAATCTGACTAATTGACAACAAATTCATTGAAAAATCAGGTGCATGTAGCACATTCTTGAGCTGCATAGAAGATGTCAATATAATCTCCCCCTGACCAGTGATGGGGGAATGTGTGCCATTGGCAATTACTACTGTCCGTCCTGGAGGGATCTGAGTGTATCCTGTAAGTAGACTCCGGTCGCCACATAGGTGATGTGTAGCGCCCGAGTCCATAATCCATGGCAATGTATCTGATCCACTACTGTGGAGTGCAAGTATACTACCTGAAGCACTGGTAGACGCAGAGGCAGAAGCAGCAGCATCAGAATGACTCTCTGTAGTCGGTGCTGGACCAGATGGTGGAATAATGCCCCTCAGACGGACAACTAGATCATCGAACCGTTGATCCAAAGTAGCAGCAGACGGGGGCTCTATCTGCTCAGCGGCTCGTGCGGAGGCAGGAAATCCATGCTTCGAGTAGCATGTGTCTTTATTGTGTCCAACTCGGTGGCAGTAAGTACATGTTGGCCTAGTGCGGCCGCCTCTTCCACGAGGTCCACGTCCACGGCTCTGGTGATGAAACCCACGACCTCTGTTGGCTGCCATGGCTGAAGAATTCTGACTCGCAGCTGTGGAAGGAACTGTGATCCGACTCAATCTATGAAAAGCTTCCTCCACGGGAGGAATAGTAGAGTTCGCCAAAATCTATGATCGTGCCGCCTCATACTCAGGATCAAGTGCAGCCAGGAACACATCCACCATAGTCGCGTTCCTATATGTCTTCTGTTGTTCTGGCGTAGCTGTAAGAGGCATGAAGCTATAAAGCTTCTCGAACATCCCTCTCAGTGATGTATAGAGAGAATGTAAAGGGCGACCATTCTGCTTTATTGTGAATATGTCATGCTGAAGTTGCAGAATCTTCGTCTCGTTCTTCGCCTGAGAATATGTAGCCGCCAGAATATCCCACATATCCTTGGTTGTGGGTTGGTGTAGGATGTCATTGGCAATTTCAATAGCCAATGTACCAGATAGCCAAACCTTTGCATATGCATCATCAGCCTCCCAAGAGGCATTGGTTCCAGTGTTCTCAGCAGGCTCTGAATCGGTAAGAATGTGCTTCTTACCCGTTGACTTCATCATGCTCATGAACTGCATTGCCCACAGTTCATAGTCGGTACCGTCCATCTTTACAATAGGCGCTGGACCACGAAATGAGCCAACAGATGGGATATCTGCCTTGCTCTCTGACATACTGGATACTGAAGACCGGAACAATTGACAAAATATGTGATTTGATGGGATTAGTTGCATGTGTAGACCTCAAGCAACTATCCCCATGGAGATGTGCGTGCTAAGCCCTACACACGCACAAGAATCACGCGCAGGCACAGAGAAGATGCACGCGACAGGGGATGCGTGCACTGG
This sequence comes from Ottelia alismoides, assembly GCA_037367405.1. NCBI lineage: Eukaryota > Viridiplantae > Streptophyta > Magnoliopsida > Alismatales > Hydrocharitaceae > Ottelia > Ottelia alismoides. Next base: position 198,063 of record JAZKJV010004045.1, on the reverse strand, counting down.
AAATGCACTAGGCCTGTACTGGAGATGCGCTATGGGTGCGCACATGCGATGCACTAGGCCTGCACGCGACAGGTGATCGCGCACTGGTGATGATGCACAGGTGCAGGGAGGCACAGGTGATCGCGCACAGGTGCAGGGGCACGCACAGGCGCACAGTGCGCAAGGATGCGCGCACAGACGCAGGTGATCGCACACAGGATGCGCGCTGCACGGTGGAGGCGAGGCGCGCAGGTGCGCAAGGAGGAGGCGCGCACAAGCGCACAGCACGCGTGTGCTACACGCGGTGGCGCAGCAGCGATTGGAGAGGCGGCGCCGATGGAACAAAGCCGAGCTCGGGCGGCGCCGATGGAGCGAGAAGAAGAAGCCGGCGGGTGTGGTGGGGTTAGGGTTAGGGTTTCGAGAACTCCGGTCTAGGACCGTCGCTCTGATATCATGTTGGGGAAAATAAGCGAATTGTTTATTCCATAAGCCCAAGGCTCTCTTATATAGGAGAGTAGCCTATGGGTAAATTACATAAAGCATACAATGAAAAATAAAAATAGAGAAGGGGTACGGATACTACTACTATATGCGTTAACAGGACTCTTTCACAATATTTGATATAATTGTTATGAAATAAATATACGTAGCATATTTACGTGTATATGTATATTTAAGCAAATATATAAAGTAAATATGCAAATATCTGATCCGTATACATTTGTATAAGTATCCGTTGTTAAAGATAAGATAAAATTATGATAACGCATTTTTCATGCCTATCGATATGTATCCACATTCATAGTATATGTATCAGTATCTGACTATTTTCACCATGCTTGCCATCAATAACGGCATTAAACTTGACAATTTTTCAATAGAAATTGAGAATTTATGTTCAAGATTCTTCTTCATTTTCCTCCGTCGAATATCCATTCTCTCATTTCCATCCTTTATAAGCAATCCTTCTTTCTTCAGTTTGGTCGCCAACCATTCCTCTTCGAGCAGTTGTGTCTTCCCTTGGAAGTGATACACCCCTAATTTTGAAGCAGCCGGCAATTTCAAAGTATACTGGGAGCATATACATAAAATACACTAATCATTCCCATACTGGGATTGAGCATACCACTAAATAATACTTTATTTCATTTAATCACTAACAAGGAAAAAGGTGCTCTTTTGATATACAGGAAAAATGTTAATAACATGTTGGATGGCAAAAAAGGAGTGCAAAATGGCATAAAACGAGGGAACAGAAACTAGGCCATAATAATTAACCTGAGTTTGTGTTCGCTTGACCTTCCCACGATATGACATTCGCCGCCTTTTGTAATCACGTTCCTCTGCTAGCAACTCCTCCCTAGTTTTAGGCCCACCTTGCTCCTAAATAAAAAAGGTACTCGATTAAAGGACGCAACATTTCCTCAAAAAGGCCCAACTATCAAAAAATATCTTTGGAAATCAAGTAATCTTGATCATCATCCACCATGTTGGAATGAAGAAAATAACCAACATGCCACGGCGAATTCATATAACTTGCAATATAAAAAGTCTAAAATAAGAGAACACTTGAGTTGAAACAATGTTTTATTGTTCCAAAAATCACATCAAAAACATAGCTAGCCTTAGACAGACAAGACTACACATTAGATCGTGATAATGAATATGATGTGTTCAAGAAGAGAACCACCATGTATATAATATAACAGGTAATCTGATTCTTTCCAAAGCAATTTCAAATTTAGCAATATTCTTGTTGGAGCATTCGTTGTATGCGTCCATTGTGTTGTAGCAAGGTAAATGGATCCTGGAGGAGATCCATTTACCCCATCCATGTGTTTAGTCCCACATCGTCTAGTGGTGGGACTTGGAGGCTCTGGAGAGGCTATATAAGGAGCCCCAGACCGCATGTATCCATTGAGAAAAAGCAATAGAAAAACACGCCCCTTTGAGGGCTTCTCCCGTGGTTTCATCCCGCTCCTCACGGAGTAGGGTTCCACGTAAAATCCCGATGTTCTTCTTGTTATTTATTTTATCCATGTTTACGCTTCCGCTTCCGATTTTCTAACACGGTATCAGATCAGGTTCGATTCTCGCGGTTTTATGCTCTTGTTATATCCGAGATTCGGTTTATGAAGAAGAATCAATTTATGCTTGTTCTTGAAGAATCGTTAAAGGGATTTTGTTGTGCATTTTTGCTCGTGAAGTTCAATTATTCATCATCAAGATGGGATCTGCCGTGTTCTGGTTCTATTATCCAAGTTTACGGTTTCAATGGAAACCCTAATTTCTGTCAGCCCATTACGGCGCAGCGCCCTTTGGGTGCCTCCAGATCTCGAGCAGCGCACCATCCGGACAAAGGCGCCCCAAATCCTATCGCTATTCAGGCCGATGGCGGCGCTCCTCATCCAGGCGGAGCCGATGTGGCCTCCTGGCTCTGCCACCCTTCAGACTTTCAGGCAACGCACCTCCCGCGCCCCTTTCGCGCTCGCACCTCTCCAGGCGGATCCGCGCACGCACCTCTCCAGGCGGCTCCTGGCGCAGTCAAGCCGCCCGCATCTCCAAGCATCCAGGCGATGCGGTGCGTCCCCTCCAAGCATCCCTTGCGATCCTGTCGACCGTCGATCGCAGTCGTACCTACTGCAACAGGTCCCGACCCCAGGCGATCAAGCCTCTCCAAGCCTCCTCCCGCGATGCTCTCTCCTATCTGTAGTGGCGGCGGCGCAAATCAGGGTTCCCATCGGGAACCCTAGCGGGTATTTTGAAGATGGGTAAAAGGGTTCCCACGAACCTTGATAAAAGAAAAGGTGAGGGGCCCATTAATAAAAAAAGGGAGAGAGATTAAAAAAAAGAGGGGAGATGGTGTTATTAAAAAAATGCGGTTGTTTTTTTTCGGCCCAAGTGGGCCGATCTGTAAAAAAAAATACGTCAAAAAAAAAGAAGAGAGAGAGAGAGAGGGAAAGAAGCGCGTACAAAGAAAAAAGCCGTACGCTAAAGTTTAAAAAAATGTTTCGGAAAAAAATTTTCTTTCAAAAAGAAAGAGTGAAAAGCCGTATAAAAAAAAGAGGGGGAAGTTTGAACGTCTTAAAAAAATTTGACGGCTTATTAAAAAAAAGCCGCGAGATATTTTCTTGAGAAGCCGAAAAATTTGTTAACGACTTATTTTTCATGTCTCCCCATTTTATGCATTATTTTTGTCTTCTCCGAACTTGTCGATGTCCATGTTTTTCTGACAAGTATGGGAGAAAGGGGGAGTATATATGTAGAGTCACAGGTCTTGTATTCTAGATCCAAATTCAGATACCAGTCTCCAGACCAGCCAGTTGATCAGACTCTACAGTTTGGTTTCAGACTCGACGATCATTGTTTCCGAGACTCCAGTTTCAGACTCGCACGAGTGTGCGGTCATTTTCAGATGAGCATATGTTGCCATCATCAGTTCGAGGTCCCCATCATTCTTGTGGTTGTTTCGGCCAGAGATTTCATGTGGTATCATAGGTACTCCAGAGTAGAGTATCATTCTCTGAGCCAGATGGGAGAGACCAGTTCTCCGACGAGGAGACTTCAGGTGCAGTTTCAGACTCGATGGTCAGATTCCGAGTCTTCAGTTGACTCACACTCCAACCCGTTCGTCCTCCTCACATGCACGGCATGAGAAGCAACGTCCTCGACTGCAGCAATGTGCGTGTTGGGTTGATATTGCCCGTAGTGTCCTGTAGCGTTGAGTTGAGTTTATTTCTGTTTGTCCAAGCTGAGCATTGCATGCTCCGGCTTGAGGGGGAGTGTTGGAGCATTCGTTGTATGCGCCCATTGTGTTGTAGCAGGGTAAATGGATCCTGGAGGAGATCCATTTACCCCATCCATGTGTTTAGTCCCACATCGTCTAGTGGTGGGACTTGGAGGCTCTGGAGTGGCTATATAAGGAGCCCCAGACCTCATGTATCCATTGAGAAAAAGCAATAAAAAAACACGCCCCTTTGAGGGCTTCTCCCTTTGTTTCATCCCGCTCCTCATGGAGTAGGGTTCCACGTAAAATCCCGATGTTCTTCTTGTTATTTATTTTATCCATGTTTACGCTTCCGCTTCCGATTTTCTAACAATTCTATTAGCATAATCCGCATAATATTAAAAAAAGATTGGTAATTTTTGAAAAGGAAAATAGGGATTATTTACTGAGATGCGCATCATGTTTTATGTATATTTTCCTTTTGTACCTAAAATGTATTTGCAACTAAGTTCACCAACAGTGTAACCAAAAATTATTCTCATTAATGTATGCCAAACAATTAAAAAACCATAAAAAGTTCAATTATGAATCTGCTTTGTTAATAGCATAACTAGACGATAATATACCTCCCCATGTGACTGCTGCCAAATGAGCCCATCATGCTCTAGTAAAGGCCTGTAGTTAGCACGCTTACCTCTCTCCTCGTTAGCCTTCAATGATGTATATGAATGTTCACTTAATCTGAGAAAAATAATTGGAAATTAAAGATGGTAGGGGGCAAAGACTCCCAAATTGAAAGTTTCCAAGAGGAAGAGATATGGACAGCATTTCTCTCTAAGTTACTATGCATGGTTTTCTGAACTATATAATATACATTTCTTTAAAGAAAATTTATCACGCATAATCCTTTCGTCTTAATTTTGTACAATTTATAAAGAAATCCTCGACTAGCTAAGGTGATGATTGTAAAGAAAATGCCCAAGGCATGTAGACCTCATGGGTGCCTGGAAAAGTTATCGACTTAATAAACACAACCGTGTCACTTAATATGCGATTAGAAAACATCATAAAAAACTCAAAACAGTAGGCATAACAAGATATTTGCCTAATTTCCAAGCATATATAAGCATGTGAATTATTCAAAAAATCATCTGTATGTATGGGTAGTACGGTACAAAAGCTCATAGGTGTAGACTCGATGCATCCACTGAATATGAAGTTAATCATATTTGTTAGGAGAATATTCCATGTGTTGAAGAATATTCTATGAGTATATTCTTGTTAGGAGAATATTCTATGTATACTCTTGTAAACCCGTAAGGGGTATTTATGTACTTTATCCTTTGAGCTCTCTAGGGTTTTGTCCTACATAAGGATCCCTAGAGCTCTTGAATAAAACAAGCTCTTTCATTCTTTCGTTGTTCTCAACATGGTATCAGAGCAGCGGTCCTAGACCGGTGTTCTGACCCAACCCCACCGCCACCCCCCCCCCTCCTCTCCTTCCCTCCCTCCCGCGGCACTCTCGCATTCCCCTGCGGCTTCCCACCGCCTCCTGCGTCCCCCCCCCCGCGCCCCGCCCCTCTGCGGCCCTCCATGCGATCTCCCGACTCGCGCCTCTGATCAATGTTGTGCTAGGTCTATATGATTCCTAACACTAGAGGACTATATAGGTCACTTTTTCTTAACCTTTACGGCCACCATGGCATCCGCAGAATCAAAGCCCCTGTATCCGACTTCTTCTATGATGATCCAGGGAACTTCTATCAAGTTCAATGGTTCAGAGAACTATGTACTGTAGTCTCGATCTTTCAAAGTTTTTATTGGTGGTCAGCGAAAGAATTATGTTCTTACAAAAGATCCGCTCAAGGAGACAGAAAAGGACTACGATAAAAGGTATGTAGACAACTGCCAGGTGATTACTTGGATGACCAACAGTGTCGAACCAAATATAGCCTCCAATCTTTTTTTTTGAATAAAAACACAGAGGAGCCCTCCCAAGGCGGGAGTCACCACACCAAAACTTTCATTAATAGCAAGAAGGTACATCAGTTGGATAACCAGAAGTTGTACAAAGCATTACAATGTGCAAGCACATTCTCATAATAGAACCACTGACCCTTGAATATGCTATCATTCCTGCCAAGCCAAATAGCCCACAGCACGGCAAAAAGGCCTCGAAACATCGTCAGAGGACCCAAGACCCACCGATCTAATAGATCTCCAAAAACACTCCGAGCTGGAAGCCTGGACCCAAGTCATTCCCAACGAATCCCAGACCTGTGTTGAAGACCTGCAGCCGAAGAAGATGTGCTCCGCGTCCTCCAGACACTCCTCGCATCTATCACATGTCAGATCTTCCACCCCCAACAGCCTCCCCCTCCTTACTTTGTCGCACAAACAGTTTCTCCTTAGGCACCAAAGGAACACCTTAACCCGAGTAGGAATTTTGGCCGCCCAAATTACTTTAGTATCCGCACAGAGGTCCTCATCACGCCCAACTCCACCTCCCCGCATCGTCCGATAAGCTTCCTTTACCGAGAACCTTCCATCCGCCCACTCAAAATTGTCTAACTCCCCAGACATCTCCGCAGGGGCGGGAATCTCCGAAAGCAACCGCAAGAACTCATCCACCCGTTGATCCGACAGAACGAACGAAACCTCAGAGCCCACGACCCCGAGTCCGCGACCTCCACCAGCCGAGCCTCCATGTTAACAGCCAAGGCCATCAACCTTGGGAAGCGGCGGCCCAACTCCCCCTCCCCCGTCCAGTTATCCTGACAGAACCTGAAAAGCTGGCCATTCCCCATCCTCGGCCTAAGGAAAGACCTGAGCTCCGGCAGCACGGGTTGGATCCCCATCCACAACGAAGACTCACCACGCTTTCTCCCAGCCACCAACTCCCCTATGATTCCGTAAATCCTCCTCAGAAGCCTGGAGACCAAGGACTCCGAGGATCCCCAAATCTGCACCACCCATTTGACAAGTAAAGCTTTGTTCATCGTTTCCACATCCCGGACACCCATGCCCCACTCAGCAACCGGCACGGCAAGATCCTCCCAGGCCACCAGGTGCAATCCCCTCGCTGCTTGCCTCCCATCCGACCAAAAGAAAGACCTCATCAAAGCTTCCACCTTCCTTCTAACCCCGACAGGCATCAACCTCGTCGAGAAGAAAAAAACCGTGATGGCTGAGAGAACGTGCTTAAGCAGGGTAAGCTTCCCACCCTTGGACAGAGTAGTAGCCTTCCAGCCCTCCAGCCGCTCCTCAGTCTCCGAAGAACACAGTCCCAGTCCGCCCTCCTCAGCCTATCAACCACCAGAGGTAGCCCCAGATAGGAGATCGGCAACCGTCCCAGGGGGCACCCCATCCACCCAGCGTGCATGCCGCCCTCCTCGTCGTCCATCCACAGCGGAACCAGCACCGACTTCTGCCTGTTTATCTGCAAACCCGATAAGCAACCAAACATATCCACCAGAGCAGTCGCATTGTGGTTCTGCTCCTCCGTCCCCCCCCCCCAGAAAGATCAGCGTATCGTCCGCATACTGCAACACAGGTATAGAGATGTCCCCCAACCGGAAATCCTCACACCACATCTCCCCTACCGCGCGCTGAAACAGAACCACAAGATAGTCCACCACCACCACAAAAAGCAGAGGAGCCCCCTCCTCTGCAAGGAGACCACCCTCCCTCCGGCCTACCATTGACCAAGGTAGAGCACGAACTGGTAGTGACACACCTCTTGATCCACCGAATCCACTCTTCCGGAAACCCCCTCGAGGCAAGGAGACCTACAGGAACTTCCAACTGACACAATCGTAGGCCTTAGAGTAGTCTATCTTCCAAACTGCCCCCTTCTTTCTGGATCTCTTCCACTCAAGACAAATCTCTGAAGCAGTCACGATTCCATCCGCCATACAGCACCCCAGAATGAATACGGATTGTGCAGGTAACACCACAGAGCTCAATACAGCCTTAAGCATGTTCGCCAACACCTTGGCGATACTGAGATAGATGACATTAGAAATCGAGATAGGCCTGAAATCCCCCACCCCCACGGGGTTCTCCTTCTTCGGCAACAGAAATATCAAAGCCCTGTTAATTTTCTCAAAAACCCTGTTGCCACCCTTGAATTCATCCATGACCTCCAAAATGTCGCCCCTCAGCAAATCCCAGAACTCCCGGTAGAAGGATATAGAAAAGTCGTCCGGACCAGGAGCCCCGTCCACATTCAAGCCCCAAACAACCCTACGCACCTCCTCTGAAAAAGCCGCCACCAGCGAATCAGCCTGGGGCCCGCTCAAAGATCCAGCACTCAGACCCATCCAACCCCAACCACAGTCCTCTCCCGCGTCTTACGCGAGGCCCTCATGAAGCACTCCTGCAAGGCGCCACCAATGCTCCTCTCACCCGACACCCTCACCCCTCCTACCTCCAACTCGTGCAGGAAACTCCTCTCCTTCGCCCGGATGCCATGGAATGAAAAAAGCAAGTGTTCGCATCACCTTCCCTTAGCCACTTCTGCCTCGCTCTCTGCCGCCAATGAACCTCTTCTTTTCTGTCCTCCAGCAAAGCCGCCTCCAAGAACGCAGCTCTCTCAATCACCTCCTCAGGAGACAGCCCCCGCTCATCATCCACCCCATCTAACCTGCTAATCCCCGCCTCTGCCTCTACCCTGACCACCTTCCGCCGCCTGACGACCTCCCTCCCATACGACAACAGCAAACATCTCAGCGACTCCAACTTAGCCGCGAACCGCGACACCGCAGACCCCAACACCTCACACCCACTCCAATGATCAACCACCATCTCCTGGAAGCCCTCCAACAACCACTTCTTATCGAACCGAAAAAAGAATCGCCCCGGTCGCTCCTCCCCGGAGAACCAAATAATAGGGATGTGATCAGAAAGCGTCCTAGGGAGGGCCCAAGCCCTCGCCAGCAGGAAAGCCTCTCCCGCCTCCACCGACATCAGGAACCTGTCAAGCCTTGACCTCGACCTCATATTCCTCCAAGTGAACTTGCACTCAGTCGCATCAACAACAGATAAGCCCAAGGAGCTATACGCCTGCCTGAATTCTTCTGACCCCAAATCTCTACCACCGGCGCCCCCAGGCCTGTCGTCAGGGAACAAAGTGATGTTAAAGTCACCACCGATAAGCCAAACTCCACCCCCAACGTCCGCAGCAGTAACCGCCAAATCCTCCATCAAGGAGCCGTCCTCCTGTCGACACGGGCCATATACATTAGTAACCCACACGTGAGCAACATCCGCCCTCCGCAGCAGCTTCACCGTCAGAGAGAACGTCGAGTACGAAATCCCCAACAGATTAAAGGAATCGGACCGCCAGCCAGATAGCAGACCCCCAGAGGCACCCATGGCCCCCTTGTCTGGAAAGGAGAACACCTCCCCCCTGCCCAGCACATGCCGCAACCGGTCGTCCATGACATCTAACTTCGTCTTTTGAATCAAGAAGATATCCGCACATGCTTCCATGACCAGATTCCGCAACCCAAGCCTTTTATCGGGGCGACCCAAGCCCCTCACATTCAAAGACAACATCTTCATTTAACAACCTGAAAGCACATCTTCTTTGGAGGAATGACCCCCAATCGTCGAACGAAATCCATGTCCAAAGCAGCAAACCTGTTCCGAACCGACCACGGACTGTCAGCCTGGGACTTCGACTCCGCAGGAGAGTTCGCCGCTAAGGAGGCCCGCAGCAAAGCTCTCCTCAGCTTCCCTGACTTCTTCCGCGCGCCCTGCCTCTCATAAGCCAGGCCAAAACGCCGCTGCCACGACCCCCCCCCCTCCCGGATCGATGCCTCGGACTCCCTCCCACCAGCTACTCCACCAACGCCCAACGCAACCGGAAGAGAAAACCCGCGGATGGCCACCTCAGAGCCAGCAGCCCAACACCGACGTGGCCCGACTCCACCACCATAGGAGCAGAAACCCTCCCCTCCCTCCACTGAGAAGCGACTCCATCCCCACTCTCACCGAGCTGCCCCCCCTCCGAGAGCACCAAACACGAGGCTGGCGCAACCCCCTCCATAGCCTCCAATCTTCTCTACAAGGAAACAGCAAAGACGATGTGGGAGAGTCTTGAGAACACATACTCATAGAAAACAACAAAATCCAGACTCTCGGACATATATACACAGATCTGGTCTGCAAATCAAGGAGATAAAACCTTGATCGAGTACTACCGACTCTTCACAAGCCTGTATGAAGAGCTTCTCATTTTTCAACCTGCCTGTCGTGACAAACAGATAGGTGAACGGACGGAATGGCAAGTGTACCGTTTTTTATCAGGACTACATCCACATACAAGTCGGTCAAGGATCAATTTCTGACTGCTGCAGCTCTACCCTCTCTTGAGACTATTTTCGGACGTCTACAGGAACTTGAGTCTCCTTGACCTCCTCTGTTTGCTGAGACTACAGCACATTTCGCTAGAGGACGCCCGACCTACCAAGGGGGACATGGACGTGATTTCGATCGTGGCGGAGGCCGTGAGTTTGGATGGGGGCATGACTCTGGTCGTGGCTATGGGCGTGATACTACTACTGCTCGATATCCTCCATGCACACATTGTGGACGCCTTAATCATCCGTCAGAACGCTGCTGGGCGAAGTTTGGAATGCCCATCAATGCTAACAGCGCCTACAAGACTATCTCCAATGATGATACCTATGATACTGTAGATACCTCTCATGGTCAGCCTTCCAGTGACAGTCACCCTTCCTTTACTGCGTCCGAGTATGCTCGCCTTCGGCAACTATTACAGAACTCAGCTACAGATACTCCTACTTCTGCCTCCACTGCCAGTTTGGCCACTACATCAGATAATATTGCCAACTCTGCCTCTACATCTGCTCCTGCATGGATCATTGACTCGGGAGCATCTACGCGGCTCACGGGAGAAGGTAGTCTTCTCACCTTCTCACGGCCAGCTTCCATTGTGAAGACTGTTCGAGTTGCAAATGGTGCTCATTCACCTATTACAAGTGTCAGTACCATGGAGTTTTCCTCCAAACTCCGACTCACTGGTGTTCATTGTGCTCCTGACTTCCCTCTCAGCTTATTATCTGTTCACAAGCTGTGTATTGAGATTAACTGTCGAGTTATATTTGATGAATTATGTTGTTATTTTCAGGCAGACGAGACAGATTTTTGGTGGGGGACATAAGAAGAATGATCGTTATTATCTTGATATCCCGTCTGACTCTAATTTTGATGGTGTTTCGTCAATCTCTGCTGATCCTCTTCTTCGGCATCTCCGTCTCGGTCATCCGTCTGCCAAAGCTCTCTCTCTGATGTTCCCTTAACTTTCTTCGCTGAAGCCATTTGAATGCGGAGCATGTCAGTTCGGGAAACATCATCGTGCTTCTTTTCCTAGCTCGAAATGAACCTCGTAGTGAAGTTCCTTTCTCCCTAGTCCATTGTGATATTTGGGGACCATGTCCAGTCCGTTGTCTGAGTGGACACAAGTATTTTGTTGTCTTCGTTGATGATTATAGTAGGTCGTCATGGGTCTATCTTCTAAAAGAGCGTTCGGAGATTAATAAAATTGTCAGAAATTTCTTTCAGTATGTCAAGAATATCTTCTCCCGTGGCATACAACACTTTCGCTCTGATAATGCACTGGAGTTTACCCAAAATGACCTAACGGATTTCTTTGCCTCCCAAGGAACCATACATCAAACCTCTTGTCCATATACGTCCCAACAAAACAGGATAGCAGAAAGAAAACTCTGACACCTCCTAAATATTGCTCGTTCCCGCCTTACACAGATGAAGGTTTCCAAAACCTACTGGGGTGATGCCATATTGACTGTTGTTCATCTTATCAATAGAATTCCATCTCCAAACCTCAATGGCTTAACCCCCTTCTCTCTACTTTACCCAAATGAGTCTCCCTTCCCTCTTCCCCTACGGATCTTTGGATGTGTGTCTTTTGTTCATAACTTTCACATTACAGACAAACTTTATCCTCGTGCAATCAAGTGTGTCTTCATCGGTTATTCTCGTACTCAAAAAGGTTACAGATGTTATGATCCTAATGGACATCGATATTATATCTCTACAGATGTAACCTTTTTTGAACGGACCAGTTCCTTCACTCAACCTATTAAGGATTTCCCTCTGGAACTCCTGCCTCCAATAATTGTCTACAAACGTAGTTCTTTATTGCAGGATGATATGCCTTCTACAAGTGTCCCCTCCAATACTGTCCCGGATGCTCCCCAAGATATACCAATTGCTCTTCGCAGAACTAAGAGGCAGTGTACTTCTCATCCAATGACTCATTTCACTTCTACTGCTGGTTTTGTAGCATCCGGTTTCCAATCAAACCCGAAGTCGTCCGATTTTGGGTCTAATGAACCCAAAAACATTGTCGGCCAATACTAACCAACCTAAAACGACCAATTGGTAGTGAATCAAAAGTTGTTCGGGTGAAATCTATCAAAAATCGGTCGTTTCGTAGAGCGCGCCGTGAAAAGCCGCGACGCAAATTCGGAAACCGCGAACCGAACCGAGACCGTCATTAGATCCGATTCGACGACACGAGACCAACGGAATCGACCGTTCGTCAATCGGAGGTCATATGATATTTTTAAATCACAAAATTTAATCTTAAACAAAAACCGAATCCGAAAATTTCGGGGGTTCAAAACCCAACCGAAAGTATATCAATATTATACTCATTTTAACCGTCATTCAGAGACGATTAAAACGAGATACTTCGCGCCAAAATCCGACGCTTGATGCGCGATTACGGTCAACCTGAAATATGTAAAAATAAGGTTGTTTTAAAAAAAAATATATATGAATGAATAAAGGCAGCAGACTCTGCTACTTTCCAGGACTGCCAGTTGGCAGTACCTCTTCTCCACTCGGCTGTGGCAAAACCCCATTCCTATTTCTATATAAACCCCCTATTGCTTTCCTATTTTCTCCCCATATTCCCAAAACCCCTCCAACCCTTCCACCGAAGGAGCCATTCTTCTCTTCTCCTTCTTGCTGCAAGGTCCTGCTACTCTCTCCAACTGCAGCTACAAACCATCACAGCCACTGCATGTTGAGTTCTATCTCCCAATTTGAAGAACCCAAAGAGGTACAATCCTATTTTCCTTCTCTTTGCTGCCATGCATGTATAAGTTAAACCCTTTTCTTTTGATGCCATACTTATTTTCCACACATTTTATGTTTTGAAAGTTGGGGCACCTGGGGTTTACATGTTCACTATGTAAATTTCTTGAGTAGAATCGTACTCCTGAAATATAGATTTCTGGCCCTGTTGAGACGATGCAACATTTGTAGTTGCTTGTACAAGTTTAACCCTTGCGTTCATCTTGAGAATCACAAAGGGTGTCAAGGTCTTATCTCTCACTTTGTTGCTTCGTAAGTAGTGTCTGGCATGTGTTTGGTATGCACATGTTGATTATGGTATTTGTTATGCTTCTTAATAATTTTCAAACAGAACTTGGGAGAGAACAGTGGATATTGTTTCAATGGATTCCAACTAAGATACTCAAAAAGGGTCACCCTGTAACTTGCACAAAATAAAATGGGTGAGCCATTTTTAATCAGAGAAGTTATTCCTTTTGGAATTGTGTATTTTTTTTATATCAATATGTTATTTGGTATTTCATACAATATAATAGTCATAAGCATTCGGTGGTCTGTGTTTGATTAAGTTACAAATCACGTCAATAATTATTGGATACATATTAAAATTTAGGATATCTATATGTATTCATGTAAAAGCAAGTTAAATACTAGTTATTTAGGTAAAGTATTGCTACATACATCATGCCAGAACAAATATTATAAGCATACGAAATACTTGATTTAGTTGCTATTTTGATATTTTTAAGTACCCTTTTCAGTGGAAACCCATGCAATCAAAACCATAACAGTATATACTGTAAAGTTAAGTCATTTTAAAGGTCCTTATTTAAAATCAATTTTAATATCAAACTTTTCATAGACATTTTCTCCCATCATCAAGCTTGTTTTCACTGATGAATACTATGGATTTGGTGTATTACTCTAGGCAATCCCTTCACTGTTGACAATGAAGAAGGAAAAATAAAGGGAGATGTTTTTATGTATTTACCCTTGGAGCTCGACGAAGAAGCACTGAGCATAGGATCAAGCAGGCTTTTATGCATTATAACATTTAATAATCCTAACAGCCAGGCATGTTCATGGTCTTTAAATTAAAAATAGCTAGTCATAAAAAAAAAATGAAACAATGAAATTTTGAACTAGTTAGATTCCATAACCCTTACCAACAATTGAAACACATCTAAACCGGTTTAATATATATATATTTACTTAATCCAACTTGTGCAATTCAAACTCTGGTTATATTCAATCACAGGAGGAAGATCAAATTCCTGTCAGATGAACAGCAACAAATGGTTTAACTAAAATCATTCTAAGATAGGCACCCATTCTCTAATATATAGTTTTGAGTTGATCGGTCCTTTCGATCACGTCGAGGTGTCTAGATATATGGAATGCAATGAACACTAGTAAGTGAAGCATAAAGGGGTTGTTATTGTATGTATATTCTAAGACTCAGTTTCAGTCCACATTATAATATTTGGAGATTTAGGGTGATTATCATGCGTTTAAGATTCAAAGTCAGATCCAATGAATAGTTGCTAAACTTATGATTAGAAATAATAACATAAGACTTCAAAGACGGATCATCTACATAAATTAATCTTTTAGATATACTCTACTAACTTAGATTAAGGACTTTGCCGGTCAAAGCATCAAGATGGGACACCATTTAACTTATTAATAAGTGTTAACATAAATGGATGATTTGATAAACATCAAGTGATGACTTATAATTAATAAGTACCGATCATCCATATAAATTAATATTTTAGGAATACATTACCAACAATAAGATCGTTGATTAAAAGACCTAGATCTGTAAATCATCCACAGAAAGGATTGATAGTAAGTCGAGTTACCAAAAGAAGAAAGAAACCAGTGAATCAATGAAGTCAATTAATTATGCCGGTCATGGTGACTCTTCACCTGATCGTGCGAGGGGGCGGTGACCCTCACCTGGGCGGAAGAAAGGAAGCCCAGTTTGGGCAGCGGCCGCCAAGTGCGCGGGTCTAGGATCCCAGTCCCATTTCGGTTTTTACGCGAGCTCGCAGTGTTTTTACGCCTCGTTGGGATCCTAACTTTAGACCAGTTCCGCTGACCCTGTCTTTTAGGATACCCAGGCGGGGGATCCTTGGTTTTCAGTTTTTACGTACGAGCTCGTCTGTCCGTACTAGTCGGGCTGTTTTTCTAGAGCGACTTTTCTAGGGAGTCTCTCTCACCCGTCTCAGTGGCGTAGTTGGAGAATAGACCTATCCCTCTATTGGACCGGCCTTCCAACTAGAGGGCGAGACGGAAGAGCCATTTGCAGGCTTCTTCACCGCTTGAGTTACTTCGCCAAACAGACTTGGCGATTCTATATCTAGATCATCCATATCTACATCTACAACATCTGGAGCTATATCTGAAACGTTGAAGTTGAGAATTTGAGAAGTTAAGATCAAAAGACCATTCTCTCTACCCAAGAATTTAAATAAATTAATAGATCTCTACAATCTCAACTTTTCCATTTTTCACTCACCAACATAATCTCTAAAGAAAATGATATATGCATTCCCCCTCACACACTCATGATTACACAACTGCTATCGAAATAAGGTTACATATGGGAAATGCCGGGTTCAGGGGAAAGTCATTAGAAATGCATTACGAACATTTGAGATGCTTACAAGTAACCTGAAAAACCGTTTTCATTTGCAAGTAGAATTAAATCTTAATTTGAGTTGCTCTCGCCTTTCTGCTTGTTTCTTTTGTAAATAATAAATGCCGTTATTTTATATAAGTTTTTGGGAGGTACCAGCAACCGCTGACGCCTTTTCTTCCTATTGTGTGTGGCAGGCAAACAGCCTGCAGTTTAGTAGCCGCTCAGTATATACATGCTTCCAGGAGATATAGTGTACACCCGACGGTATGATTTACTTTGTCTTAGTTTTTGTACAGATGATGATGTAAATGCTATCTCTTTTGTCACATTTTGGGATATATGTTGTAACATGGAATATGCTTGTACATGTTGTAAATGGATATGAATATTAATGAAAAGAAATTTTGGTGATGTCTGTCTCTTTTACTTGTGGTCATGAGTTGAGAATGAATGTCATATTCGCGAAAAAATTTTCCCTGTATTTTCATAACTTGTGAGATATAATTGTGAATGATATCTTGCGAATTGCGCGTAAACGGGTACCCGGATCCTGAGGGGTTCACAGTTTGGTATCAGAGCAGTGGCTGATGAGAGTAATGAAAGTGCTCAGGGCAATTAATGCGCCACGAAACACGTGGCTATCTTTCGTAGAGTACTCACTGATAGACTTCGCCGAGCGATGGTGGATGGCCGTAGTGTCCGAGTTAGGCCGAGAGCCTACTTGGAACGATTTTGTGACGAAGTTCAGAGCCCACTTCTTTTCTGCGAAGTGGAGGGAGTCCCAGCGCCGATTGTTTGCAGAGCTTCGTCAGGGACAGATGACGGCCCGGGATTACTTTATCAGATACACAGAGTTGTCACGACACACACGAGCAGCTGGCGCATTTCCAGAGGAGAATCTGGAGAAGTTCATTGGCGGCATGCGAGAGGAGGTGCAGGAGAAGCTGGCTGGACTACACATCACTTCTATCTCCGAGGCTACCGATGCTGCGGAGAAGTTCGAGGACATCAGAGGGAGACGTTACGGGAGCTCGTCTGGAGCACCGCCTAGACCGCGGCGATATTTTGGGCCGATACGTCGACCGTTTCAGCAGCAGAGGTCAGCCAGACGGTTCCGACCTACAGGTTCGGCATTCTCTGGCAGTGCTCGCTCTTCTCCATCGACTACTCTAGGAGGAGCACTTGCCGGACGAGGTACAGAGTCCACTCGACCATCTGGGTCGCAGCGAGCAGATAGACCACCTGCAGGACCAGCTCGGAGCACGGACACAGCTACTCCCTCTACTCGACCAGTCCGGTGCTACCGATGTCACGAGTGGGGACATTACCGAGCACAGTGCCCACAGGCTTCTGGCGAGCCTCAGCCACAGCCTTCACAGCCACAGCCTCAGACACAGCGTTCAGGGAGTTTCCGTGGCAGGAACTCCAACTTCAGGCGACCGCAGCAGCAGAGACAGACGCAGAGTGTGGCAGGATCTAGTGCCGCATCAGCCAGGCAGGGGCAGTTACACGCCGTTACTGAGGAGCAGGCACGTTCAGCGGCTACTGTAGTGAAAGGTATGGTCTCAGTCTTGGGCCGACCTTTCCATGTTTTATTTGATTCCGGCGCGACACACTCTTTCCTTGCTTCGAGATTGCTTGTTTCTTTAGATAGAGTTGCAGAGACGCTATCGTCTCCATATCACATCCGAGGGCCAGGTGGCCAGTTATTTGTCATATCTCTGATAGTCAGGCACTTGCCCATACTGATAGGAGGTCATGAGATGATCGCAGATTGCCTACTTCTGCAGCTTGATGAGTTCGACTTGATATTGGGCATGGATTGGTTATCCACTCATCATGCACTTGTTGATTGCTTTAGGAAGACGGTTGTCTTCAGGATTCCAGATCTACCCGAGTTCACCTTTGAGGGTACTACACATGACTCCACCATGGAGTACATTTCAGTATTGCGAGCCCAGCGACTTGTTGATCAGGGTTGCGATTCTTACCTTGCTTTTGTTCGAGAGGTGTCTGATCAGGAGCCGATGATACAGGACATCCGAGTAGTCTCAGAATACCCTGACGTATTTCCTGATGAGTTACCAGGGCTACCTCCTGAGAGGGAGATTGAGTTCGAGATTACATTGTTGCCAGATACACAGCCGATCTCTATGGCACCATATCGCATGGCACCAGCCGAGTTGAGAGAGCTGAAGGTGCAGTTGCAGGAGTTGCTTGACTTGGGATTCGTGAGGCCGAGCACTTCACCTTGGGGTGCTCCGGTTCTATTTGTCAAGAAGAAGGATGGATCCATGAGGTTATGCATCGATTACAGGCAGCTGAACAAGAGAACGGTGAAGAACCGTTATCCCTTGCCACGTATCGATGATTTGTTTGACCAGCTCCAGGGATCTTCGGTTTTCTCGAAGATCGATCTTCGCTCAGGTTACCATCAGCTGAGGATTCGCGAGTCGGATATTCCGAAGACAGCCTTCAGGACTCGCTATGGACACTACGAGTTTGTGGTGATGCCGTTTGGGCTCACCAATGCACCTGCGGCTTTCATGGATATGATGAACCGTATCTTCCGTCCATACTTGGACAGGTTTGTAGTGGTGTTCATCGATGATGTGCTCATCTATTCACGGAATGAAGAGGATCATGCTAATAATCTGCGGATCGTCTTAGACACATTACGAGAGCACAAGCTATATGCCAAGTTGAGCAAGTGTGAGTTCTGGTTATCCCAGGTCTCATTTCTCGGGCATATCATTTCTGGAGCAGGCATTGCGGTTGATCCCGCGAAGATAGATGCAGTTATGTCTTGGGAGCAGCCCAAGACAGTCACTCAGATTCGGAGCTTCCTCGGATTAGCGGGCTATTACAGACGCTTTGTCAGCGGATTTTCACGCATCGTCCGTCCATTGACACGATTGACGCAGAAGGGAGTTCCATTCATTTGGGACGATTCATGTGAGCAGGCCTTCCAGACACTGAAGGAGAGGTTGACTACAGCGCCTATTCTTGCTCTTCCTTCAGGCACTCAGGACTATGCAGTTTACACAGATGCATCTGGAGAAGGTCTAGGAGCAGTGTTGATGCAGAGAGGACAGGTGATTGCTTATGCATCACGACAGTTGAGACCGCACGAGCGGAACTACCCCACACATGACTTGGAGTTGGCGGCAGTTGTCTTCGCCTTGAAGATCTGGCGTCACTATCTATATGGGGTGAACTTTGAGATTTTCACAGACCACAAGAGTCTGAAGTACATCTTTGATCAGAAGGAACTGAACATGAGGCAGCGTAGATGGCTCGAATTGCTGAAGGATTATGATTGCACGATCTCTTACCATCCCGGTAAGGGAAACGTGGTGGCTGATGCACTTAGCAGGAGAGCGCATGCTGATGGTACGGCGAACTGGCTATACACGTGGGATACACTTGCAGCTTTGAGTGATTGGCATCCTCAGGGGAGCACATCCATTTCTACCGCCGTACCTCCACGATACAGCAGTCTTTGGGATCGTATTGTTGAGGGCCAGAAGACCGATCCTTGGATTCATGATAGATACATGCGCGCCGTCAAGGACGAATTTGATGACTTTGTTGTGATGGAGTCTATTTTATGGAAGGCAGGACGGGTCGTTGTACCCAATGATGAGCAGCTTCGCAGAGACATTCTCGATGAGGCACACAGTTCACGGTTATCTATCCATCCAGGCAGTACGAAGATGTACCGTGATCTGCGTCGACATTTCTGGTGGGATGGGATGAAGCGCGATGTGGCGCTACATGTTAGCAGATGCATGACCTGTCAGATGGTCAAGGCTGAGCACAGGAGACCGCCAGGATTACTGCAGTCTCTCCCTATTCCCGAGTGGAAGTGGGAGAGCATTTCTATGGATTTTGTCACGGGATTACCGAAGACACCAGGTGGCCATGATTCCATATGGGTCGTTGTTGATAGGTTGACCAAGTCAGCCCATTTCATACCTGTCCACACGACTTACACTCCATCCAGATTGGCCAAGCTGTATGTACAGAACATCATCAGACTACATGGTATACCACGTGAGGTGGTGTCTGACAGGGATTCGAGATTTACATCTCATTATTGGCATCAGTTCATGTCAGCACTACAGACAGAGCTGAAGATGAGTTCTGCATATCATCCACAGACTGACGGGCAGAGTGAGCGCACCATTCAGACGCTTGAGGATCTACTTCGCGCATGCACTTTGGAGTGGAAAGGGTCCTGGAAGGACCATTTGCCCTTGGTGGAATTCACGTACAACAACAGCTATCACTCCAGTATTGGCATGGCACCATTCGAGGCCCTATACGGGCGGAGATGCCTCACACCTCTCAGTTGGCGTGAGGTAGGTGATCATGCTTTGTATTCCGTGGATCTCTTGGAGGAGACTGCGAGAGCTGTTGATCTTGTGAGACGGAGACTTCTGACGGCACAAAGTCGCCAGAAGAGTTATGCAGACCGTCGGAGGAGAAATTTAGAGTTTCAGGTAATCTAATTAATTTCTCCTCATCCACTCAATTATAATATATATGTGTTCAACTTAATCTCATATTAATAACACTCCTATCGATTTTAGGTTGGAGATTGGGTATTTTTGCGAGTATCTCCCATGAAAGGAGTGCAGAGATTCGGTGTTCGTGGCAAGTTGGCGCCGCGATATGTTGGACCTTTTGAGATTCTGGCTAGAGTGGGGAAAGTGGCATACCGAGTAGCCCTTCCTCCACATCTTTCAGCTATTCATGATGTTTTCCACATATCCAATCTGAGGAAATATGTCCACGACCCTCGGCACGTCATCAGTTACGAGAATCTTGATGTAGAGCCGGATCTGACCTACGAGGAGAAGCCTGTCCGGATACTTGATCGTGCTATGAAGAAGCTTCGCAGCAAAGAGATTTCATTGGTCAAGGTTTTGTGGCACCGACACGGCGTCAAGGAAGCGACATGGGAGACTGAAGCCGACATGCGGGCACGATACCCGCAGCTATTTTGATGTAACCGTCAAAACAAGCTTTTGTAATTAAACACATTATAAATATATGGCTTGTTTTCCCTTTGAGGTTTTTATGGGTTCAAAACCCTTTGAGGTTTTTATGGACATATGAAATTTAAACAAGTCACAGAATAGCCTTAACTCGAGTCTCGAGGACGAGACTCCCTTTGAGTTTTTTATATTTGTAGCATCCGGTTTCCAATCAAACCCGAAGTCGTCCGATTTTGGGTCTAATGAACCCAAAAACATTGTCGGCCAATACTAACCAACCTAAAACGACCAATTGGTAGTGAATCAAAAGTTGTTCGGGTGAAATCTATCAAAAATCGGTCGTTTCGTAGAGCGCGCCGTGAAAAGCCGCGACGCAAATTCGGAAACCGCGAACCGAACCGAGACCGTCATTAGATCCGATTCGACGACACGAGACCAACGGAATCGACCGTTCGTCAATCGGAGGTCATATGATATTTTTAAATCACAAAATTTAATCTTAAACAAAAACCGAATCCGAAAATTTCGGGGGTTCAAAACCCAACCGAAAGTATATCAATATTATACTCATTTTAACCGTCATTCAGAGACGATTAAAACGAGATACTTCGCGCCAAAATCCGACGCTTGATGCGCGATTACGGTCAACCTGAAATATGTAAAAATAAGGTTGTTTTAAAAAAAATATATATGAATGAATAAAGGCAGCAGACTCTGCTACTTTCCAGGACTGCCAGTTGGCAGTACCTCTTCTCCACTCGGCTGTGGCAAAACCCCATTCCTATTTCTATATAAACCCCCTATTGCTTTCCTATTTTCTCCCCATATTCCCAAAACCCCTCCAACCCTTCCACCGAAGGAGCCATTCTTCTCTTCTCCTTCTTGCTGCAAGGTCCTGCTACTCTCTCCAACTGCAGCTACAAACCATCACAGCCACTGCATGTTGAGTTCTATCTCCCAATTTGAAGAACCCAAAGAGGTACAATCCTATTTTCCTTCTCTTTGCTGCCATGCATGTATAAGTTAAACCCTTTTCTTTTGATGCCATACTTATTTTCCACACATTTTATGTTTTGAAAGTTGGGGCACCTGGGGTTTACATGTTCACTATGTAAATTTCTTGAGTAGAATCGTACTCCTGAAATATAGATTTCTGGCCCTGTTGAGACGATGCAACATTTGTAGTTGCTTGTACAAGTTTAACCCTTGCGTTCATCTTGAGAATCACAAAGGGTGTCAAGGTCTTATCTCTCACTTTGTTGCTTCGTAAGTAGTGTCTGGCATGTGTTTGGTATGCACATGTTGATTATGGTATTTGTTATGCTTCTTAATAATTTTCAAACAGAACTTGGGAGAGAACAGTGGATATTGTTTCAATGGATTCCAACTAAGATACTCAAAAAGGGTCACCCTGTAACTTGCACAAAATAAAATGGGTGAGCCATTTTTAATCAGAGAAGTTATTCCTTTTGGAATTGTGTATTTTTTTATATCAATATGTTATTTGGTATTTCATACAATATAATAGTCATAAGCATTCGGTGGTCTGTGTTTGATTAAGTTACAAATCACGTCAATAATTATTGGATACATATTAAAATTTAGGATATCTATATGTATTCATGTAAAAGCAAGTTAAATACTAGTTATTTAGGTAAAGTATTGCTACATACATCATGCCAGAACAAATATTATAAGCATACGAAATACTTGATTTAGTTGCTATTTTGATATTTTTAAGTACCCTTTTCAGTGGAAACCCATGCAATCAAAACCATAACAGTATATACTGTAAAGTTAAGTCATTTTAAAGGTCCTTATTTAAAATCAATTTTAATATCAAACTTTTCATAGACATTTTCTCCCATCATCAAGCTTGTTTTCACTGATGAATACTATGGATTTGGTGTATTACTCTAGGCAATCCCTTCACTGTTGACAATGAAGAAGGAAAAATAAAGGGAGATGTTTTTATGTATTTACCCTTGGAGCTCGACGAAGAAGCACTGAGCATAGGATCAAGCAGGCTTTTATGCATTATAACATTTAATAATCCTAACAGCCAGGCATGTTCATGGTCTTTAAATTAAAAATAGCTAGTCATAAAAAAAAAATGAAACAATGAAATTTTGAACTAGTTAGATTCCATAACCCTTACCAACAATTGAAACACATCTAAACCGGTTTAATATATATATATTTACTTAATCCAACTTGTGCAATTCAAACTCTGGTTATATTCAATCACAGGAGGAAGATCAAATTCCTGTCAGATGAACAGCAACAAATGGTTTAACTAAAATCATTCTAAGATAGGCACCCATTCTCTAATATATAGTTTTGAGTTGATCGGTCCTTTCGATCACGTCGAGGTGTCTAGATATATGGAATGCAATGAACACTAGTAAGTGAAGCATAAAGGGGTTGTTATTGTATGTATATTCTAAGACTCAGTTTCAGTCCACATTATAATATTTGGAGATTTAGGGTGATTATCATGCGTTTAAGATTCAAAGTCAGATCCAATGAATAGTTGCTAAACTTATGATTAGAAATAATAACATAAGACTTCAAAGACGGATCATCTACATAAATTAATCTTTTAGATATACTCTACTAACTTAGATTAAGGACTTTGCCGGTCAAAGCATCAAGATGGGACACCATTTAACTTATTAATAAGTGTTAACATAAATGGATGATTTGATAAACATCAAGTGATGACTTATAATTAATAAGTACCGATCATCCATATAAATTAATATTTTAGGAATACATTACCAACAATAAGATCGTTGATTAAAAGACCTAGATCTGTAAATCATCCACAGAAAGGATTGATAGTAAGTCGAGTTACCAAAAGAAGAAAGAAACCAGTGAATCAATGAAGTCAATTAATTATGCCGGTCATGGTGACTCTTCACCTGATCGTGCGAGGGGGCGGTGACCCTCACCTGGGCGGAAGAAAGGAAGCCCAGTTTGGGCAGCGGCCGCCAAGTGCGCGGGTCTAGGATCCCAGTCCCATTTCGGTTTTTACGCGAGCTCGCAGTGTTTTTACGCCTCGTTGGGATCCTAACTTTAGACCAGTTCCGCTGACCCTGTCTTTTAGGATACCCAGGCGGGGGATCCTTGGTTTTCAGTTTTTACGTACGAGCTCGTCTGTCCGTACTAGTCGGGCTGTTTTTCTAGAGCGACTTTTCTAGGGAGTCTCTCTCACCCGTCTCAGTGGCGTAGTTGGAGAATAGACCTATCCCTCTATTGGACCGGCCTTCCAACTAGAGGGCGAGACGGAAGAGCCATTTGCAGGCTTCTTCACCGCTTGAGTTACTTCGCCAAACAGACTTGGCGATTCTATATCTAGATCATCCATATCTACATCTACAACATCTGGAGCTATATCTGAAACGTTGAAGTTGAGAATTTGAGAAGTTAAGATCAAAAGACCATTCTCTCTACCCAAGAATTTAAATAAATTAATAGATCTCTACAATCTCAACTTTTCCATTTTTCACTCACCAACATAATCTCTAAAGAAAATGATATATGCATTCCCCCTCACACACTCATGATTACACAACTGCTATCGAAATAAGGTTACATATGGGAAATGCCGGGTTCAGGGGAAAGTCATTAGAAATGCATTACGAACATTTGAGATGCTTACAAGTAACCTGAAAAACCGTTTTCATTTGCAAGTAGAATTAAATCTTAATTTGAGTTGCTCTCGCCTTTCTGCTTGTTTCTTTTGTAAATAATAAATGCCGTTATTTTATATAAGTTTTTGGGAGGTACCAGCAACCGCTGACGCCTTTTCTTCCTATTGTGTGTGGCAGGCAAACAGCCTGCAGTTTAGTAGCCGCTCAGTATATACATGCTTCCAGGAGATATAGTGTACACCCGACGGTATGATTTACTTTGTCTTAGTTTTTGTACAGATGATGATGTAAATGCTATCTCTTTTGTCACATTTTGGGATATATGTTGTAACATGGAATATGCTTGTACATGTTGTAAATGGATATGAATATTAATGAAAAGAAATTTTGGTGATGTCTGTCTCTTTTACTTGTGGTCATGAGTTGAGAATGAATGTCATATTCGCGAAAAAATTTTCCCTGTATTTTCATAACTTGTGCGATATAATTGTGAATGATATCTTGCGAATTGCGCGTAAACGGGTACCCGGATCCTGAGGGGTTCACAGGTTTATCTTGCGCTGACAGAAGTTATACAGATGCTCTCATGTCTATCTCTATTCCAAGAGACCACCACAGTGTTTTGCAGGATTCAGGACGGCGAAAGGCCATGGACGAAGAGATGGATGCTCTTCTATCCAGGGGTACATGGGATCTAGTGCAATGTCCTAAAGGGGCCAGACCGGTGGCGTGCAAATGGATCTTCACAACTAAGCAGTCACCCGATGGGTCGATTTACAGACTGAAAGCTCGTCTTGTAGCAAAGGGCTTCACACAGACATATGGAGTGGATTATTTTGAGACATTCTCACCGGTTGCACACATGGGGTCAATAAGAATTATACTTTCTGTGGCAACTAATAAGGCACGGCCTATCTTTTAGTTGAATGTGAAAAATGTGTTCCTATATGGTGATCTTGACGAGGAAGTGTACATGATGCAGCCTCCAGGTTATGAAGTCGAGGGGGAGTGTGTACGCCGACTTCGCAAGGCCATATATGGCCTAAAGCAGAGTCCAAGGGCATGGTTTGACAGACTTACTGCAGAAATCAACACCCTAGGCTTTCAGATAACAACGTCTGACTACTCTGGGTTTGTCAGAAGACGAGCAACTGGTATTGTTATACTTGCAGTCTATGTGTACGATATGGTTATCACAGGTAATGATGAAAAAGGAATACTAGAGATCAAGGTCTTCCTCCGGAAAGTTTTTGTTACCAAGGACCTTGGTCCGCTTTTCTAGGCATAGAAGTACTACGCACTACGAAGGGTCTTCATCTCTCACAGAGGAAATACTGTCTGGACATTCTTGCTGAAGCCGGATTACTTGGATGCAAGCCCGCTAGTATTCCTGCAGATCCTAAAAACACATCACATCCTCTGATCATATCTTCGAAGATGTTACTAGATACAGGAGCCTGGTTGGTAAACTTCTCTACCTTACTATCACCAGACCAGATATCGCTTATGCAGTAAGCATAGCCAGTCAACACATGGAACAGCCTTGTTACAGTCACTGACAGGATGTTCTTCAAATTCTACGATATTTAAAAGAATCACAAGGATGTGGCCGCTTCTATAGGGCAAATGGGTGCACCGATATTATTGCATATGCCGATGTTGATTATGCAAGCTCACTAGAGGATCGACGCTCCACAACAGGTTATGCCATGATGGTTGGAGCAAATATTGTTACTTGGAGAAGCAAGAAGCAGACAGTTGTATTTAGATCCAATGCTGAAGCAGAATACAGGGCGATGGTTCAAGCTACTTGTGAGATCACGTAGCTATTAACGATTCTACAAGAACTTAGTATTGTTGTCAATATTCCTATTCCACTATATTACGACAACAAATCTGCCACTTATATTGCCATGAATCCCGTTTCGTTCGTGATGCTATCAAAACTGGAAGAATCATTACTCCTCACATCAGCACTGAGCTCCAGCTTGCATATATATTTACGAAGGCACTACCCAAGAAGCGACTCTCCTGGATTGTTTCCAAGTTGGGCATGATTGATAAATATGCTCCAACTTGAGGGGAAGTGTTAGGAGAATATTCCATGTGCTGGAGAATATTCTATGAGTATATTCTTGTTAGGAGAATATTCTATGTATATTCGTGTAAACCCGTAAGGGGTATTTCTGTACTTTATCGTTTGAGTTCTCTAGGGTTTTGTCCTATATAAGGACCCTTAGACCTCTTGAATAAAACAAGCTCTTTCATCTTTCGTTGTTCTCAACAATATTCTAATCGTTTGATGGTACATATCATAACCATTCCATGTGCCACTTTTACATCAGTGACTCCAACTTGAGCACAACCCACGTTTGACATGTAATCATAAAAAAATGTATATGTTTTCTCATATTTGATGAAAATGTATTGACTTAAGGGGATCTAATACTAGCAGTATCAGAGAGTAGAGATGGCCGATCAAGGGCTCAATTCAATGAGGGAATAGGTAGGAGTTCAGAGGGTAGTGTTTGCTGAGAATAGGTCCCTTCTCCTATAAAATGATGGTTCCAAGACTTATCCAAATTCAGATATAAGGTATGAATATTAGATCGGGGCAACTTTCTTTTCTTCACCCCAACTCCTCTAGGTCAACTCTGAACTGTAAATTACAACGCATGCTTGCTCTGCAAAGTAAACTTCAAGGAGAAATTCCTCCGCCCGCTAAAAATTCAAAAGTACCAGTAAACCAAAAAATCTTAAAGTAAATATATATGAACATTTGTGACCAAGAGCGCACAGGAGCACATCGCAACTCCCTGATCCTACTCTCCAGCAATGACCTCTTTTAACAGCCGAATCTGAATAAACTGAAGCTCCTGTCAAGAAGAGGTTGCCGCATGCAAGTTTGGATCTCCAAATTGGAGATATCTGAAGATACAAATCCCTCTCATCTTTGCTCTTACTAAAGTCAATGTTACATTTTCTAATTCATTTTTTTTCCTTTTTATGTTGTTGTCCATCAGGTGTTTTAGCTATTGTTGTATATTAGATAAAGTCACAAATACCCTCCAAACTTAGAGGATCAAAAGTACAATATTTACCCCTCCTTTTACTTTCTTTCATGCATGATTCAATGCCTCAAATTGTCTCTGAAATTAGATAAGAATGTGAAGTTTTACATGGAATTCATCAAAACTTTAAAACCATTATATATGCTCTTGATTTCTTAAAATTTTGAGGATAAAAATTTAGGTTTAGCATGCAAATTAATCTAAGTTCAGCTCATTAATCAGCCACAATTTTTAGCACAGAAAAAATAAAAATTTGGGTGAAAATGACATATATCTTTGTGCTAAAAATATTACACTGATTATACACTAATTTCATGATAAAAAATGTGAAAAATTAGGGGGAGGGGTAAATCTTAGTTTAACTTTGATAACAATACTAAGCACGCGGAAACAAAAAAAATAAAAATATTTTTAAGTACAAAGTATGTGCATGATTCAATTATCAATAATACAAATATGCTGAAATAAATGTGCCTAAAGATGTATTTTCTTATGTAATCTTGAGAATGATGAAGCAATTAATAAATAAAGAATCTAATATAAGTAATCGTGGTATTTGGAGAATTGAATCTCAACTTCCGCAGTTACAATTGTCAGGTACGCATCCTATAATTTTGTTCAATGTATTATATATGCTTTTATTTCTCTTCTGATACAATTGGATATATTTATATAATGAAATTTCTGTTACTATATGTTAACTTTTATGGAAATTTATGTAATATAATTGTGACATATTGTACTTTTATGGTTTATTGGTTAATTTTCGCATTTATGAATTACATTCACAAATTAACCAATAAAGCACAGAAATACAATATGTCACAATTATATTACATAAATTTCCATAGCAGTTAACATGTAACAACAGAAATTTCATTATATAAATACATCCCAATTGTATCAGAAGAGAAATAAAAGCATATATAATACGTTTAACGAAACTATAGCATACGTGTCTGACAATTGTAACTGCGGAAGTTGAGATTCAATTCTTTCAATATCACGATTACTTATATTAGATACTTTATTTATGAATTAATTCATCTTTTTCAGGATTTCATAAAAAAAATACATCTTTAGGCACATCTATTTCAGTCTATTTGTATTATTGACAATTGAATCATGCACATACTTGTACTTACAAATATTTTCATTTTTTTGTTTCTGTGTACTTAGTATTGTTATCGAAGTTGAATTAAGATTTATCTATCTTACTAATTTTTCACATTTTTATCATGAAATTAGTGTATAATCAGTGGACTGTTTTTAATAAAAAGATATATGTCATTTCCCCCAAATTTCAATTTTTCTGTGCTAAAAACTGTGGCTAGTTAATGAACTGAAGTTAAATTAATTTGCATGCTAAATCAAATTTTTATCCTCAAAATTTTAATAAATCAAGAGCATATATAATTGTTGTAAAGTTTTGATGAATTTCATATAAAATTTCACATTCTTATCTAATTTCACAGGCAATTTAAGGCATTGAATCATACATGTAAGGCAACAAAAGAAGGAATAAAAATTGTACCTTTGATCCTTTAAATTTGAAGAGTATTTATGTCTTTATCTAACATACAACAATAGCTAAAATACATGATGGACAGCAACATAAAAAGGAAAAAAATGAATTAGAAACTTCAACATTGACTTTAATAAGAGTAAAGAGGAGAGGGATTTGTACCTTCAGATATTTTCAATTTGGAGATCCAAACTTACATACGGCAACCTCTTCTTGACAGGAGCTTCAGTTTATTCAAATCCGGATGTTACACCTCTCGTGCAAAACGGCAATCGCAGTCGCAATCTGCGAAACGAAAACCAGTTCCAAGCAAAAACTCCTGCAAGGGCCCTCCTCTCCACCCATGCTTCCTCCTCGCATCTCCCAACAGCAACAATCAAGCCACTCGATCTCGCTCGCAGAATGCTCTCCCTGATAATGTCCACAGCGAAGCAGCTCCCCCGATCTTCCCCGTAAAGGATGGAAAATTGCGAACCGAACCACGTTACACTCCCGCAAAGCCCCGGGCAGTCGAAAGCAAGACCTCCACCATCAAGCATCTCCACTCCAACTGAAACCGACTTCAAGTTCCTCCTCGCCTCCTTCCACACCGCCTTCAAGCAAACCTTCAGAAGAACAATTATTTGTTCAGCCATCTCCGCATTGATCACAACGCCGTATCGAGGCGAATTGCATAGGATCCACTCCTTTAGCCCCCCATCCTGCAGCCGATCCAAGCACGCTGCCACTCGTGCCAAAGCATAAGAGCAAGAGATCGGGCGATCACCCCACAACTCCGCTTCGGACCGTGCAGTCCACACCTCTGATGGAAGGACCTTGACCTGGTATTCGGAATCCTCTTCTGCGATCTCGTGGCCACCGGGAAAGAAATTGGAGCACTGCGCTGCGAGGAGGAGAGGGAGGGAGAAGGAGTTGGGGGCGTCTTGGAGTTGGGGGAAGCGGACGACGGCAGGGCAGTCGCGGTAGAGGAGGTCGGAGGGGGAGGGGAAGGGGTCGAGGTGGTCTTCGAGGGAGAAGCAGAGATCGGAGGGGGAGGAGGGGAGGGGTTGGTGAAGGGGGTGAGGGTCGGAGACGGGTGTGAGGGAGGTGCGGTAGCGGAGAGGGGAGATGGGGATGGGAGAAGGGCAGCGGAGGTAGTGGAGGAAGATGGAGGAGGGGGGCATGCGGTGGCGGGGGTCGAAGGGGCAGGAGGAGAGGGAGGTAGGGAGGAGAGAGGAGAGCGTGGAGAACGCGGGGGAGGAGATGGAGCGGATGAGGGCGATGGTGGAGGGCAGGTCGCCGGCGATGGCCACGTCGAGTGAGATGGGGCTGGTTGACGGATCCATTGCCTAGTGACGGAGGAGATCACATCGGCTTTGCCATTAGAGGGATGAAAACGAATGGTATAGTCATGTTTGCTCTTATTACTAGTAAAGGAACATTCAATGATGCTCTCGTCTCAAAAATTTAACTATCAATGTTATTGACTTCAAAAAACCTTACCTATCTCATATTATTAGTATTTTCTTCTTCCTCAAGAGCTTTATATCGGATATATTTTCGTAGGTTAAGCACGTGGAGCACATCATACACATTTGTCAAATGCATAGGAAGGACTACTCGGTTTGTCACCTTTCTAATACGGGCCAAAATTTCAAAGGTCAAACGAATTGCGGTGCTAGTTTGCCCTTCACTCTGAATCATTGAACACCCTTAATTGAAGATACTTTCAAAAACACAAAATTCCCGACCTCGGACTCGAGATTGCTATGCATCTAATCACCATAACTCTTCTTATGGCTCTACACGGTCAGAAATTTTTTCTTAGCAATTTCTATACTCGTTGTATCCTCAATGATCTGGGTGAAATAAATATCCCTATCATCCATCTCTTGCCAACACAAATAGTGTGATACATCTTCGCTCATAAAGGGCCTTAAAAGAAGCCATGACAATGTTGGTATGATAATTGTTGTTATAAATGAACTCCATCGAGGGAAGATTGTCTTTCCAAGATCTTGTCGCTCAATGGCACATATTCAAAGTAGGTCCTCAAGTGTTTGAATTTTCCTCTCTAACTGTCCATTCATTTGCAAATGGTAGGCCGAACTAAGATACGATTAGACCTCAATGTCTTGATGAACTGTCCCTAATAGTATGAGGTAAAACAAGAATCTCTATCAAAAACAACTGTTTTGGGAATTCCATGCAGACCACCGCCCGGCCTGCTCATTGGCCCTTGGATCCACATTCCCCTGTCTCCATCTCATCTGTCCATCCCCCGCCTCATTCTTAACCACTCGATCGGATCCCAAGATCTGATCTCAACTTCCCCCTTCCGCTCTAACATCAGAGTCATTGGATGACCTCTCATTCAGTGGTCATGCTTCCTCCACGTCATCTCTTCTCCCTTGGTCGTAGGATGGAGCCCATCATCCTATCATAACCGTCCCTTTTCGTCTTGCTCTAAGTCGCCTGATGAGGCGTCCGAGCCATCTGGACCCTCACCTCACACCTCCCTCTAGGCCATCAGATTGCAAGATCCAACGGTCGTCCCCGCATATTCCACCTCCTACATCTCTCACCAGTCGTTTCACCTCGCCGTACCCGCCCCCCCTTCCATTTTCGGTTTCCACGATAGCCACTCCCTCCACTACCTAAATGTTCCCCCACGGAGCCCTATCCATGGTCTTCCTCGCTAACCCTTCATGACCTCAACGTTACGCCACCCACCACTCCATCCATCCATTCTAAAACCCACTAACACCACTATGACAGTTGAAGACCTTCACTTATAAAACCTCCCCTCTGACCACTTAAACTCCTTGTCTACCAATCATTGGCATAGGCCCAACTTTCCCCGTCTCTCTGGTGACAGCAGAGGGGAGCATCATGAGGCGATGACGACCTATTGCCCAGGTGAGACCCATGGTCATCCGGCCATGTCGCGATCGGCCTCGCCGTCGTTGAGCTCCTTGGCATGGATGCCCAAGTATGAGCGAGGACCGGAGGGCCAAATCATCCCTCAGCCCAAGTCGCCTCCTCCGCCAATTTCCAACCCCGATCAGGTACCCCTTCCCCTTTCTTTTTATTTGATGTTCTCTTATTTTTCTCCCCATACATGGTGCTTTCCATCGTCACCTGACCATCCTTAGAGCTTCATCATGCTTCAATCATCCACGCATACGACTCCGACCACACTCTCCCTTCTCCAGAGCCTCGGTCACCTCTACTCCTCTTCTTCTTTGGTTCATCGGAGACGAAGCCCGGGTCCTCCATCTTGCCGCCCGGAAAGGACCACGTTTCACTCATCTCACGCACCCACGTGTACGCTTCGGCTATATCTAATGCCTTGCAGGTCTTCTTTCTTCAATAGTCAGACGTGACTCTCTAGCTATGATCTCCTTTGCCGCCTCCGACAACCAGACATCGCCTAACCTTCTCCGCCATCGTAGCCTTCCTGCAACACCGACTAGACCTTTGTCAATGTTCCCCCAAGCTTCCCCGCCCTTTCACCGACGAGCAGATCACAGGTGGAGCTCGAGGGAGGTTGCCAGAGCCAAGGCTCCTCGTCGCCATCCAAGAAGACGGAGGAAGGAGGAGCATATACCCTTGGATCTTGATATGACGGTATCTGCGTCAGAAAAGCTCTAGTCATTCGATCCTATGATGGAGAAGGATCTACAGCCATTGGATCCACCCACCCAAGCCTCCCATCCTCGGGTGGACCCGCTCCACTACATCGTGCCACATGTAGCTTCGCCACTCGATCCACTTGCTTTGAGTTAGCGCCCCCTCCCAACCTCAACGCACGCGTAATGCACATGAGGGGGCGGGAAAATTGCAGATAGAGCCCTATAACTTTTAGAAATTGTAAGAAGGTCCTTCCACGCGCATGTGGTTTGCACGTATGCGCTTGGAAAAATTGCAAAACACCCCTGCCAACTCTCACTTATTGCATAAAAGCCCCTCCCATGTTCTATTATGCGTAATTATCTTTTTATTCTCATAGTTTTTATAACATGTATGCCCTTGCATGCTATTTATCATATCTTGAGCATATGAACTCCTTTTCGGTTGATTTCAGTCTCATTGTGTTGCATATTTCATTCTCTTTCTAATGGCAGGCTTGTTTATCTGATTTAACACCTTACTATACCTGTTAAAATTCTAGGTGTTCATTGTATCCAATGCTCATCATTTGAATGCCATTATTAAATATTTGCTCAGTTTTGATGCTCAATTTGTTGATGAAATTAAATCGCCTTTAATTTTCTCAATATGTGAATTATTTTAGGGCATACGATTACCTACATAGCATAGAATAACATCTTGCGTCATTTTATTGCTAAAAATTAAATAAAAATTGCATGGTTATCCTCATTGCACCATATTCTCGTTGAATCTTGCACCGCATTTATTTTGCATAACATAAAATAAAATAAATGCACTAACATTCTAGGTTTCACGATCTTATATCATGTCCTTGCATCATGTTTAATTGCATCATATTGTTTTATCTTTGCATAATCTTTGCACTATTCATTATCCACATATTATATGAGCATCATGTAATATGTGCATTGATTCTACATGTGAAGACCTATATCATCGAATTTGATCACTCGAATTTGATCAATAATTTCCGATAAATAGATGAGGAGACTCACGTTCCTGTGTTCGACCTTGGTACACTTACCAAGTAAAAATTTTCCACAACATTCAAATATTGTATTTTTTGCTGGATTATTTTCACCACCTATACTACGATAAAATACGACTCTTAATGTGATGAAAATGATCTTCATCACCTCCCCAACTCATCATCATTGGGGGCACAAACACAATCTCCCTTCCAATATGGACTCACAATCTCTGAATCCATTGACTTCCTCATTCAGACAATGGTAGAACAAGTCGTATAATTTCTAATCTATCCACTAACCACACACAATTTTGTCCTACAATCCACTATACTTAGTGTATAAAATCATAGTGTCCAAGGTGTTATCAAATCATCGCCACCTACAGAGTCCCGTGAGTATGTCCAAAGTCTGTTACCACGTTGTAGTACAACTATATGTGTTTGCCTACTTGATGCATCTACCACAATATTTCTCTTACTCATATGATAAGAGGTTGTATATTCATAGTATTTTAGCATCTTCGTTCATCACATTTGTCTCGTATTCAGTTCACCATGGTCAAAGATGTATTTGGAGCTCTTGTGATATGTAAAAATCTCAAAGGTGATCGCATGTAAGTAAGCCATATCTTTAATGAAAAGACTATGTCCACTAACTCCAAGTCATGAGTGGGGTAGTTATGCTCGTGGTTCTTCAACTATCATGATGCATATGTCATAACCTGGACACGTTACATCAACATTGCACCCTAACCCTCTTTAGATACATCATTGTACACCATAAAGTCTAAGATACTTTAGGGAATGATGAGAATTCGTATGGTGCTATGAATTATGGAGGGATAGAGATTGGTAGGACGTTAGTATCATAGTGATTTCAAACTTAATCTCCCTCTCCGGTGGAAGTTTAGGTAGCTTCTATGTAAATACATCAGGAATTTCTCGCACAATTTTAAGGTCTTCAATCATACAATCATGGACAGGTGACTCTAACATAGGCAAGAAAACCCATGCAACCTCAATTGGGAAAAGTGTTGGGCATTCAATTTATAAACATACAAAACTTCACTATTTGTGGTACATCCATCAAAAGTAAATGTCATTACGCCTGTGAGATGAAAAACTATTATCTTCTCAAAGAAATCTTGACATCCATGATGTTGTTCGAGCCAATACATTCTCAATTGCTTAATGTACTATAAACAACTACCCCACGGAATGCACGTTGGAGTCTTGATCGATATGGACATCAACCATTGTGCGAGGAAGAAGTGTATGTCTCTTGAATCAGATAAGGAATGTAAATATACCCATGGATCGACCCATGCCTCAAACTACATTTTTAAGGTGTGAGATTGCTCCTTTGTGGCATACAAATGTCCCTGAGGTTGCGCTAGAACTTGTAGTACTGAAATTCAATCGTGTATGAGGATGTTGAAAATCTCAACCTCCACGACGGGAAGCCGGTCCATGTGGTTGTCCGTAGAAGCATGTTGATAGAACAATCGATTTAGGAACGCCTGAGCCGCTGGTAAGTAAACAACCTAGCTACTGGAAGCGGAAACACCTATTCACTCTCCTGGCTAAGACGAACCTATAAAGACAAGATGCCACCTCCCGACTTACAGCTATGGGAATACGTTGGACTATGGAAAGAAGTATTTCCTCGATTTTCTACAACCTTCCCCAAAGTAGGTGTGGGGTCAAATCCGCTAAATGTAGTTTTCGTTAGTAGGTAGAAACAACGCTCTCTACAAGAGCTATAGAAAATCTTGACGAGTGGATCTCCTTGACTATTGCGGTTGGGATTATAACTAGCCTCTCTGAAAATGACTATGGGTTGCCTCCATCTTAGTAACCTTAGCAGTTACCTCCTTGATCGAGATGAGATCGATGGTGGAGAACTGGTGATGTACATCATCATGTAAGACGTGTATGAACTGTTTGCAAGTTCTCCTTGGAAAAGGCATTAGTAGTTGTGAGTGATGGATAGCTCTGTGCAGTAGAAAGATATTCTCGAACCATTATTTGCCCATGTTTTACTTCAACAAACAACCTTCTCTTATCTTTTTCCTAGTAATCATGTTAGAACTAGATGTGGAATTCGTCAACAAACATGTCCCATGTGATGGGCTCCTCTAGTTTCTCTCTAGCGGCATACTGCCAATGTTCAACATAGTTGGCCAATGAATACTTCACAAATATAAGCAAAGACTAAACATGTGTG
This sequence comes from Ottelia alismoides, assembly GCA_037367405.1. NCBI lineage: Eukaryota > Viridiplantae > Streptophyta > Magnoliopsida > Alismatales > Hydrocharitaceae > Ottelia > Ottelia alismoides. Next base: position 162,472 of record JAZKJV010004045.1, on the reverse strand, counting down.
TTATGTGATGCCATGCCCCTTCGACTAGTAAAACTGATGGGGACGGGAACACCGAACCTACGTTCCAATTCACTCATGATCTTTGATACTCAACAAACTAACTCATGAACGCTAGATTAACATTTGAAATATATTATAGCAATAGAAATAATATGAAACAAAACACAATTGCAACATCCGTTCTCATTAATCATACTCATCAAGTCCATGTCCACCATTTTGAGATACACAATATGACTATAAAATGTATAATTAAAATCTCTCAAAATATCTCACTACATTATCTCTTACAAGAAAACATAAAATAATTCTAAAGTAAATAAATTACTCTAAGATATACGCATCAATGGTGCAAGTATGACAACAAAAATCTCAATCTCCTTAAAACCGTTATTAGTGCAGTCGCTTCTCGCTTACCCCTATTGCGTTCACATGAGGGTAATGTTATGAGAAACTACCGAATAACGAGATATACACTAAACACTAGTGTATATTAAGCAATAAAATGTACCCAACTCTCTCTAATGGTATACATATTTACTATGAAAACCAAGTTATATGAAGTTTCTTTAATTTACATTGAATCACATATTCACTAAGTTCATTCATTAATTTAATATTCAGTTGAGAACACAAACGCACTGATCTTGAGATTTTCACATGTTTGTTAGAGTCCACAATGATGTAAAATGCAATACTGATATCCGATCATGGATCATCTCTCACAAACAAACGCACGCTTCTACGAAACTCATGGGCCTCTGCTACAATGGAACTTAGTAGTCATCCAGGGCAAGCCCCCAAGGCCCTCTGTTCAAACAGAACATGAAAATTGTAACCCAAATCTCCAACTTCATATCACATCTCGGAACACCTCTCACTATACTAACATTCAAAGTAAAATTTGATACAGCTAAACCTAGATGTACTCAGAGTCTTACTATCGTGTATATGTGTAAAATCAAGAATGCCAACCATGCCATCTGCTAATTCTGTTGAGTGACTATAGATTTTGATGTTTTTATGCTCATTGGAAACGTACCAAGGTGCCCTATAAAATGGTATGGTAATTTGTACTTTTTGGATGTTAGAAAGCCTCAAATTTTAATGGAAAAATATGATATTTCACATCCTCCACTTTTGACGAGCATTTCACATCCTCCACTTTTGATGAGATGGTGACAGAAGCATAGAAGGGATGGTCAAAATCGTCCCATCTGGACCCTGCCACTCCTTGAATTAGTCTATAAGAAGCACAGTCAGAGGGAAGGGTTGCTAAATGACTGTCCCCACCATCGTTCCTTATTAGATGGGAACCCATGTTGTCAGAGGAGACGGTCTTCACGGTGGACAGTTCCCTTCATGAACCGAGTGGGGATAGACAAGTAGCAATCTGCCCTTTTGGTTATAAAGGGGACGATTGTTGTTCAAACGTTGCCTATATTTGTCTGAAATGATACATTTTTCTTGTAGTGATAATAGAATGACGTAGGTGCCACATGGATAAATGATTGGCTTATAAGAACACCCTTATTTGAAGTTTTTAAGAGTTTCGATTGATATTCTATGCACATCTAACTTGTGATTATTGACACCCATGCATTGGAGTATCTTATGGATGTGTTGCAACCTTGTGTGAGTTACCAAATCAGCAAAGTATAATATCATTTAATGATATATAGTTGAGTACATAAATATTTCAACAAACTTGCAGGACCTTAAATGCATGTTTAATGCACTTAGTATATATTGTTTTATGACGTATTGGATATAGTTGATGACTTATACCACACTTTAGTAATATTGATTACTCTTGAAATTAGTGGTCATGGGAATCGATATACATGTGCACGAGATTACCTTGATAAATGGACATGGAAAGAAACGATTGTAAAGATTTGTAACATGATTTGATTTATTTAATATTTACATTCACGGTGAATCGAGATATTCTATATTTCAATGTACTACTTTGGTGAATGTTGTGAACCTTCCTATATACTTGATCATGAATTGAATATAATTGCTTATGGCGACTCATTAATTACCTGCTTCATGATGACTCATTGATAAATGCTCACTTGTAATTTCCTTAGAATTTTAATGACATGATAGTGTGTTTCTGGTTATTGCCCCCATAATGTGAAATTATTAATGTAGTTATAGACTTTTGTGATATGCTTTTCCATGTTGTATTATATTATGAATTGATGCTTTTCACGAGACATTTGGAGATGCTTTGTAATCTTATAAAATACCTCAATCTTATATCTTTTGCAGATATTGTGTGCTTTATAAGATATATTCAATTTAAATGCAGCCACTCAAATGCAGCATGATAAGTAGAGGTGAGAACTTAGATGTGATGGGATAACGACGCAATTGGGAAAAGTGTTGGGCATTCAATTTATAAACATACAAAACTTCACTATTTGTGGTACATCCATCAAAAGTAAATGTCATTACGCCTGTGAGATGAAAAACTATTATCTTCTCAAAGAAATCTTGACATCCATGATGTTGTTCGAGCCAATACATTCTCAATTGCTTAATGTACTATAAACAACTACCCCACGGAATGCACGTTGGAGTCTTGATCGATATGGACATCAACCATTGTGCGAGGAAGAAGTGCATGTCTCTTGAATCAGATAAGGAATGTAAATATACCCATGGATCGACCCATGCCTCAAACTACATTTTTAAGGTGTGAGATTGCTCCTTTGTGGCATACAAATGTCCCTGAGGTTGCGCTAGAACTTGTAGTACTGAAATTCAATCGTGTATGAGGATGTTGAAAATCTCAACCTCCACGACGGGAAGCCGGTCCATGTGGTTGTCCGTAGAAGCATGTTGATAGAACAATCGATTTAGGAACGCCTGAGCCGCTGGTAAGTAAACAACCTAGCTACTGGAAGCGGAAACACCTATTCACTCTCCTGGCTAAGACGAACCTATAAAGACAAGATGCCACCTCCCGACTTACAGCTATGGGAATACGTTGGACTATGGAAAGAAGTATTTCCTCGATTTTCTACAACCTTCCCCAAAGTAGGTGTGGGGTCAAATCCGCTAAATGTAGTTTTCGTTAGTAGGTAGAAACAACGCTCTCTACAAGAGCTATAGAAAATCTTGACGAGTGGATCTCCTTGACTATTGCGGTTGGGATTATAACTAGCCTCTCTGAAAATGACTATGGGTTGCCTCCATCTTAGTAACCTTAGCAGTTACCTCCTTGATCGAGATGAGATCGATGGTGGAGAACTGGTGATGTACATCATCATGTAAGACGTGTATGAACTGTTTGCAAGTTCTCCTTGGAAAAGGCATTAGTAGTTGTGAGTGATGGATAGCTCTGTGCAGTAGAAAGATATTCTCGAACCATTATTTGCCCATGTTTTACTTCAACAAACAACCTTCTCTTATCTTTTTCCTAGTAATCATGTTAGAACTAGATGTGGAATTCGTCAACAAACATGTCCCATGTGATGGGCTCCTCTAGTTTCTCTCTAGCGGCATACTGCCAATGTTCAACATAGTTGGCCAATGAATACTTCACAAATATAAGCAAAGACTAAACATGTGTGTTATGTGATGCCATGCCCCTTCGACTAGTAAAACTGATGGGGACGGGAACACCGAACCTACGTTCCAATTCACTCATGATCTTTGATACTCAACAAACTAACTCATGAACGCTAGATTAACATTTGAAATATATTATAGCAATAGAAATAATATGAAACAAAACACAATTGCAACATCCGTTCTCATTAATCATACTCATCAAGTCCATGTCCACCATTTTGAGATACACAATATGACTATAAAATGTATAATTAAAATCTCTCAAAATATCTCACTACATTATCTCTTACAAGAAAACATAAAATAATTCTAAAGTAAATAAATTACTCTAAGATATACGCATCAATGGTGCAAGTATGACAACAAAAATCTCAATCTCCTTAAAACCGTTATTAGTGCAGTCGCTTCTCGCTTACCCCTATTGCGTTCACATGAGGGTAATGTTATGAGAAACTACCGAATAACGAGATATACACTAAACACTAGTGTATATTAAGCAATAAAATGTACCCAACTCTCTCTAATGGTATACATATTTACTATGAAAACCAAGTTATATGAAGTTTCTTTAATTTACATTGAATCACATATTCACTAAGTTCATTCATTAATTTAATATTCAGTTGAGAACACAAACGCACTGATCTTGAGATTTTCACATGTTTGTTAGAGTCCACAATGATGTAAAATGCAATACTGATATCCGATCATGGATCATCTCTCACAAACAAACGCACGCTTCTACGAAACTCATGGGCCTCTGCTACAATGGAACTTAGTAGTCATCCAGGGCAAGCCCCCAAGGCCCTCTGTTCAAACAGAACATGAAAATTGTAACCCAAATCTCCAACTTCATATCACATCTCGGAACACCTCTCACTATACTAACATTCAAAGTAAAATTTGATACAGCTAAACCTAGATGTACTCAGAGTCTTACTATCGTGTATATGTGTAAAATCAAGAATGCCAACCGTGCCATCTGCTAATTCTGTTGAGTGACTATAGATTTTGATGTTTTTATGCTCATTGGAAACGTACCAAGGTGCCCTATAAAATGGTATGGTAATTTGTACTTTTTGGATGTTAGAAAGCCTCAAATTTTAATGGAAAAATATGATATTTCACATCCTCCACTTTTGACGAGCATTTCACATCCTCCACTTTTGATGAGATGGTGACAGAAGCATAGAAGGGATGGTCAAAATCGTCCCATCTGGACCCTGCCACTCCTTGAATTAGTCTATAAGAAGCACAGTCAGAGGGAAGGGTTGCTAAATGACTGTCCCCACCATCGTTCCTTATTAGATGGGAACCCATGTTGTCAGAGGAGACGGTCTTCACGGTGGACAGTTCCCTTCATGAACCGAGTGGGGATAGACAAGTAGCAATCTGCCCTTTTGGTTATAAAGGGGACGATTGTTGTTCAAACGTTGCCTATATTTGTCTGAAATGATACATTTTTCTTGTAGTGATAATAGAATGACGTAGGTGCCACATGGATAAATGATTGGCTTATAAGAACACCCTTATTTGAAGTTTTTAAGAGTTTCGATTGATATTCTATGCACATCTAACTTGTGATTATTGACACCCATGCATTGGAGTATCTTATGGATGTGTTGCAACCTTGTGTGAGTTACCAAATCAGCAAAGTATAATATCATTTAATGATATATAGTTGAGTACATAAATATTTCAACAAACTTGCAGGACCTTAAATGCATGTTTAATGCACTTAGTATATATTGTTTTATGACGTATTGGATATAGTTGATGACTTATACCACACTTTAGTAATATTGATTACTCTTGAAATTAGTGGTCATGGGAATCGATATACATGTGCACGAGATTACCTTGATAAATGGACATGGAAAGAAACGATTGTAAAGATTTGTAACATGATTTGATTTATTTAATATTTACATTCACGGTGAATCGAGATATTCTATATTTCAATGTACTACTTTGGTGAATGTTGTGAACCTTCCTATATACTTGATCATGAATTGAATATAATTGCTTATGGCGACTCATTAATTACCTGCTTCATGATGACTCATTGATAAATGCTCACTTGTAATTTCCTTAGAATTTTAATGACATGATAGTGTGTTTCTGGTTATTGCCCCCATAATGTGAAATTATTAATGTAGTTATAGACTTTTGTGATATGCTTTTCCATGTTGTATTATATTATGAATTGATGCTTTTCACGAGACATTTGGAGATGCTTTGTAATCTTATAAAATACCTCAATCTTATATCTTTTGCAGATATTGTGTGCTTTATAAGATATATTCAATTTAAATGCAGCCACTCAAATGCAGCATGATAAGTAGAGGTGAGAACTTAGATGTGATGGGATAACGACGCAATTGGGAAAAGTGTTGGGCATTCAATTTATAAACATACAAAACTTCACTATTTGTGGTACATCCATCAAAAGTAAATGTCATTACGCCTGTGAGATGAAAAACTATTATCTTCTCAAAGAAATCTTGACATCCATGATGTTGTTCGAGCCAATACATTCTCAATTGCTTAATGTACTATAAACAACTACCCCACGGAATGCACGTTGGAGTCTTGATCGATATGGACATCAACCATTGTGCGAGGAAGAAGTGCATGTCTCTTGAATCAGATAAGGAATGTAAATATACCCATGGATCGACCCATGCCTCAAACTACATTTTTAAGGTGTGAGATTGCTCCTTTGTGGCATACAAATGTCCCTGAGGTTGCGCTAGAACTTGTAGTACTGAAATTCAATCGTGTATGAGGATGTTGAAAATCTCAACCTCCACGACGGGAAGCCGGTCCATGTGGTTGTCCGTAGAAGCATGTTGATAGAACAATCGATTTAGGAACGCCTGAGCCGCTGGTAAGTAAACAACCTAGCTACTGGAAGCGGAAACACCTATTCACTCTCCTGGCTAAGACGAACCTATAAAGACAAGATGCCACCTCCCGACTTACAGCTATGGGAATACGTTGGACTATGGAAAGAAGTATTTCCTCGATTTTCTACAACCTTCCCCAAAGTAGGTGTGGGGTCAAATCCGCTAAATGTAGTTTTCGTTAGTAGGTAGAAACAACGCTCTCTACAAGAGCTATAGAAAATCTTGACGAGTGGATCTCCTTGACTATTGCGGTTGGGATTATAACTAGCCTCTCTGAAAATGACTATGGGTTGCCTCCATCTTAGTAACCTTAGCAGTTACCTCCTTGATCGAGATGAGATCGATGGTGGAGAACTGGTGATGTACATCATCATGTAAGACGTGTATGAACTGTTTGCAAGTTCTCCTTGGAAAAGGCATTAGTAGTTGTGAGTGATGGATAGCTCTGTGCAGTAGAAAGATATTCTCGAACCATTATTTGCCCATGTTTTACTTCAACAAACAACCTTCTCTTATCTTTTTCCTAGTAATCATGTTAGAACTAGATGTGGAATTCGTCAACAAACATGTCCCATGTGATGGGCTCCTCTAGTTTCTCTCTAGCGGCATACTGCCAATGTTCAACATAGTTGGCCAATGAATACTTCACAAATATAAGCAAAGACTAAACATGTGTGTTATGTGATGCCATGCCCCTTCGACTAGTAAAACTGATGGGGACGGGAACACCGAACCTACGTTCCAATTCACTCATGATCTTTGATACTCAACAAACTAACTCATGAACGCTAGATTAACATTTGAAATATATTATAGCAATAGAAATAATATGAAACAAAACACAATTGCAACATCCGTTCTCATTAATCATACTCATCAAGTCCATGTCCACCATTTTGAGATACACAATATGACTATAAAATGTATAATTAAAATCTCTCAAAATATCTCACTACATTATCTCTTACAAGAAAACATAAAATAATTCTAAAGTAAATAAATTACTCTAAGATATACGCATCAATGGTGCAAGTATGACAACAAAAATCTCAATCTCCTTAAAACCGTTATTAGTGCAGTCGCTTCTCGCTTACCCCTATTGCGTTCACATGAGGGTAATGTTATGAGAAACTACCGAATAACGAGATATACACTAAACACTAGTGTATATTAAGCAATAAAATGTACCCAACTCTCTCTAATGGTATACATATTTACTATGAAAACCAAGTTATATGAAGTTTCTTTAATTTACATTGAATCACATATTCACTAAGTTCATTCATTAATTTAATATTCAGTTGAGAACACAAACGCACTGATCTTGAGATTTTCACATGTTTGTTAGAGTCCACAATGATGTAAAATGCAATACTGATATCCGATCATGGATCATCTCTCACAAACAAACGCACGCTTCTACGAAACTCATGGGCCTCTGCTACAATGGAACTTAGTAGTCATCCAGGGCAAGCCCCCAAGGCCCTCTGTTCAAACAGAACATGAAAATTGTAACCCAAATCTCCAACTTCATATCACATCTCGGAACACCTCTCACTATACTAACATTCAAAGTAAAATTTGATACAGCTAAACCTAGATGTACTCAGAGTCTTACTATCGTGTATATGTGTAAAATCAAGAATGCCAACCGTGCCATCTGCTAATTCTGTTGAGTGACTATAGATTTTGATGTTTTTATGCTCATTGGAAACGTACCAAGGTGCCCTATAAAATGGTATGGTAATTTGTACTTTTTGGATGTTAGAAAGCCTCAAATTTTAATGGAAAAATATGATATTTCACATCCTCCACTTTTGACGAGCATTTCACATCCTCCACTTTTGATGAGATGGTGACAGAAGCATAGAAGGGATGGTCAAAATCGTCCCATCTGGACCCTGCCACTCCTTGAATTAGTCTATAAGAAGCACAGTCAGAGGGAAGGGTTGCTAAATGACTGTCCCCACCATCGTTCCTTATTAGATGGGAACCCATGTTGTCAGAGGAGACGGTCTTCACGGTGGACAGTTCCCTTCATGAACCGAGTGGGGATAGACAAGTAGCAATCTGCCCTTTTGGTTATAAAGGGGACGATTGTTGTTCAAACGTTGCCTATATTTGTCTGAAATGATACATTTTTCTTGTAGTGATAATAGAATGACGTAGGTGCCACATGGATAAATGATTGGCTTATAAGAACACCCTTATTTGAAGTTTTTAAGAGTTTCGATTGATATTCTATGCACATCTAACTTGTGATTATTGACACCCATGCATTGGAGTATCTTATGGATGTGTTGCAACCTTGTGTGAGTTACCAAATCAGCAAAGTATAATATCATTTAATGATATATAGTTGAGTACATAAATATTTCAACAAACTTGCAGGACCTTAAATGCATGTTTAATGCACTTAGTATATATTGTTTTATGACGTATTGGATATAGTTGATGACTTATACCACACTTTAGTAATATTGATTACTCTTGAAATTAGTGGTCATGGGAATCGATATACATGTGCACGAGATTACCTTGATAAATGGACATGGAAAGAAACGATTGTAAAGATTTGTAACATGATTTGATTTATTTAATATTTACATTCACGGTGAATCGAGATATTCTATATTTCAATGTACTACTTTGGTGAATGTTGTGAACCTTCCTATATACTTGATCATGAATTGAATATAATTGCTTATGGCGACTCATTAATTACCTGCTTCATGATGACTCATTGATAAATGCTCACTTGTAATTTCCTTAGAATTTTAATGACATGATAGTGTGTTTCTGGTTATTGCCCCCATAATGTGAAATTATTAATGTAGTTATAGACTTTTGTGATATGCTTTTCCATGTTGTATTATATTATGAATTGATGCTTTTCACGAGACATTTGGAGATGCTTTGTAATCTTATAAAATACCTCAATCTTATATCTTTTGCAGATATTGTGTGCTTTATAAGATATATTCAATTTAAATGCAGCCACTCAAATGCAGCATGATAAGTAGAGGTGAGAACTTAGATGTGATGGGATAACGACGCATATAGGGCATATGTCCCTGAGTTATTTATGTAACTTGGAGTAATACCTCTTAGAACTTAGGTTCTTCAAATTACGGTCTAAACTTCACGGTAACTAATTGATGAATCTCCATTTCATCACCTTTAATCTTTCATTTTGACCTTAAATCCCTAGCTAGATGCATCTATATAACATTAATTTGTACAAAATAACACTCAATAATATACATAAAATAATGTATAAAATAATATATAAAATATTATATTTAATACCAAAATAAAAAAATAAAGAAAAAATGAAGTGTCAGATACACTGAGTGATCCTAGATCCCGAAACCAGATTATCATGATGACGTGGTCGACAAGGAATAAAGTAGGGGGAAGATAAGGCAAATCAAATGTATAGAAAATAGGATGAAACCCCTAAATTTTTTTATCAATCAATTACATTCTGGCACCTATTTTATTTTCTCATTTTTATACCTCAAATAATAAAACCCTCAACATGAAAGTTGTATATAAAAATGCAAAATGTATTTCATTCAAAAATAATGTACAGTGTACCTAGGACATATAGAATAAAATCCCGCAAAGAAAACTTTATAAACATGTATCTTCTCCGTACATACCCAAAATTGACCAAAATTACCTTTATTATTCATAAATTCAAATTGTCTATTTTTTATGAATGTGGTTTCATTCAGTTTGAAGTTAAGATGCAAAAGTTAGCTTTTGGGCCCTCATTGTGCACTATAAGTGCATAGAATATTCAATATATTTATTCTTTATATTTTCATATTCTTATATTTTTTACATTTTGTAAATTTTATGTAAAATACAGGTAAATAAGAAAATTAAAATAAAACCATGAAAAATACATTAAAATAAATAACGTCCTCTAATATATAGGTAAATTACACCCATAAAATGCATATACATATTTATTTAAGCTAATAAATAAATTCAAAAAATATAATAAAAATGTGTACATATGTAACTAAATAAGTTATAAATATATAAAATATGTAGATATAATGATAATATATATAATACAAAATAAAATCAAAACACCTAATATATAGGTATTTATGCCTATATCTATCAGGTAAAAACTAATACCTAATAAATCATCTTGTAAAAATAAATAAAAATGATAATAAACTAATACAAAAATAATAAATTATTGTTATGTTTTGAATTTAATTTAGTTAGATCAATTTATATTTTATTTTGATTTATTTATTCTTTTATTATCTATTTTGTTTGCTTGTGGCTGACGTGGACCAATGGGAGGCGAGTCTCAGTTTACCTCAGTCAACTCCTCGCCCCCCAAGGGTATGCGGTTGTCAGAAGCTAATCACCTTGATTCTCGCCATTATCATGCCCGAGGCTTACACTATTTTGACATGCTCCCTTCAGGACTTTTGCTCCTCATTCTATGCTCTTTCACACCCTATCGATTCACTGAATGATGGATCACTGAATCGAGCAATTGCCGTGGTCAAACCTCTCCATGCACATGTACCTACCTCCATCCCATTTTTTATCTATGATCCATCTCTACCCTCTGAATCACCTCTCTTCCTTGTTCTTGAGGTTGCTGGTGACAACAACAACCTCGTCGAAGCGTTGCCATGGTGAAGGAGCGATCTGAGGTGGTGATTTGAGCTCGTCAGAGCTGCTTCAAGCGGAGCTCCTCCTCGACTCCCTATTTTGTAGGCACGAGACATATCTTTAGTTTATTTTGATTCATTTTCATCCCCTTAGCATAGATCTAGGTGTAGTTTAGCATAATCATTCGTGAATTTGCTCGATTTCCACATCTTTCGATTAATCTGGAGCTCGAGCTCCAGATCAAAATCACCCTCATATGTGCCATGTTTGGCCCCACAAATCACCTCATCACCTTGCCCTTCCATTTCTCCATCATTCACCCCACCCCAGCTGCCCAAATCTGCTCCAGATCTGGAAATCGAGGTTCACCTCCACCATCTCACTGGACCTCGACGATCCTCTTCCATTTCACTTCGATCTCCACCAATACTTACTCATATCGCACCGCTAGAGCCTCTCCATTATTTCTATATAGGTTACGCATCTAGAAGACACCATCTGAGGGGTATCTCCATCATCTCGAAATTTTATGCAGACATGTATGCAATTTACCCTACCCACATGCGCTTGGCATGCACGCAGGCAAGGCTCGGGGAGAGGCTTGGTCAGTTGCAGGTTCGGAAGCCACGTGGAGTGGCCTCTGTGCTTGAGAACAAACTCGGTTCCATCAAGACAAGAGGTGTGTGGCATAGGTTTGGGAATCATCTGGGTCGTCCGATCCAGTTGATTAGATGGTGCATGTAGCTTGTGTCCTCCTTCATCCCCGTCGCAAAGCAGCAATGGTTGTGCTCCAACGACTCCTCCTTCGCTCCTACATGACCTAGCTGACTTGCTGAAGGTAGGATCGCATTCGCAAGGTGACCGTGAAGGTCGTCATGGCTCTAGCAAGCGGTGAGAAGGCTTGGATCATTGAGTCGATGGAGGGTCACCGGTGGAGCTGCTCTAGAACAGAGGATGATGTAGAGCTCCGACCATTAAAGATGGTGCACCTACAGAAAATTAGTATAGTTGAAGCAGTGTGTGTGAGGGTATGAGTGGAATGGGGGTCTATATCGAGTGGAGGAGCGGAGGGCCCAAGTCTTCTTCTCCGACAGGTCTAAGAAGAAGGGGAAGGCATTGGATAGCTTGTGGAGAAGGGGATAGGATGAGCCCGAGGGTTTGCGAAGGTCAGGGGAGTGTGGTGGAGCTCGGGGGGTGGGGGGTCAATTGAAGGTGTTCTAAGTGAGGTGAATAAAAAGGAATAAGCAATAGAGAAAACAGGATAGAAGATCTTACCTGAGCTTGAAGATTATCGTCGGTGGAGGTTGCAACTTGGGCTGAGTTGTTGAGGCCACTCCGATCTTCACTCTACGTAGGTAGCCTATCCAAGGAGCTTGAACGGTGGCGGAGCCAGCGTGACGTGGTCGGAAAAACCATAGGTCTACACCGAGGCATACAAGTGACTTCGCCACCACCATCCTTCACTCTTCTGTCACGGGAGTAAGGAGAGGGACTCGACTGTGGTCCATGATATGGTGGACAGCCATAATGGGCGGCAGAGGAGGTGGCCACCGAAGGGAATGAATGTGAGGGGTAAGTGGGAGAAATGGTTGAAGTGGGGGGTTGTGCGAGGTGCGTCGACGGTTACAAAGGAACACGATGAAGGAGAACTGTTAGATCGAGGGATCCAACGACCCAGATGGAGGCACTAACAGAGGGACCAGATGGGAGTGTATACCAAATAGTTGTGCAGCACGCAAGCTTAGATGGGTCAGATCAGATCCATCAGGATCTGATCAATGGTAGGGGATGCGCCACGTGGGAAAGAGGGGTGGGCCACGTAGGCGGCCCAGAGGGCACTATGTGGCCCAATAAGATTATTCAAAAAAAGAAAACAAAGAGAAAATTAAAAATAAAAGAAAGTCAAATTAGAAAAAGACAAAACATGAAAGTTGTAGATCTCGATGATATCTAAAGAGACAAAATCAGTCATATAAACAAAGCAATTTTTTTGGAAGCATTTTTAATGAACAACAATAGTTGTTTTAATACTTGTGCATTTTTTTAACTCCTTTTTAATGCCAAAACAAATATCTATGTTATGGAGTTCTTAATAAGAAGAAAATCTGAGAAAATAAAGAAAATAAAAAGATGTTAATTATGAATAATAATTAGGGTTAATTATAAACAAGGGGTTAGTTGTTAAAATTAGTGAATAAGCAATGAATTATATTGACAAGTCAAAGCTAGGAGAATAATAAATGAAGATTGTGATGATAAGACAGAGATTCATCACCCCTATACTTAAATCATGCTCGTACTTGAGGATCAAAAGAATGAAAGAGTCGGATTAATCCCTGACAATGCTTTGTGATTTTTCAAGGCTTGATTAATCAAGACCCCTTGTTTTGTGATCATAAAATTCCGGGCTCAATCAAGCTCTAGTCAAAAGGAATCCAACTTCTCTAGTTATAAGACTCTATGCATGTACATATAGTGTAAGGACATGACATTAGTATATATTGCAATCATGAGAATCGAGTCGTACTGTCACTCAAGGTCCTAGTCCAAGAGACTCTCTTCAAGACCTAATCCTCATCACTAGGAATAGGTCAGTTGTTGTGTTCAATCCACCATCTCAGTAGTTCGTCAGACTTTAAAGTGTAGATGGAAGGCCAGCTAATGGAGGGCATTGGATTGTGTCATTTCCTCTCCCCCTCTCATTGGAACAAGGGTCATCTCAAGTGACTTATTACTTAACACATGTATTTTTGGTTGTTGATCAACGTGTCCATCAAGAGAACTTGGAGTTTTCAACACTTGTTTTCCTAGGAGTGCACCAGGGTGTGTCTCTTTTGAGTATCTAAGATACCTTCGACACCCATACTTGTATCATTATACGATGCAGAGCCCTTTTTGGGTGTTAGCCTAACTCTCGGTCTTAATAGATTTGGTCCAAATGGACACTTTGAAATGGTTGGGAGCGATCGCCTTTGGTGGAAGCTCTCTATAATTGTCTTTGTAATGAGAGATTTTCTCATTCAACATTTATTTTCGTTTTCTTTCGGCTATCTCCACCACTTTTACCAAGTTGACACACATTGATCAACAATTTATGAAATTTCATCACACCCTGATGCATAGGTCAGTATCAAAAGATAGCATCAGAACTTTTTCTCATGTTGGCTAGGGTTTGCTGACACCCAGGTTTCATGAAGCTTTCATCGACTTTATCCCATCCTCGAGCATCATCAAATCAGGTCGAGACTCAAATCTCAAATCCTAATCTCTCAAGTAAAATCTTAACTCATCTCATAATTCATGCAGTTGCGCAAGGGATGTACCGATCATATTCCTTTAAGGTAGAGATGAAGAGAATAATATAACACTCATATCTTTCAAACTAGGGAAGTGTGGATTATTAAGTCTCAAAACCCTAAGGACTGAGACTAATTAACTCAGACTCTCAAGACCTCAGAAACCCAGTGTTCTCAAAACCTCAAGCCTTGAGTAGTGGTGATCGTGTCAGGGATACACCAACTCAAGAGTTAATGTTTTGTGATTTTTAAAATTTGCAATTTTATGTGTTTTTTTGCTTCTTTAGAGAAATAATGACTGTCATAAACTCATATGACTAGCTGCATCTACTTCCAGCCAGTATATTATTAAATACGGACAGTCAGACGAATATCGTATTACTACAAGACGGTGCCATACACATTGTATTTTAACCACCCACTCTGCTAATGGAGACCGTAGTCCCTCATTGAAAAGTAGTTAATTATTTTTAAGTTTAGTAGTCAGAATTTTTATTGAAGATTTTTTTTATTTTTTCTGACTTTTATGGATTTTAAATAAGGTTAGAAGTAAATACAAACACAAGTTAGTCTCAATTAATCCCTCATTTTTGAAAGAATTTTGAAAAGATTTTCCAAATCATATCACATAATACACATATTTTCAAAAAAATTCAAATGGTTTTCAAAACATGTAAAATCTCATTTTTCAAATCATTGTCAAATATTTTTCAAAACATATCAAACAGTTGGAAAAATTTTCGATAATTTTACAAATATTTTTACACAAATTAGTTCACAAAATACTATACCCTAGCCCTAAAAAGTTTGGAAATTTTCAAAATATGAGCTATGGCTAAAGTATATATGAAATATATACGGTATCCCCTATGCTTAACTTTTATTATGTATTCATAGCACAAAGTGATATGAAGCCATAGCTCATGCTAAAATATAAAAGAGAATATGGGAACTGACTCGGGACATCTCCCTATACTTAGGTCAAGAATAACCTAATTATAAGAAGAGGATCGAGGGAAGGGTTCAAATGAATGAAAAAAATGACAAGGGCTCGGGTCTCCCCTGTACTTAGGACGAGAAGAGCCTAAGGATAGAGTTATGCAATGAAGATGTAGAGACCCGAGGTGAACAATCAGAGAGTTACATGTGTCCCCCTATACGTAGGATAAAGAGTATCCTAAGTATGTGATGAAAGAGGAAAATTAAGGGTCGTATTAATCCGCAAGGCGGATCAATAGTCGATGCGGTGACCGCTCAATAATCCTCAAATCAATCAACAATTAACCCACAATAAAATATATGCAACAAGTATCAAAAATGTGGAGTTAAAATTTATTATAACTCTACATGCAAGTGTGTATAGGTGTAAGCATGAGTAGAGGTCGAACACTGGGAGGCGAATGGTGATGTGGTGAAAATTGGTGGTGCAATTATTCAATTCAATGACCATGTCCAATTCTTTATTGTTTTTGTGGGTTTTTAATTTTATATGTTTTTTAGTATTATTTTTGGTTTTATGATTTTTTTTAGTTTTTAGATTTTATATTTTTTAAATTATATAATATAGATATATATTTATATATAAAGAGATATGTATAAGAGAAGAGAGAGAAATATAGTAAATGGATTAATATATGCATTTATTTATGTAAATACTCAATATATATATGAGATATAATATTTTTTGGCATCTTTATATTTTTATATTTTTTTGTTATTTTTCGGGATTTTTCTAATTTTTATGTATTTTTAATTCAAAAATGTCCCTCATATGGAACAAATTAAATAGGCCGAAACTAATTTGGGTTTTTTTTAAATATAAAATAAATCCAAAAATAACCCAAATTAATTTTAATATATAAATAATAATATATAGATAATTATAAAATAAGAAAACATATTTTTGGTGTTTTTCAAGGGTTTTTATATTTTTTTAGGATTTTGGAGCTTCTTGAAATTTTTATATTTTCTTTTTCTATTTTTAGGGTTTTTCTTTTTCTGGACTCATATATATATAAATATACCATATATAATTTTTTTTACAATTTTCAAAAACATTTTATATTTTTTGGTATTTTATAAAGTAGACAGTACAAAAATGGCTCCTTTTTCATTTTTAATAATAAGGTAAAATGCAAAATGGACATGTGGCGTGAAAGTACGGGGCATGAAACATCTAACCTAATTTTGTGGAATTTTAGGAGCAACATAGGTATTTTTAATAAACACATAAAAGACACAAAAATAATAAAGCATGGCAGGGGCATTTTTGCAAATAAAATTAACTACAGGGGGCTCTGTGCAAAAATACCAACAACAATAAACATGTATTTAATGTTTCAGAATTATTTTACAATGTACAAAAATCGCCAGGGGATATATGCAAAATTCACGCACGTGGGACTGCACGTGAGGCGTGGAAGGACCTGAATGTAAATACATGAAACTACATGGGCCCTTTTACAAAATTTACAATTATTTTACAAGGCTATATTTTATTTACAGAATTAAAAATTAATTACAAAAAGAGCGGGGGCTAAATATGAAAATTACCCCCAAAGGCGCTTGATCCAACGGCTGATACATGTGACTTATCCATGTGGCGCCTCCACGTTTGCCGATGCCGCTTCGACGATGAACGCTGGAGATTAGATCAGCCGGGCTGATCTGACGGTGAAGGCTTCGCTCCATCGGACAGCTGAGCTTCCTCCTGGGACTTCTCCTTCATCCGACGGCGGGGAGGACATCTGGAAGAACATGGAGGAAGGTTCGCCTGGGCAAACTTCCTCCTACGATTTCTCCCTCCCCCGCCGCTCTTTGCTGCTCCCAAGGATCCCAACACATCGCAGGTGCTTCCAGCTAACCGCAAGAGGCCTCAGATTGGCCAGGAGGTCACCGGAGCGCCGCCACCAGGTCGATTTCGAGATGGCGCTCCAGGTACCTCCGGCGAGTGTCAAAGAACACCTCCAGGTGCCTCAAAGCACCTTGTACCTGCACAGAATTAAACAAGGGACGAGGGCAAACTGCCTCGTCCCGTTAGAACTGAAAATGGATGGAGGGAGGCTTCGGGTGAAGATCTCCGACGACGGGTGGGGGATGGAGATCGGATCTCCAAATCCAGTGAAGATCTGGGTGAGTGAAGGTGCCTGGGGCGTGGGAAAATGAAAGGGCAGGAAAATGGAGGCGAGAGGGTGGTCGGAAAACGTCGGGGGTACCGTGAAATGCTCGCTGGAGCGGAGCTCCGGCGAACTACGGGTACTCGATTTTACGCTACACCTAAGAACTAAACACTAATCTAAATGCACGAATAAAAAGCTACATAAAATTCTAACTAAAATGAGTAAATGCGCAGCTCTTATACCTGGGGGCCTCCAGGCAGGACGGACGCCGGAGCTCTGTTGCGACAAAATTTCTTCCTCCTCCGGCCGATTCACGATGCTATGGAGCTCCTCCTGTCACAAGGGCTCGTCTAGGACCGGATTCAAGGTGTTTTGGGGGAAGTAAGTTGGCCAAATTCGGCCAAGGAGGAGGGGGAACTTATTTATAAACATGTGTATGTGCCCTTATTGACCGGCAAATAATAAGGAATCGGTGATATATACAAGGGAAACAAGCTTTGGGCGTGGAAGTACAATATGCCAGGAACATTTCTTGTGAAGGAATCAATTGCGATCGATGGACGGGGCGACCGGGAAAAATGGGAGAAGACGGGGGTTCTGACAGATTTGATGGGCTGGTGGCTGAATTATTTATGAACATAATGGGAGCCCTTATTGACAGGCCAAAAATAAGGAATAAAAGCTATATACAAAGGAAACAAGCCATGGGCGTGTATGTAGAATGTTTTGGGAGTAATTTCCGTGAAGGGACCGATGTCATTGGAGCGACGGGTTGATCGGGAAAATTTGGCGAAAATGCAAGGCTGGACAGATTTGACGGGCTGCAGAGGCTGAGGGGACAGTTGACTGCGGTCAACATTGGCAGGGCTGTGATTGGTCCATGTCAGCCCGAATTTGACTCATTATTTTAACCTAATAAATGAATTTATTAAATTTTACTTATAAAATAAAAAATATGTATTAATTTATGTAGTATTTATTTATGATTTTTATTTAAATTTTTGATGTTTTTTATTATGGTTTTATTTTAATAATGTGTATTTACATGTATTTTGTGTATTTTGTTTTTATTTTGTACATTTTATTTTATTATTTTATTTTCTTATTTTATAAATTTATAACTTATTTTTGTGAGTGTAGATATATTTTTGTTTAATTTTTATGAGTTTATTTACATATTTAAATAAATAGGTATATGTATATGTAGGTATACTTATAGGTATTTTACCTATATATTATATATACATTATTTATTTAATGTATTTTCTTGGTTTTTATTTTGAATTTGTATTTTTAATAAGTTATATGTAATATTTACATTATTATAAATATATATATGAATAAAGAATAAAATAATGAAATCCCCTTTTATTTTATATACATATAGATAGCATAGGTATTTTGTCCATGTATTTCATAGACTTATTTTATTTTACAAATTCTTTTTGGTTTTCTTTTAATTTCAATATGTACATGTATTGTATACATTATTTACAAAATTCTAAAAAATATAAATTTATGGAAATAATGAATGACGAATAAATTGAATATTTTATTCGGGTAGGTTGTACAATCGGGGCCAAAAACCTAACTTTCACAGATAAACTCCAAAAATTATGAAACCAATTTTATTAAATAGTTCTTGAAAATCTATATACAATTAAAGGTGATTTTGGGTGATTTTGAGTTTTTATTTGCAAGATATGGGTCTGTGAAGTTGAGATTTTGGCTTTTTATTCTATGTATAAAATGTACACTGTATATTATTTTTGTACAAACTAAATTTTGTAATTTTATTCACATTATTACCTACACTTTTCATGTACAAAGTTTCTCTATTTGATGAATAAATAAATATATACAAAATAGGTATCAAAATGCATAAATGAATGAATTAATAACTGAGGTATTTATTGTATAATTGGCCCTTATCTCCCCCTACTTTATTCCTTGTCGACCAATTCCCTACTGGCCTTGGTCTCGGGGTTCGGGTCATAAAATATTTGCAATATTTTATTCCTTTTTCTTTTCTTCTCTTTATTCTATAATTTTGACATTAAAAACCTTATTCTATGTACATTTAATACAATAAATAATGAATGCTATTATGAACAAATTGATGCTATTTACATGCATTTGCTGGGGTTTTTAAGGCCAAAATGATAGAATAAAGGTGATGAAATGGAGAATCATCACCCCCCTATACTTGCCTTTGCTAATCCCTAGCAAATACTTATGCAATAAGCACAAAAAGAATAAAGAATAAGAAGAAAAGAAAAAGCAAAAATAAAGAATTCAAAAATAGATTGAATTGATCATGATGATTAAACTCATCTGTACAAAATCAAAGTTTGGAGCTCAGGTCAGACCTTGGTGTGACAATGTGTGTGTACCTTGGTTGGGAACCAAATTTAAAGCACAACAACCTTCGAGAGTCACAGAACTTGGTTCAAATCACCTCAATATCCAGGTCAGAACTAGCCTACATCATAAGCAAACCCTTATGACTATGAAGCTGACTTGTTCGGTGTAAGTGATAGTGGCTCTCCCCAACTGAAATGACAAAGAGACTAGCTTCTCCAGAATGACAACCCAATGATTCCACAATCCAACGGCTCTTTCCTCGAGGAGCGGGGTATTCCCTTCTAAGTTCAAGTGGCATCCAACTCAAGAGGAGGAGGTAGAGAAAAGAATGGACGGTAGCCAGTGTAGCTACCTATCCTGGGATGCAAGACCAGTGTAGTCAAGTCATCCAGTTGCAGGCTCACATGGTATAGCTTTGATGCTCAAGCTTGCTTATTTTCTATACAACATATATACATTCTCCGGCAGGCACTTTATTTTATTTTCAAGCCTGTCCACTTTTTTGGAGATTTTTTTTCAACATACTATTTACAACAGCATTTACATAAGGACTTTTTCCTCTTGAGCCAGAAGACTATCCCTCTTTTGAAGCTTTATTGCAACCCACACTCTCCTGTCGTTAGACCTCATGGCTACTGGACCAGGTTGGGGTGCACTTCCCTCCCTAGACGAGGACGGATGTTTCCACCCGTGTGCGTCTCAGACTGGCATATCTAACCCCCTCACCACTCCAACTGAGTTGAGCCAAGTGAAAGGTGCAAGTGTCCAAGTTAGGTCATGACCGACAAGAGTCATACGTGTGTTTCGAAAAGTTCTAGTTAGTCCACTGAGGTGACTTGAACCTAGCCCTGATTTCTCAAAGAATTAAGTCTGAATAGACCTGAAGTGCCTTAAACCTAGTTCCCATAAGGTTCCAGTGCAATTAGGTGCAATAAGGTCCAACCAAGCTCCAATCTTCGACTTTATTGGACTAGTCCAATCATCAAGCTCAATCAAAGAATATAAATGCTATGCAAATGCTATTTACAAATATGCAAAGAATAATGTAATTTTTCAAAGAAAACAAAGAGAGAAATTTTTACACAGAGAAAAAATTTTGGCATCCAAAGTATAAATATATACAGCTATTTACACGGGCGTGCCGCTTTATTTTACAGGACTTAAAGAATTTTAAAGAATTTACAGGTTTAAACAAAGTGATTTATTTAGGTGTATATACCATTAATAAAGAATTTTATGTATTTTTTTTATTGTATTTTATTTTATTTATTAAAATGCTTTTATTCCTCAAATTTATTTAGAAAACATTTTGAAAACTCTAGTACAAAATAATTTTTGCAAATATTTACAAATATTTGAAAGCCATTTTGCAAAGATTTTGCAAACACTATATATACATTTTTCAAAATATTTTTACAAAATGTTTCAAAACCATTTGCAAATAGATTTTCAAATCCTTTATTTCACACAAATAGAAGAATTTTTGCAATCAAAATATTTTTACAAAGGTTGAAAATACTTCACAAAAAGTTTTCCAAACAGTTCACACCATTTTTCAAATCATTTTGCAAAAATATTTTGAACTTGATTTATTAATCAATATATACAAAAAGAATCTGAGGAATAATCACATCTTTTTATTAAGGTTTTTTAATGAATTTTAAAGAATTATTAGCCATATTATTAAAAGAATAAGAAAGTACGAGTTATGGCTAAAGTATATACAGAGTATATACGACCCCCCTATACTTAGCTTGAGCTATGTCCTCATAGATCGGAAAAGAGAAAGAGAAGACATAATCGTACTGAGTATAGACAAGTCTAAAGAATATACGAATAAGAAATGAAGGAAAGAGAAGTTGACCGTCCCCCCTATACTTAGGATCAAGTAATCCTAAGTATAGCAGACTGTACACAAAGCAGGGAGGGTCAAGGGTGGGAATAAATAGATGAAAGAATTAACAAATCAGGGGTGCACCCCCCTATACTTAGGACAAAGTACATCCTAAGTACGGAGAACTGATACAAAGAGGCGACACCTTTTATATAGATAAAGAAATATGAAAAAAGAAAAGAAGAAAAGAAGAAAAGAAGAAAAGAAAGATATATACAGATAGATGAAAAGATCGTGGAGAATATATGCATCACTCCCCCTATACTTAGGGTGAGATATCCCTAAGTATAGGCAACAACAGGAGTGACGAAACTGAACGACGAAAGAACAACACGGTGTGTACCCCCCTATACTCCTAAGTGTAGACACAAAGATATGGCGATAGATCTGGGGCACACATAACATGCGGGAGAAAGAAGGAATAGACAAAACACATATATACAAGCGGTGAAGAAACTGGTGAAGTACAGGATTGTATCTGGTAAGCGACTACCATTCTCTCGTCGTCGTCTCCTTGTGAGAACGAGGACACAGTCAGAAAGTGAAAATACACCCGAATCTGCAATCAAGTGGGTGTCAGCTACCGGGGACAAACAGATCGGAAAGTAAAGCAGGGACCGGTAGCGTGAAGCAGTCAATCGGCTCATAGGGTCAGCATGAGGGAACAGAGCCGATACAGTAAGACCGGGAGGAAGAAAGAACAGTACAGATTCCTCCGGTCAATCAGAGTCTCAATAAGATATGGAAAGGTAAAGAACACGAGACCGTGTGATGTCCGGTGGTGATATAGTCTGAAAGTCACAAGAATACACCGAACAACACAATATATGGCTCACTCCTGTGGGGGTCCTCAAGGTGAGCGGAATCAGAGAATAATAAGAAGACTCGACTCCGTGCTCCAACAGACAGGAGACACAACCAGGGAGGAGACCGAGTATACAAGTCAGAAGACCCAGCTTCATGCTCCACCAAATGGGAGACACCAGAAATGAAGCCGAGTACCTAGAAAATGGTGTACTCTCACGCAGATAACCCTCGGGGAGTAGTACATGCTAGTCAATGAATAATCAGAAAAAGACTCGACCTTGCGAGGGTCATCAAGGCGAGTGGACGCAAAGGCGTCAGTGATCCATCAGACGGATCATCAGGTAAGGTCTCGGTAGGCGACATATCGGCTACCGACAGAAGAGACCAGAAAGTCTAAAGAATGTGGCAGCATCCCGCAGACAACCCTCGGGGAACATGCTGCCAGCTAGGCATGAAAATAGCAGATATCAAGAGCTCAACCTTGCGAGGACCGTCGAGGCGAGCAGACTCAAAGGAGTCTAATCAGATAGGTCCCATGATATGTAGATCGGATATGCAACTCAGGATGGGACCAATAATCATATATATCAAACGACTCGGTTCCATGCTCCGCAGATCGGAGACACAGACAAAGAGGGAACCAAGCGTAAAGAGAGTGTCGCATTCTCCCGCAGATAGTCCTCGGGGAGTTATGCAATCTAGGCAAGGAATAGTCAGAATTTCTCTACCTTACGAGGGTCGTCAAGGAGGGAGAAGGGCTCGAAGGAGCCGGATCCATCAGACGGACCCACATAGTGGTCTCAATAGTCGACAGATTGGCTACCAGCAACAGAGACCAGCCAGATCGGAAATATGTCGTAGTCTCTCGCAGATAACCCTCGGGGAGCTACGAGCTAGTCAAGGAATAATCAGAAAAGAGCTCATCCTTGCGAGGACCGTCAAGGAGAGCGGACTCAAAGGAGTCTGATCAAGTCGGTCTCATGCCCCAATAGATCGGGCGCATAATCAGAAAGGGAGACCAACTGCCTATATCAGACGAATCGACTTCGTGCCCCAATAAATGAAGGCACCAGAAGTGAGTGAAGCCGATCGTAAAGAAAGTGTCACATCCTTCCGCAGATAGTCCTCTTGAAGTGATGTGAGCTACACAGTGAATAATCAGAGTACATCTCGTCCTTGCGAGGGTCGTCAAGGAGAGAGAAGGGCTTGAAGGAGCCGGATCCATCAGACGGATCCACAGATAATGTGATCTCGAAAGACGGCAGATCGTCTAACAGCAGAAGAGACCAAGAGAGCTAAAATGTGTCATAGCCTCTCGCAGATAACCCTCGGAGAGCGCTATGAACTGGGCAATGAATAACTAGAATATCGAGGCTCGTCCTTGCGAGGATCGTCAAGGAGAGCAGTCCGTCTATTGGCCTCGTGTACTGACAGGTCGGGTACACAATCATAGGGGGAGGCCAATAAAGCATATCATCTGACTCGGTTCCGGGTCCCATCACAATGGCGACCCAAGTAATGGATGAAACCGTAGTCCTAGAAATTGTCGCATTCTCCCGCAGATAGTCCTCGGGGTGCAATGCAAACTGGATCAATGTAGGTCATGGGAATGCTGGCATAAAATCTCAGGTCCTCAAAATAGTGTGAATCCATCAATCAACAGGAGGGCATAAGATGAAGTGAGGGAGAAAATAATCAGGTCAATCACAAAACATCCCTCGAATCAATCAAATCGGGCTGAGATGACACAACATATCATCATGTCTCCTCTAAGTGCCAGGGTGGACCAAAGAGCCAGGAGATCAAGGATGGTTCAAACAGGAAGATGAGAGATCATGCAGGATCCGCACACCTTTATCAGGAAGTCCAAATCAGAATAATCAGCCAATCCTCAAAATCAAGATGGCTGGAACCTCAAGAAAGACAGATCACTCAATACTTATGAAATCATCACCAAATCATCGCATCATATCACATCCTCAATCAGGTGTGCGAGATCTAAATCCTCAATAAAAAATCACACCTAATGATCATGCATCATCAAAAATCCTCAATACGCTCGTATGCATGTATCCAAAGTCAAATCCACCAAACCAATCTCAGCATCCTCAATATCATTGGCCCGTCTTACACAGATAATCAAGGTAATCATGGAATCCTCGATGCGGGCTATCGATGTGCACAACATTCCCGGGTAACGAAAAATGATACGGGGGATACAAGGAAGGTGGATCAGAAGGGTAACATACTAGAGTGGAGAAGCTGATTGAGCTTACGTGCCAATATCACATGTGAAAGAAGAGTGATACAGAGGGAACGAGGAGGGCGGGCGAGAAGATCGGTACATAGACAAAATTGGGTGTTCCACACAAGGCGGGAACACCGTCAGAATGGTGGTCCGAAGAGCATGCTCTCCTCGAACCTGAGAAGATGGGGATGGTATGGTGGATACGAGGAAGGTGGTGAAGAAGATGGAAATGGAGGACTTAGAGAAGAAATAATTGAGCTCAAGCGCCAATATCACGACTCGATGCAGATGAGGAGGGATATATATAAGAGGTAGAGAGACTCAAAGATGAAAAAGATGACTCACACGATGGCACCGACTACTCTAATAATGAAATGAAAACGCAACGGATTCCAAGTCACATTCAATACGCAAGGCAAACCCCCAATTCACCTACTCGACGCAGTGAAGACCGTCAGGTGATGGTCATTTATCTTTTCGATTTTAGAGTGAGGTGAGAATCACAAAGTTGTACAAACACTTAGGAGGCTTGATGGGATTTGGGCTCTACTCCTTAGTGTGTACATGAGAAATTAAAATGCATACAATGAGGGGGTTGCTCTCCCCGAGACAAGGAAGTCCATTATGTTTTATTTTTAGGTTCAAGTGGAGTTAGCAGTCCATGTTTTATTTTTGTAATCACTTTTTTGGGTATTTTCAATGCACGTGCCTATCGAGGTTTCAATTTCCATTAAGCATCCTAGGTTGGCAAAAACAGAGGGAGAAGGTCGGAAAAGTCATGCAAGTCAGAAATCGATGATGCATGCCAAGTAAGAAGACTTACAGTGCCTCCAGCTCTCTCCATGCGGGATGCAGAACAGAATTTGAAACCTATGCTATATGCAAATGCAAGCCGAAGAAATCGCCCTAGGATAGTAACTGCTATTATCGTGAAGCACTGCAAGTCGGTCATCGATCTTCAATCCAAGAGTCCGGTCTAGGCTCACCCCTCCTCCTCTCGACACATCGAATTCAGGAGCAGCGCTTGGCAGGGTGGGCTGCGGCACGTAGGCTTGAAGATGGGTAGGTGACTGTTTAGAATTTGATCTAGGTCCAGAGCGCACTATAGGTACATGCAAATATATTAAGGTGTTTGGACCTAATTCTACGAGCAAGCAATTCCTATGGCTAAGGGCTCATTCACACAAAATTATAAAAATAAAATAAAAAAGGAAAAACGTCAAAACCATTGAGGCCCCCAAGGGAACAATCCCTCGGGCAATGGACCTCGGGAGTCGGAGTGTACCTGTGAGAGTCCTGTTTTATTACAATGCAAGTGTCACTCTCTCACATAAATATACATAATAAAGTAAAACGCAAAAGTGAGACTGCCATCCAAAATTTCTTCTTCATCTGCCTTCAATGCTCTCTCCAGTTGGCTGGTGTAGAAGAGCCAACTCCACCTCGTTTGGGTGCATTGGTCCTCCTAAGAGGTCCTCCTTCGCTTGGCGGTCTCTCACATCAAAGACAAATGAAAGAGATGGGTCAGAACAGTCACAATAATCTCAATAAAAATCAAATAAATAAATGAATTCGGGACATGAATAAAGAATTAAATGAATTAAAAACCACACAAAATCCGTACAAAATCCGTTGCCTCCCCGGCAACGGCGCCATTTGATGAAAGAGGAAAATTAAGGGTCGTATTAATCCACAAGGCGGATCAATAGTCGATGCGGTGACCGCTCAATAATCCTCAAATCAACCAACAATTAACCCACAATAAAATATATGCAACAAGTATCAAAAATGTGGAGTTAAAATTTATTATAACTCTACATGCAAGTGTGTATAGGTGTAAGCATGAGTAGAGGTCGAACACTGGGAGGCGAATGGTGATGTGGTGAAAATTGGTGGTGCAATTATTCAATTCAATGACCATGTCCAATTCTTTATTGTTTTGGTGGGTTTTTAATTTTATATGTTTTTTAGTATCATTTTTGGTTTTATTATCTTTATTTAGTTTTTAGATTTTATATTTTTTTAATTATATAATATAGATATATATTTATATATAAAGAGATATGTATAAGAGAAGAGAGAGAAATATAGTAAATGGATTAATATATATATTTATGTAAATACTCAATATTTATGAGATATAATATTTTTTTGGCTTTTTTATATTTTTATATTTTTTGTTATTTTTCGAGATTTTTCTAATTTTTATGTATTTTTAATTCAAAAATGTCCCTCATATGGAACTAATTAAATAGGTCGAAACTAATTTGGGTTTTTTTAAATATAAAATAAATCCAAAAATAACCCAAATTAATTTTAATATGTAAAAAATAATATATAGATAATTATAAAATAAGAAAACATATTTTTGGTGTTTTTCAAGGGTTTTTATATTTTTTTAGGATTTTGGAGCTTCTTGAAATTTTTATATTTTCTTTTTCTATTTTTATGGTTTTTCATTTTCTGGACTCAACATATATATATAAATATACTATATATAATTTTTTTAGAATTTTTCAAAAATATTTTATATTTTTTGGTATTTTATAAAGTAGACAGTACAAAAATGGCTCCTTTTTCATTTTTAATAATTAGGTAAAATGCAAAATGGACATGTGGCGTGAAAGTACGGGGCATGAAACATCTAACCTAATTTTTGTGGAATTTTAGGAGCAACATAGGTATTTTTAATAAATACATAAAAGACACAAAAATAATAAAGCCTGGCAGGGGCATTTTGTAAATAAAATTAACTACAGGGGGCTCTGTGCAAAAATACCAACAGTAATAAACATTTATTTAATGTTTCAGAATTATTTTACAATGTACAAAAATCGCCAGGGGATATATGCAAAATTCACACGCCTCACGTGGGACTGCACGTGAGGCGTGGAAGGACCTAAATGTAAATACATGAAACTACATGGGCCCTTTTACAAAATTTACAATTATTTTACAAGGCTATATTTTATTTACAGAATTAAAAATTAATTACAAAAAGAGCGGGGGCTAAATATGAAAATTACCCCCAAAGGCGCTTGATCCAACGGCTGATACATGTGACTTATCCACGTGGCGCCTCCACGTTTGCCGATGCCGCTTCGACGATGAACGCTGGAGATTAGATCAGCCGGGCTGATCTGACGGTGAAGGCTTCGCTCCATCGGACGGCTGAGCTTCCTCCTGGACTCCTCCTTCATCCGACGGCGGGGAGGACATCTGGAAGAACATGGAGGAAGGTTCGCCTGGGCAAACTTCCTCCTACGATTTCTCCCTCCCCCGCCGCTCTTTGCTGCTCCCAAGGATCCCAACACATCGCAGGTGCTTCCAGCTAACCGCAAGAGGCCTCAGATTGGCCAGGAGGTCACCGGAGCGCCGCCACCAGGTCGATTTCGAGATGGCGCTCCAGGTACCTCCGGCGAGTGTCAAAGAACACCTCCAGGTGCCTCAAAGCACCTTGTACCTGCACAGAATTAAACAAGGGACGAGGGCAAACTGCCTCGTCCCGTTAGAACTGAAAATGGATGGAGGGAGGCTTCGGGTGAAGATCTCCGACGACGGGTGGGGGATGGAGATCGGATCTCCAGACCGGTGAAGATCTGGGTGAGTGAAGGTGCCTGGGGCGTGGGAAAATTAAAGGGCAGGAAAATGGAGGCGAGAGGGTGGTCGGAAAACGTCGGGGGTACCATGAAATGCTCGCCGGAGCGGAGCTCCGGCGAACAAGGGTACTCGATTTTATGCTACACCTAAGAACTAAACACTAATCTAAATGCACGAATAAAAAGCTACATAAAATTCTAACTAAAATGAGTAAATGCGCAACTCTTATACCTGGGGGCCTCCAGGGAGCAGGACGGACGCCGGAGCTCCGCCGCGACAAAATTTCTTCCTGCTCCGGCCGATTCACGGTGCTATGTAGCTCCTCCTGTCACAAGGGCTCGTCTAGGACCGGATTCAAGGTGTTTTGGGGGAAGTAAGTTGGCCAAATTCAGCCAAGGAGGAGGGGGAACTTATTTATAAACATGTGTATGCGCCCTTATTGACCGGCAAATAATAAGGAATCGGTTATATATACAAGAGAAACAAGCCTTGGGCGTGGATGTACAATATGCCAGGAACATTTCTTGTGAAGGAATCAATTACGATCGATGGACGGGGCGGCCGGGAAAAATGGGAGAAGACGGGGGGTCTGACAGATTTGACGGGCTGGTGGCTGAATTATTCATGAACATAATGGGAGCCCTTATTGACCGACCAAAAATAAGGAATAAAAGCTATATACAAAGGAAACAAGCCATGGGCGTGTATGTAGAATGTTTTGGGAGTAATTTCCGTGAAGGGACCGATGTCATTGGAGCGATGGGTTGATCAGGAAAATTTGGCGAAAACGCATGGCTGGACAGATTTGACGGGCTGCAGAGGCTGAGGGGACAGTTGACCGCGGTCAACATTGGCAGGGCTGTGATTGGTCCATGTCAGCCCGAATTTGACTCATTATTTTAACCTAATAAATGAATTTATTAAATTTTACTTATAAAATAAAAAATGTGTATTAATTAATGTAGTATTTATTTATGATTTTTATTTAATTTTTTGATATATTTTATTATGGTTTTATTTTAATAATGTGTTTATACGTGTATTTACATGTATTTTGTGTATTTTATTTTTATTTTGTACATTTCATTTTATTATTTTATTTTCTTATTTTATTAATTTATAGCTTATTTTTGTGAGTATAGATATATTTTTGTTTAATTTTTATGAGTTTATTTACATATTTAAATAAATAGGTATATGTATATGTAGGTATACTTATAGGTATTTTACCTATATATTATATATACTTTATTTATTTAATGTATTTTCTTGGTTTTTATTTTGGATTTGTATTTTTAATATGTTATATGTAATATTTACATTATTATAAAAATATAGATGAATAAAGAATAAAATAATGAAATCCCCTTTTATTTTATATACATATAGATAGCATAGGTATTTTGTCTATGTATTTCATAGACTTATTTTATTTTACAAATTCTTTTTGGTTTTCTTTTAATTTCAGCATGTACATGTATTGTATACATTATTTACAAAATTCTAAAAAATATAAATTTATGGAAATAATGAATGAAGAATAATTTGAATATTTTATTTGGGTAGATTGTACAATGGGGCCAAAAACCTAACTTTCACAGATGGACTCCAAAAATTATGAAACCAAATTTATTAAATAGTTCTTGAAAAGCTATATACAATTAAAGATGATTTTGGGTGATTTTGAGTTTTTATTTGCAAGATATGGGTCTGTGAAGTTGAGATTTTGACTTTTTATTTTATGTATAAAATGTACACTGTATATTATTTTTGTACAAACTAAATTTTGTAATTTTATTCACATTATTATCTACACTTTTCATGTACAAAGTTTCTCTATTTGATAAATAAATAAATATATACAAAATAGGTATCAAAATGCATAAATGAATGAATTAATAACTGAGGTATTTATTGTATAATTGGCCCTTATCTCCCCCTACTTTATTCCTTGTCGACCAATTCTTTGCTGGCCTTGGTCTCGGGGTTCGGGTCATAAAATATTTGCAATATTTTATTCCTTTTTCTTCTCTTCTCTTTATTCTATA
The DNA here is from genome assembly GCA_037367405.1 of Ottelia alismoides. Taxonomy (NCBI): domain Eukaryota; kingdom Viridiplantae; phylum Streptophyta; class Magnoliopsida; order Alismatales; family Hydrocharitaceae; genus Ottelia; species Ottelia alismoides. Next base: position 131,949 of record JAZKJV010004045.1, on the reverse strand, counting down.
ATTTTGGCATTAAAAACCTTATTCTATGTACATTTAATACAATAAATAATGAATGGTATTATGAACAAATTGATGCTATTTACATGCATTTCCTGGGGTTTTCAAGGCCAAAATGATAGAATAAAGGTGATGAAATGGAGATTCATCAGTATGTTTGATGAATCTCCATTTCATCACCTTTATTCTATCATTCAAGCGTTAAAAACCATAGCTAATGCATGTAAATAGCATTTATTTGTACAAAATAGCATTCTATTTTGTTGTATTTATTGTATATAAAACATGATTTTTAATGCCAAAATTTTAGAATAAAGAGAATAAAAGAAAATGAATAAAATATTGAAGATATTTTATGACCCTGAACTCCGAGACCAAGTCAAGAATTGAGTTGGTCGACAAGGAATAAAGTAGGGGGGATAAGGGCCAAAAATATAATAAAGACCTAATTCTTTTATTCATTATTTAAGCATTTTTTACACAAGTTTTATTCTTTATTATTTATTCATCAAATGAAGAAACTTTGTACATGAAAGTTGTAGATAGTAATGTAGATAAGAATAAAAAATTGAGTTTGCACAAAAATAACATACAATGTTCATTTTATACACAAAATAAAAAGCCAAAAACCCAACTTCGCAGACACATATCTTTCAAATAAAAACTCAAAACATATCAAAATCACATTTAATTGTATATAACTATTCATAAGCTATTTAATGGTGTTGGTTTTATATTTTTTGGAGTTACTATGTAAAAGTTAGGTTTTAACCCTCATTGTACATTATACCCGAATAAAATATTCAATTTATTCATTCCTCATTATTTTCACAAATTTATATTTTTGTAATTATTATTTATAACATATGTGCATTTTGAAACTAAAATAAAATCAAAAAGAAAAATAAAATAAAATAAGTCTGTGAAAACACAGGCAAAATACCTATGTTATTACTTGTATATAAATAAAAGTGGATTTCATTCTTTTATTCTTTATTATTTATATTTTTGTAATATTGTAAATGTTATTTATATTCTTTTAAAAATACAAACAAACAAAATAAAATCCAATAAAATATATTAAAATAAAAAGATGTATATAAAACATAGGTAAAATACCTACCAATATACCTATAAAATATACATATCTATTTATTTAAGTGTACAAACTACAACATAAAAATACAATAAAAATATATTTATACTCATAAAAATAAGTTATAAATATATAAAATAAAAGAATAGAATAATAAAATAAAAAATACAAAATGAAATAAAAATGTACAAAATATAGGTTAATATACCTATAAATACACTATTAAAAAATAACTACTAATAATATACATCAAAAAATAAATAAAAATCATAATAAAATACTACATTAAATAATAAACAATTTTTATTTTATACTATAAAAATAATAAAATCTTTTATTATTTTTAATTAATTATTCTTTAATTAATTTGTTGTTTTGTCCTTATACGTGCTGAGCTGGACCAATCAGGAGGTCTCGTCTGTCTACCCCTGCTCAACAGTCCCCCCCAGCTCTGATTTGACGCGAATCTGTCACTTCCCCGAGTTTCCTCCATTTTTCGCGGGTGATCCATCGATCAATCACCATCAACTCCTTCATAAGATATGATCCCTGATCGTCATAGATTCACGTCTAACCATCTAATCCCTTGTACATATGTCCGATTTCTTGATTGGATCTGGTCAATAAGGGTGCTTCGCAATATACATAAATAAAAGTCCTCCATCCTCCTCGATTCTTTGGTCATTTTTCTAAGTCTTAAGCCACTGGCTTCGGCCAAGCGTGCATCCCCGTGACAGGGGGAGGTTTCCTGAAGCTTCATTGTGGCTGATGTATGGTGGAGGTGCACCCAAGGTGGCGCTCCGGCGACCGTCTTGCTCCTTGACCTCCATCCAGGTTTGAGTTGCACTTTATAATTACTTTAGTTAGATTTTCATTCAAGCATTTTAATTCTGTCATTAGCTTAACCATTAGTGTAGCCTTTTAGCGTAAAAATCGAGATTCCTAGTTCGCCTGAGCTCCGCTCCGGCAACCTTTCCCACCGTGCTCCGTCAGTTGACCGCCCCCCTGACCACCCTCATTTTGTTTCCTATCCATTTCTCCACCTCCCAGCCATCTTGGACCAACCAGAACCCCGAGGTTCTGCGAATCGATGCTCACCCTTCACCCCTCGTCGGAGCATCGCCGTCCACCTTCAGTCTCACGCAGATCAGCTTCATCTTAGGCTGAGGTCGAACCCCTCGAGCCATAGTGCAGGTCAGGAGCTCAAGGGAGCCCTTCTGGGCTCAAATCCTCGTCACCTCAAGCATTCCTTGTGCTCATTCTTCCTTAAGCCCGCAAGATCTCCCCTGCGGATCCCATAGCCTCTTGTGCACACCAGCAGCTGCGGAACATCTCCCTGGACGAGTGGAGCCCAATGCCATCACCAAAGACTGTCTGGAGGAGGAGGAACCATCGATCGAAGGAAGGGGAACCGCCTGTTCTTTTCTGTTCTTCGTGCACAACAGCATCCATCCAATCTGGGGAAGCACCACAAATTTAATCGTGGCCGTCCATCCTCGCCACGTTACAACCGTTGATGAAGAATCGAGATCTGATCTAGACCGATCATCGGCGAAGCAGTATCTGCTCACCACAACGTGCCACGTGTCCACTCATCGCCCATCAGCCGTTCGATCTGCGCTACTTTGGTTGCATACTCTACCCCACAGTTTTGTATATTTATTATTTAATTTTGTAAAGTAAATGTAATGTTTAAAAATAAATGGATATTTTGCAAAAAGACCCCTGAGCTTTCTTTAATTACACTTTGGTCCAATCCAACTCGGCTCATGTGTCGTCCCATATGAGATGGGCAAATTGCAGGGACACGCTACGAGTTTTTGCATTTATTTGTCCTATAAAATGAAATGAGCGTTGTATGTTTTTTGTAAATTTGCTTGAAGGCCCTTGGACTTTTATTGACTTACAGTTTGGTCCTTCCCAGGTTGCGTCACGTGTAGTCCCATGTGATGGTCAAATTGCATTGAGGCCCTGACAAGTTTTGTAATTGTTAAATAGTCTTTAAAGATTAAACAAACGTTGTATTTTTCTGGCATATTTGCACCGATATCCCCGATGATTATTTTAATTACGTTTATGCCCATATTAGGATACTTATTTTTAGATGATTTATCTAATTTATTAAAATAGTTACTGTGTTCTTAAAAATACGCAAAAATAGGGAAAAATACCCCGTGCCTTATACTTTCACGCCACGTGTTTACTTTACATTTTTGAGTATTTTAACTATTTATTAAAAATAAAAAGGAGCCTATTTTTAGGGATACCAAAATATCCCTAAAAATTCCAAAAAAATATACATGTAGTATATTTTATCCTATTTTATTTACAGATCAAAAATTACTAAAAATAGAAAAATAAAAGCTTAAAAATCTAAAAACCCCACAATATCTTATAAAAATCTAAAAAAGCTATTTAAAAATACAAAAATATGTTTTTATGTTTTATAGTTTTCTTTATATAAATCTTACACATTAAAATTGATTTGGGTAATTTTGGGACCTATTTACTATTTTTAATATCCAAATCAACTTCGGGTATTTTTTATCCCTTATTTGAGATATTTTTTACTTTAAAAATACATAAAAATTAGTAAAAATTCCCAAAAATAAAAAAAAATAAAAAATATTAAAAACCCCAAAACAATTTACTTTCTGAATTTTATCTATGTTTAACAGTATTTATAAATGTACTACTGTATAGTGTATATATACAGCTTATATATGTTATATTGTTTATATAAAAGAAAAAGTAATATAAAAATAAAAAAATATAAAAATAAAAAATTATAAAATTTAAATACAAAAATATAAAATAAAAAATATAATAAAAAATAAAATTAAAAACCCACAAAAACAATAACATGGATAAGAGATAAAAGATAAAGTTTTGAGCAGCTTTTTGCCTCCTCCCGTTTGCTCCTTGTGTTCGACCTCTACACATAGTTACACCTATATTGTAGAGTTATAACAAATTTTAACTTCACATTTTTGCTATTTATTGCTTTATTCTTGTTGTGGGTTAATTATTGATTAAATAGAGATTTTGTCTGAGGTCACATCAGCGATTGTCTATCCGCCTTGTGGATTGACACGACTTCGGCTAAATTTCTTATTTATCAAATGGTGCCATTGTCGGGGAGCAACACCACATAGTTGGAGCTTATTTTGTTTTGTCTATTATCTCTTGTTCATTTATTTATTGCATTTATTTATTTTTTTATTCTGCATTATTATTTGATATTCATTGTGACGTTTTTTACCACTCTTCTCCATTTGACTTTGTTGCGAGGGATCGTTGCGTGAGGCAGGACCTCCTAGGAGGACCGATGCACCCAAGCAAGGCGGAGTCGGCTTTCAGACCTAGCCGACGGGAGAGAGCAATAAAGGATAATGGAGGAGAATTTTGCAGAGCAGTCCATGATTTTTGCGTTGTTATTATTATGCATATTTATGTGTGTGGGAGCGACTAGATAATTGTTATAATTCAGGACTCTCAGACACTTCGACTTCTCGAGGTCCAATGCCCGAGGGATTGTTCACTCGGGGGCCTCGATGGTTTTGATGCTTTTTATTTTTATTTATTTTTGTGTGAATGAGCCCTAGCTTAAGATGTGCTTGCTCGATAGACTAAGTCCAAACACCTAATAAACATTGCATGTACCTATAGATCGTGTTTTGGACTTAGTCAAAATTTGCAATATGATGCTTCACGCTAATAATATATATTCATCTGGGGCGATTTCATCGGATTGCATCTCATGTAGTTAGGATTTTAATTCTGTTATACATCCCGTATGGAGAGAGCTGGGAAGCACTGTAAGTCTTCTGACTTTTCATGCATCATCGATTTCCGACTTGCACGGCTTTTTTGATCTCCTCCCTCTGATTTTGCTCACTTAGGATGATAAATGGAATTGGAAACCCCGATAGGATGTGCATTGAAAATATACAAAAAAGTGATAACCAAAATAAAATCAGGATTGCTAACTCTACTTGAGCTCTAAAATAAAACGTAATGGATTCTTGTCTTGGGGAGAGAAACCCCCTCCTTGTCTGCGCATTTTCTTTTCACGTACACGCTAAGGATTAGGGCCCAAATCTCAAGCCTGTCTTCGGTGTGTACAGTCTTTTGATAATCACTTAACTTTAAAATTGAAAAGATAAAAGGTCACATCTCGGTCTTCATTGTTGAGTAGGTGAACTAGGGGTTTGCTTTGTGTATTAATCGTGACTTTGGATCCATATGTGTTTCATTCATTTTTAGAGTCTTCAGTCCCATGTGTGCGCGTATTTTCATCATTTGAGTCCCTCTACCTCTCTTATATATACATTTCCTCATTTGAATTCGAGTTGTGATGTTGGGTCTTGAGTTTCATCGTCTTCGCCGGATCTTACGGCTTTTCTCCATGCCCATATCACCCATATCTAGTCAGGTTCGAGGAGACCCTCTCCTTAAACTACAATTTTGCCTATGCCCGCTTTCATCTCGCCCACCCTCCTCGTCCCCTTAGTATCATCTCTTCTTCTACCCAGGATTGCTGCACTTATAGGAATAGACCGCATCGAGGATTTATGACTTCCGTTGATTATTTGAGTAAGTCGGGCCCATTTTGAGGATGCTGAGATTGGTATGCTACATTTGGTGGATTTTACTTCTGATGTGTGCATAGGAGCTTTATTGAGGACTTTTGATGAAGCACAATTACTGGGTGTGATTCTTTATTGTGGATTTTTGATCTCGCACACTGGATTAAGGACGTGATAGATTTCGATACCTTGATGATGATTTCATGCAGTTATGACTGATCAATCTATTTTGAGGTTCCTTCCATCTTGGTTTAGAGGTTTGATTGACTACCTTGATTTTTACTTCATCGTGACGATGATCGGAACCCACACGATTTCTCTCATCTTCTTGATTGACCCATCCTCGATCTCCTGACTCGTCTATCCACCTATGGCACTTAGAGGATTTTGTCTTATATTATGTGCCATCTCAACTGATTGGATTAACTCGAGGGACCGCATTGTGACTGATGAAATTGATCTTCTGTCCCTCATGATCTTATGCCCTCCTTAGGATTGATGATTGATTGATTGATTTTGAGGACATGAGATTCGATGCCAGTAATCCCATGATTTGATTGACCTAGTTTTCATCGCTCCCCGTGGACTATCTGCGAGAGGATGCAATAAATTCTTTACAAACGGTTTCATTCGCTGACTATGTCTCCACCTTGTTGGAGCACGAAACTGTTTCGTCTGATTTGATTGATTGGCCTCCCTATCTGAATATGTGCCCTATTTGTTGGTGCATGAGGCCAAATTCACTGACTCCTTCGAGTCAGCTCTCCTTGACGGTCCTCACAAGGATGAGTTTCATTCTGCTCTGCTTATTCCATGTCTAGTTCATAGTGCTCTCCGAGGGTTAGCTATGAGAGACTATGACAATTTCTTGAGCTGTCGATCTCTTCTGATGGTAACCGATCTGTAGCCTACCGAGCCCCCCTCTAAGGATCCGTCTGATGGATTTTCAGGTCCCCACTGCCTTGATTGTATCTGACTTGTTCGACCTAGGGACCTATCTGACTAGGATTCCTCTGAGTTTGTTCTCCTCGATGGTCTCGCAAGGATGAGCTTTCTTCCTAGGATTATTCATTTGCTAGTTGGCAATACGCTCCCCGAGGGTTATCTGTGGGAGGGTACATCATTTTCTAGGTGCTCGGCTTCACTTCTGGTGTCTCCTTTCTAGTGGAGCACGAAGTCGGATCTTCTGAATTGTGTACTCGATCTCCGTCCTGGTTGTGTCTCCTGTCTGCAGTATCACGGAGCCGAGTCTTCTGATTATTCTGAGATTTTTTGACTCATCTGAGTCTGCTCACCTTGACGACCCTCGCAGGGTTGAGCCATGTCTTGTGGTGTTTGGTGTGTCCATGATTCTTTTAAGATTATGATCACCGGATATGACGTTGTTGCATTAGGAAAGTCTCATGTTCTTCACTTTTTATACCTTTCTGAGACCATGATTGACTTGGAGGAATATGTACCGTTCCTTCTTCCTCCATGTCTTACAGTATCGGCTCCGATCTGCCATTCCTTTCCTTATGAGCCGATGATCTGCTTTTGCTACCGGATCTCTACTTTAGTTTTCAAGCTCGTCTCCCCGGTAGCTGACACCCACTTGACTGTGTACCCAGGTGTCTTTCCACTTTTTGGCTACATCTTCGTTCTCACAGGGAGACGATGACGAGAGTATTGTATTCACTTGTCCTGTACTTCACTATTCTTCCTTGTTGTATATATGTGTTTCGTCTTACACTCCTTCTTTCTCTTGTATGTCATGTGTACCCCCAGATCTTTCGCCATATCCTTGTGTCTATACTTCGGACGTACCTTGTCCTAAGTATAGGGGGGTATACACCGTATTGTTCTTCTTCGTTCTGTTTCATCACTCCTGTTGTTGCTTATACTTAGGGATCTTTCACCGTAAGTATAGGGGGAGTGATGCGTACATCCTCTATGATCTTTTCATCTATCTGTATATCTCCGTCCTTTTCTTCTTTTCTTCTTTTCTTCTTTTTGTTTTCATATTTCTATTTCAACAGAAAAGGTGTCTCCCCTTTGTGTCAGATTTATGTACTTAGGATGTACTTTGTCCTAAGTATAGGGGGTGTGCACCCTGGATTCTTTCATTCTTTGATCCCCTCCACTGTCTCCTCTCTTATTGATTTGCTTTGCTATACTCAGGGATATCTCACCCTAAGTATAGGGGGAGAAACCCGAGCTGTGATCTATTTATTCCCACCCTTGACCCTCCTTGCCTTGTGTACAGTCTGATATACTTAGGATTACTTGATCTTAAGTATAGGGGGGACGGTCACTTTCTTATTCTTTCATTTATTCATTCTTTCCTTTCTTATTCAGTCATTGTAGTATAAGCTTTTCTATACTCAGTAAGAGTTATGTCTTCTCTTTCTCTTTTTGATTTATGAGGACATAACTCATGCTAAGTATAGGGGGTCGTATATACTATGTATATACTTCAGCCATAACTCGTACGCTTGTATTATTAATAAATATGGCCAAATATACTATATATACATTCACTAATAACCAATTAATAACGCTTTTTTATTTCTCAAATTCTTTTTGTAGATACTGATTAATAAATCAGGTTAAAAATATTTTTACAAAATGATTTGAAAAATGGTGTGACCCGTTTGGAAAACTTTTTGTGAAATATTTCCAACATTTGTAAAATATTTTGATTTGCAAAAATTCTTTTCTTTGTCTGAAATAAAAGATTTGAAAACCTATTTGCAAATGGTTTTGAAAATGGTTGGAAAAATATTGTGAAAAATCGATATACTGTTTTAAAAAAATCTTTGCAAAATGGATTTCAAATGTTTGTAAATATTTGCAAAAATTACTGTGTACTATAGTTTTCAAAATTGTTTGGAAATTAATGTAAGGAATAACTGCATCATTAAATAAAAATAATATATATATTCTTCATCTATACATATACACCTATAAAATTAACTTTTAGATATATAAATTCTTTAAATTCTTAATTCTTGTAATTAATAAAAAGTGGCACGCCCGTGTAAATAGTTGTGTATATCTTTTACTTTTTTGCAAAATTCTTGTGTAAAATTCTTTTCATTTTCAAGTTCTTTCATTCTTTCTGCATTGTACATAGCATTTGCATATCATTCTTTTGAATTGAGCTTGATGATTGAACTAGTCCAATAAAGTCGAAGATTGGAGCTAGGTTTGACCTTACTACACCTAACTGCACTGGAACCTTTTGAGAACTAGGTTTAAGGCACTTCAGGTCCATTGGGACTTAATTCTTTGAGACTCAGGGCTGGGTTCAAGTCACCTCAACTGACTAACTTGAACTTTTCGAGATGCACGCATGACTCTTTGTCAGCTGTGACCTAACTTGGACACTTGCACCTTTCACTTGGCTCAACTTAGTTGGAGTGGTGAGGGGGTTGGATTTTCCTGTTTGAGAAGCACACGAGTGGAAATATTCGTCCTCGTCTAGGGAGGAAAGTGTACCCCAACCTGGTCCAGTTGCCATGAAGTCGAATGACAGGAGAGTGTGGGTTGCAATAATGCTCCAAAAGAGGGATAGTCTGCTGGCTCAAGAGGAAAACTTCCTTATGTAAATGCTGTTGTAAATAGTATTAAAAAATAAAAAAACTCCAAAAAAGTGGACAGACCTGATTGAAAATAAAATGCATGCTATAGTATGTGTATATGTTGTATAAAAAATAAGCAAGCTTGAGCATCAAAGTTATACCATGTGAGCCTGCAGCTGGATGACTTGACTACACTGGTCATGCATCCCAGGATAGGTAGCTACACTGGCTACCGTCCATTCTTTTCTTCACCTCCTCCTCTTGAATTGGATGCCACTTGAACTTAGAAGGGAATACCCCGCTCCTCGAGGACAGAATGCTGGATTGGGGAATCATTGGCTTGTCATTTTGGAAAAGTCAGTTCCTTTGTCATTTCAGTTGGGGAGAGCCACTATCACTTACACGATACACGTCAGCTTCACAGTCATAAGGGTTTGCGTATGATGTAGGCTAGTTCTGATTTGGCAATTGAGGTAGTTTGAACCGAGTTCTGTGACTCTCGAAGGCTGTTGTGTTTTAAATTTGGTTCCCAACCAGGTTCCACACACATTTCCATATCAAGGTCTAACCTGAGCTCCAAACTTTGATTTTGTTATGATAAGTTTAATTATTGAAATCAATTCCATTTATTCTTTCTTTTTCTTTTCTTCTTTATTATTTTTGTACTTGTTGCATAAGTGTTTGCTAGGGACTAGCAAAGGCAAGTATAGGGGGGTGATGAATCTCTATTTCATCACCTTTATTCTATCATTTTGGCCGTAAAAACCCTAGCAAATGCATGTAAATAGCATTTATTTGTATAAATAACATTCATTATTTGTTGTATTTATTGTATATAAAACATGGTTTAATGCCAAAATTATAGAACAAAGAGAACAAAAGAAAAAGGATAAAATATCGAAGATATTTTACGACCTTAAACTCTGAGACCAAGTCACAAATTGAATTGGTCGTCAAGGAATAAAGTAGGGGGAGATAAGGGCCAAAAATAGAACAAAGACCCAATTCTTTTATTCATTATTTAAGCATTTTTTACACTTGTTTTATTCTTTATTATTTATTCATCAAATGAATAAAATTTTTACATGAAGTTGTAGATAATAATGTAAATAAGAATACAAATTGAGTTTGTACAAAAATAACATACAATGCTCGTTATATACACAAAATAAAAAGCCAAAAACACAACTTCACAAACCCATATCTTTCAAATAGAAACTAAAAACATATCCTCTAATTGTATATAACTTTTCACAATCTATTTAATGGTAGTGGTTTTATATTTTTTGGAGTTATTATGTGAAAGTTAGGTTTTGAACCCTCATTGTACATTATACCTGAATAAAATGTTCATTTTATTCATCCCTCATTATTTTCACAAATTTATATTTTTGTATTTATTATTTATAGCATATGTGCATATTGAAATTATACAAAACAAAAAAGAAAAATAAAATAAAATAAGTCTATGTGAAAACATAGGCGAAATACCTATGTTATTACTTGTATGTAAATAAAAGTGGATTTCATTCTTTTACTCTTTATTATTTATAGTTTATAATATTGTAAATGTTATTTATATTCTATTAAAAATATAAACCTAAAATAAAATCCAATAAAATACATTAAAATAAAAAGATGTATACAAAACATAGGTAAAATACCTACCAATATACCTATAAAATATACATATCTATTTATTTAAGTGTACAAATTACATCATAAAAAGTATAATAAAAATATATTTATACTCATAAAAATAAGTTATAATTATATAAAATAAAAGAATAGAATAATAAAATAAAAAATACAAAATGAAAATAAAAATGTACAAAATATAGGAAAATATACATATAAGTACACGATTAAAAATAACTACTAGTAAAATACACCAATAAATAAATAAATATCATAATAAAATACTACATTAAATAATAAACAATTTTTATTTTATACTCTAAAAAAATCATTTATTATTTTTAATTAATTTTCTTTAATAAAATTATTATTTTGTCCTTATACGTGCTGAGCTGGACCAATCAGGGGGTCCCGTCTGTTGACCCCGGTCAACAGTCCCCCCCCCCAGCTCTGATTTGATGTGCATCTGTCTCTTCCCCGAGTTCCCTCCATTTTTTGTGGGTAATCCCTCGGTCGATCGCCATCGATCATTCATAAGATACAATCCCTGATCATCATAGATTCACGCCGAACCATCTAATCTCTTGTAAATACGTCCGATTTCTTGATTGGATCTGGTCAATAAGGGTGCTTCGCAATATACATAAATAAAAATCCTCCATCCTCCTCGATTCTTTGGTCATTTTCCTAAGTCCTAAGCCCCTGGCTTCGGCCAAGCGTGCATCCCCGTAACAGGGGGAGGTCCCCTGAAGCTTCACGGTGGCTGATGGATGGCGGAGGTGCACCCAAGGCGGCGCTCCGACAACCATCCTGCTCCTTGCCCTCTGGCCAGGTTTGAGCTGCACTTTTTTATTACTTTAGTTAGATTTTCATTCAAGCATTCTAATTCCGTCATTAGCTTAGCCATCAGTGTATCCTTTTAGCGTAAAAATCAAGCCAACGAACTTTCCCACCGTGCTCCGCCAGTTGACCGCCCTCATTTCATTTCATATCCATTTATCCACCTCCCAACCATCTTGGACCAACCAGATCCCCGAGGTTCTGCGAATCGATGCTCACCCTCCACCCCTCGTCGGAGCATCGTCGTCCACTTTCACTCTCACGTAGACCAGCTTCATCTTAGGTCGAGGTCGAACCCCTCGAGCCATACATCTCTTCAGTGCAGATCATGAGCTCAAGGGAGCCCTTATGGGCTCAAATCCTCGTCACCTGAAGCATTCCTTGTGCCCATTCTTCCTCGAGCTCGCCAGATCTCCCCTGCGGATCCCAGATCCTCTTGTGCAACCATCAGTTGCGGAACGTCTCCCTGGACGAGTGGAGCCCAAGTGCCATCACCAAAGATCGTCTGGAGGAGGAGGAACCGTTAGTCGAAGGAAGGGGAACCGACTGTTCTTCCTTGTTCTTCACGCACAACAGCATCCGTCCGAATAGGGGAAGCACCCCAGATTTGATCGTGTCTGTCCATCCTCGCCACGTTTTAGCTGTTGATGAAGAATCAAGATATGATCCAGACTGATCATCGGTGAATCGGTGTCGGCTCCCTACAGCGTGCCATGTGGCAAGTCATCGCCCATCAACCATTCGATTCGCACTACTTTGAGGTAAATTGCATACTCTACCCCATAGTTTTGTATATTTATTATTTAATTCTGTAAATTAAACGTAGCGTTTAATAATAAATGGACATTTTGCAAAAAGCTCGGGCACGTGAGCTGGGCAAATTGTAGGGATACCCCTGCGAGTTTTTGTATTTATTTATTAGTCCTATAAAATGAAATGAACGTTGTATATTTTTGTAAAATTTGTTTGAAGGCCCCTGGACTTTTATTGATTTACATTTTGGTCCTTCCCATGCTGTGTCACGTGTAGTCCCACGTGATGGTCAAATTGCATTGAGGCCCTGGTGGGTTTTGTAGTTGTTAAATAATCTTTTAAATGAACGCTCTATTTTTCTGACATATTTGCATCGAGATCCCTGATTATTATTTTAATTGCATTTATGCCCCTATCAGGATACATATTTTTGGGTGATTTATCTATTTATTAAAAATAGTTAACGTGCTCCTAAAAATACACATAATAGAGAAAAATACCTCATGCCTTATACTTTCACTCCATGTATTTACTTTTGAATATTTTGATTATTTATTAAAAATGGTAAGGAGCATATTTATTCCCTGTTTAAGTTATAAAATACCAAAAAATATCAAAATATCCCTAAAAATTCCAAAAACTTATATATGGTATGTTCTATCATAATTTATTTACAAACCAAAATTTATTAAAAAATGAAAAAAAAGCTTAAAAATTTAAAACCCCCCAAAATCTATTATAAAAATCTTAAAAAATTATTTGAAAATCCAGAAATATGTTTTTATGTTTTATAATTTTATTTATATAAATATTTATATATTAAAATTGATGTGTAATTTTAGGACCTATTTACTATTTTTAATATCCAAATCAATTTCGGGTATATTATTTATCCCTTATTTGGGATATTTTTTACTTTAAAAATACATAAATATTAGTAAAAATTCTAGAAAAATAACAAAAAATAGGAAAATATTAAAAACCCAAAAACAATTTACTTTCTGAATTTTATTTATATTTATTTGTATTTATAGATATACTACTATATAGTGTATATATAAAGCCTTATATATGTTATAATGTTTATATAAAAGAAAAAGTAATATAAAAATAAAAAAAATACAAAAAGAAAATATAAAAACAGAAAAGTAACAAATCAAATAAAAAATATAAAACCAAAAATAAAATAAAAAATATAAAATTAAAAACCCACAAAAATAATAACATGGATAAGAGATAAAGATATAGTTTTGATCATCTTTTTGCCTCCTTCTCCTGTTTGCTCCCTGTGTTTGACCTTTATACATACACATTATTGTAGAGTTATAATAAATTTTAACTCCACATTTTTACTATTTATTACTTTATTCTTGTTGTGGGATAATTGTTGATTAAATAGAGATTTTGTCTGAGGCACATCAGCGATTGTCTGTCCGCCTTGTGGATTGACACGACTTCGGCTAAACTTCTTGTTTATCAATTCCGAATAAGGATCTAATGATGGGGAGCCATGTTACAGTTAGAGTGGAATGTATATACAAGATGGTTGAATCTCCGAAGATGATTGAATCTATTGAGATGAAAGATGGAATAGTTAGTTCTACGGGAGGGTTGGGGAAAATACACAATCCAAGCTCAACCAACCAAGCACATACCCTTATTTCACCAACTCACACATGAAGACCAACAGAAGGTGGTCATTTATCTTATCGATTTTATTGGTGACCATCCAAAATTAGAGTCCATTACGCAAGTCTTAATGATAGGTTTTGGGCACTATCATGGGGATGCGTCATCACCTCTCAACATGGAACACATCCAACATACAATTCGGGTATTCTCTCCCATAATCTAAGGTGATATTTTTTAGTTCATTTATTTTTGTCGGCTTGCATTAACAATCCCAATTTTATTCTTTAGGTTATCACTGAAATAATGTGAACACAGATCAAGCATCCATAGTCTAATGACCAATCCCGATTTCATTTTTATTCTAAGTGATGAGGGAGAACGAGGAAAAGTCGATGCATATGAGAAAACCATGATGCATGCTTGAGAGAAAAACTTACAGTACCTCCATCATTCTCCATGCATGTGTAAGACTGACTTAAAAATTTAGCACTACATGCATGCAAGTCAAAAAAAACCACATCCTAAACATTATACTATTAGTGAGAGGAATTGAATTAATTTTGGATAAGTTGATCAATGTTTTGTGTGTCTCGTTGAATCACATGAGATTGAGTGAATCTCATCGATTTTTATGAGTGTGTCCTAACCTACGATCAAGAACATGTGATATAAAAAATGAAATAAGTCGCATGCCTAACCCTAAGTTCTAACACTCAAGTGGAGCCCCCACCCGGACTAGGTGAAACATTCTCCACACACCACATGCAATGTCCACGTCCATGTTACACATGCGAGCCCTCGAACGAGGACCGTTAAAAATACAATTATTACAAATAATATACAAGAACAAGAATGCATGAAATAATGCTAATTAGAAATTTCTTGATCTCTTCAGGGTTTCTTCTACGGCTCCTCATAGCGAGAGCTCTCAACTCTCACCTCCATGTTGACTGAGCATCCTCTATATCCATGGGCCTTGCCACAAAAGAAATTCCTTATATATATATATATATCAAAAGTTTTAATGGACAACAAAACAATGCTTAAACGACACAAACATGGAGACATAAGTGTTAAAAATAATCAACTCAAAATAAAACATTAAAATCCTAGAAATCAACGAGGATAAGCCGTGTACCTCGGCAATGGCACCATCTAATGAACCACATTTTTCACCCCTTTAAGAGTCGCATATTATCGTAGTACAAGAGGCAAAAATGAATCAACAGAACACTACCCCTTTGAATAGGTGGAGAATATTTTCCTTGGTAAGTATACCAAGGTTACATACAGGGACACGAGCCTCTTCAAGGATTAATAAGAAATCAATGTCTAAATTAAGTGATTAATTTTCTACCTAAGTCCATAGGCAAACAATGCATAAAAATCACAAAATGATGCAATGCATGATGCATGGATGAAAATAATGACATGTACTTTTTACTTGACTTTTAAATTTTTAATCATGTCAAAATAAGGAAGAAATTCTACAACATGCAATGCCATGCAAACAAGATGAATATATACAATTATGCCCTTAAATTAATTATTTACTTAAGTAAAAGAGGCGCGGTCAATTTCATAATTCATTTATTGCATCAAAATAAATGTGTAGCTCAATAGTGACATTAAAATGAGTAAGAAAGAGACACAATATAATTTGAATTTAGCAATATGTCCTATGTAACAAATCAATCAATGCTCTCCATCATGTAGAGTGTCAAATTAGCATCAAAATGAAATTAAAATCAATTGAAATAGAATCCATACGCTCAAGATATTAAATAAAGAGTCTAGGGGCATAAACGTAGATAAAAACATGGAAAATAAATGCAAAACTATATCAAAAAGGACATGTGAGGGGCATATTTATAATTTCCAAAAGCCGATCCGGCCCTTTGCAATTTACCCAAGCACGACATGTGAAGCACGTGCACTTGGGGAGGACCTATCTGTAATTTCAAAATCTTGCATGTGCATGTATACAATTTACCAAGACCACACGTGCTTGGCACGCGTACAGGCAAGGCTCGGGGCGAGACTTGGTTGGCTGCAGGTTCGAAAGCCACGTGGAGTGGCGGAGGCTTAGGAATCACCTGGGTCGTCCGATCCAGCTAATCGGATGGTGCATGTAGCTTGTATCCTTCTCCTCCTCCGCAGTCGCAAGGCGGTGACGGATGTGCTCCGACGGCTCCTACTTTGCTCCTCCAGAGTCTATCAGGTTTGCTGAAGGTTGGATCACCTCCACGAGGTGACCATGAAGGTCGTCATGGCTTTGGTAAGCAATGAGGAGGCCTAGATCATTGAGTCGATGGAGGGTCATCGGTGGAGCTGCTCCGGAACAGAGTGTAATGCGAAGCTTCAAACTTTGAATGTGATGTACATGTAGAAGATTAGTATAGTCGAAGCGGTGTGTGTGTATGCGTGAGGGTGTGAGTGGAATGGAGGTCCAGATCGGGTGGAGGAGCGGAGGACCGAGGTCTTCTTCTCCAGCAGGTTTGAGAAGAAGGGGAAGGCAGTGGATATGTTGTGGAGAAGGGGAGAGGATGAGCTGGAGGGTTCGCGAAGGTCAGGGGAGTGTGGTGGAGCTGGGGGGAGGGGGGGTCAATTGAAGGTGAAATCTGGGTGAGGTGAATAAAAAGGAAGAAGCGATAGAGAAAATAAGATAGAAGATCTTACATGAGCTAGAAGATTATCGTCGGCGGAGGTTGCTACTTGGGATGAGCAGTTGAGGCCACTCCGATCTTCACTCTACAAGGGCAGTCTACCCAAGGAGCTTGGAGGCGGCAGATCCACCGTGACATGGTCGGAAAACCATGGGCGTTACACCGAGGCATACAGGTGTCTTCCTCACCTCCATCCTTCACTCCTCTGTCAAAGGAGGAAGGAGAGGGGCTCGACTGTGGCCCGTTATATGGTGGACCACCAGGCAGTGCGACAGAGGAGATGGGCAGCGAAGGGAATGAATGTAAGGGGTGAGTGGGAGAAATGGGTTAAGTTTTGGGTTGCGCGAGGTGTATCGACGATACAAAGGAAGACGATGAAGGAGAACCATTGAATCGAGTGATCCAAGGGCCCATATGGAGGAGATGTGATCTGGAGCGTGCATCGAACGGTGAAGCAAACGCAAGGGCATGGACGAATCAGATCAGAGAATCAGGGTCTGATTAATGGTCGGGGATGCAATGTGTGGGAAAGAGGGGGTGGGCCACGTAGGCAGATAAGAGGGCGCCACACGACCCACTAAGATTATTCAAAAAATTAAACAATGAGAAAATCGAAAATAAAAGAAAGCTGAATCAGGAAATTCAAATCATGAAAGTTGTAGATCTCAATGAGATCTATATGTTTTATGTTGAACAAAGAGCCAAAATCAATCTATAAATAAAGTTAAAAAATTAGAAGTATTTTTAATGAATAAAAACACTTGTTTTAATACTTTTTATTATTTTATGTCTTTTTAATTTCTTTTTAATGCCAAAATAAATATCTAATTTTATGGAGTTTTTAATAAGAAAGAAATAAGAGAAAATGATGAAAAAAAGACATTAATCATGAACAATAATTAGGGTTAATTGTAAACAAGGGGTTAGTTGTTAAAAGTGAATTAGTAATGAATTTTATTGACAAGTCTATGCTAGGATGATAATAAATGAAGTTTGTGATGATAAATCAGAGATTAATCAACTACGTACAAGTCTCCTCTAGGCATGTCTCCATACTACCTCGTCTATGGCAAGCCATGTCATCTGTCTGTAAAACTCATTCATGAATCTTTATGGACACTCAACATGTGTAACTTGGCTTCCAAAAATGCCGGAAAGAATAGAAAAGTTGATTTGAACTGCCTGCTTGAATTCAAAGACTATGCATGTGACACTAGCCTCATGTACAAGGAGAAAGTCAAGAAATGACATGATAAGTATATTCGTAAAAAGATTTTCGAGCATGGATAGGAGGTTTGGTTGTTTATTGTCAAGTTGAGGATATTTTCAGGCAAGTTGAATAGCAAGTGGATATGGCCTTTCTTAGTAGGAACTGTGCATGACAACATAAGCTTATTAATATATGATTTGTCACTTGACGGGCAACCTTTTGTGGTAAATGGACAGTTACTGAAGCACTACTTAAAACATGATACATTCATGTCCGTCGTGGATTCAATATAAGTGGGGTTTCAAGAAGAGCTCCCAGAGACAGAGAGATCATATACTTAAGCTAAAAATTCAGATAAAATTTTATTTTTCTTCTTTTATTTTTTTCCTCTCCTCATTTCTAAATCTTTCGACATGCACTCGTCCCTTTCATCACTACTATACTTAGGATATACTTCATCCTAAGTATAGGGGAGATGAGTGACTCGAGTTGTTCATTCTTTAACCCCTCGCATGTCTCCTCAACTTGTTGATATGTTGGCCTATACTTAGGGATCTCTTACCATAAGTATAGGGGGAGACATACCGAGTTGTAGATCTGTTCATTCCGACCATCGACGCTCCCTACATTTTGCATACAGTCTTCTATACTTAGGATTATTTGATCCCAAGTATAGGGGGGCAATCAACTTCTTATTCTTTTAGTCATTGTCATATAGCATTTCCTATCCTCAGCACGAGTTATGTCTTCCTTTCTCTCTTTGATCGCTACGAGGACATAGCTTAAGCTACGTATAGGGGGTTCGTATATACGATGTATATACTTTAGCCATAACTCAAACTTTACCAGTGCAACCACATTGGCACCACCTGTAGTTGCGTTTCTGTAGTGGTAATTGTGCATTTCTACTGTAGTACAGAGTGGGTTCCCTCTGATAGTGGAAAGGGCTATATGAGGGGTGGAGCCACCCCTACAAAGATATAAGAGGAAAAGGCTGACAGGAGCGTGTAATCCCCGTTGTCAATGGGAATGGCATTGCGAATATAAGTAGGGGAGATAGTTACAACCGAAAAATAGTCTCACATAGAAAACTCACAAAGTACAAGAGTGGGTTATAAGTGGTGGGGATTATTGATTGGAAACTTTGGCTTAAGCATTTCGTCCGATGACGGGTCCAATTAGACCTGAACCCAACAAGTTGTCTGAGCTAAATTTCCTCGATAACGATCCTGGAGCCTAAGCTCAGGACGTTGCATAAATTATGTGATCTATTATTTCATGTATATAGATATATTTTTTCAAGCAATGGAAAAAATGAATAGTGTACTAATTGTGGAGACCTTCTACGGACCTATTAGAGGTAGATCTTCCTAAAGGGCGTGATAACATTAGGACGAGTGTAAAACCATCAAAATTGTGAACGACCTCTTAACATGATTTATATTATAATAGGTACATGGACCCATCAGTATATATGCTTTACAACATAACGGATTTGGTACGTTATTGTGGAATGATCTGAAGGAAAGGTCAGCTAGTCATAATAGTTGGCATGGCAGCGAAAAAAATAGATGAAATCACATGGCACGTGGATCTTTTCCTACCATTTCATCGATATTACACGAGTTTAGACTTACCTATTGAAGCGTGATTCTAATCCTCAAAGCTTCTGAATGAAGAGGCCTCCCGACTCAAGTTTGGTCCAACGAGAGTGCACTTGCGAGCATGATGATGAGTCACATATGCTTCCCGTAATCACGAGCTACAATCCAAGCAAGCAACATCTTGATTTTATCTCAAGAAATCACATGTCTTCTTCACGAGCACGATGCACAGAAAAGAATGGAGTTCCTCGAGCAACCGGTCCGGCAGCACAACTGCAACACAAAAATGATTTTGATCGTCACTAACCTTGGGCAGGAGGATGGTCAAGGATTATAGAGAGAGAGAGAGAGATTTAGCGTATGGAGAGAGAGAGAGAGATTTAGCGTATGGAGAGAGAGAGAATTAATTTATGCAACATTGCATACAACTTATGTACACAAAGAGGGATAAGATTAGCATCGCTTTTATAGCATTTTAGAAGTCCATGGATCCCAATCCATGTGATTTCAATAATCAATGGTTCATATTGATTTGTGTTTTGTTTAGGTCGCAAAAAATACAAAAGAAAACACAAAGAGATAATTTTAGAAACACCTTCCAATTTATATCAATAATTAAATCAATTAATTAATAAGTAAATTAAAAAGCTCCATCCGCTTACCATATTTGGAAGGAGCTATTTAATTATCAACTTTATTAATTAATTGAATAATTGAATAATAATCAAATAATTCCAAATTATGTGTGATAATTACAATTATAGCATTGACTATTAAGAATTAAATTCTTCCATCCAATATTTAATGTATATCATGTTTACATTAAATTATGTAATATGAATCCAATTCACATTAACATATAAATTGTGCATCTCATTCATAATTGTCTCTCTTCGGGATATTGTGGATCATATCCACATTATCCATCATTATCGTGCATAGTGTTATCCTTATTAATCCTATCTATGATAATTAAATCTAATTTAATTATCCAGGATATCTCTCTACACATGTCTAAATAATGTGAATCATATCCACATTATTTGTGATAATTAAATCTTATCTAATTATATAACATTTTGATGCATAAATAAAATTGCTCATGGAATCATTCTCGAACTCTTTCAAGAATTTAGTGCCTTCTCCTCAGATGCTAGGAGATAAGGTCGGGACGACTGTATATGGCATATATATATATAATGACTTGGATAATGAGATCCAATCTCAATCTAAATCTAAAAGGTCGCTCAGAGGTGTCTAATCAAGTCAGACATAATATCCCATCTTCTCATTGCATCAGAATCATATTCAGACCAAAGATCGGATATGCAGTCCATTGAGAGGAGTCACGAAAATCCAAATCTATTTCATCACTCTCTCAAAATGAAAGTGTCATGATATACAATCGTTTAAGATCACATCATCCTTAAGTGTTCCTAACATCGGTACATCCTGCAAACTGGAAGACGTAGAATAAACCCAAAGTTTGATCACTTTTGAACTGTCTCCTTCAGGTTTTTATCATTAAGTTTCTCATTTGATCATTGGGAGTTGGTATCGATCATATGCTTTCCAAAAGTATATATCATACCTACAAATCTTGTCATGCTTCTGATGAATCTGTGATTCATCACATCAAAAGTCAAAAATAGAGCCTTGTTCCCGAGAAAATAGAGGCATATTTCCTTTTATCTTGCATAAATAACACTCATGCATGCATCCATAATTCATGCATTTTAGCAGCTCATCTGCATTTAAATAAGAAGCCAAAAATCCCCTGTACAATATCCCTTCATCAAATAAACTCTTCTCTATAATATATGTATATACTCCTTAATAATATAGGGAAGAAAGCCACAAATCACCCTTGTAAAATAGCCTAAATACCCTGAGCACCCTTGTACATTAAAACACACATAAAGCCCGCATACAGACTCCTACTTAGGTCTACTCACTATTAGAATACTACATATCAAAAGACCTTCAAAATAAAACTAATTTCATTGAAATTGGAGCTTGTATGAGGACCTTCAAAAATTAGTGTAGCTTAATTTCATTCCATTTCATAATCTGACCAAGTTTCATAATTTTTGGACTTCTTTTGATATCTTAAATTGATTTAATCTCAACTTGGCTGGATTTTTGCATGTGTCTGCATTGAAAATTAAAATAAAAAAAAAATTGTTCCCCGAATATCAAACACTTGTAAATTGTTGTAATCAACCTAAGGAGACAGTTGCCTCCCTGAGATCGACCTTGGACTCCACCAAGTAAAAAATATCACTGCTTAAAATTGACCCCAAAATCTGTCTTAAGTGGTATTTGATCAACCTCCCGTATCCGACTGCAACGAACACTTAAAATTGATTTGGAACATTAATTTGCCCGAATTAACTAAGGGTGCGGGAGGCGTATCAGCTTCCAAAGCAAGATGCCCATCGATGGAATTTGATTGGTCCTCAATATCTCATGAGTGAACTCTTGTCTTCCAGTTTAGTGGTGAACATGTATGATCCCTTTGAGAGATCGTATTGCTCATATGTCCTTGTATGCACACCAGCTCGTCGCTCAGAAGACGGGGCTGAGGAGCCGTCTGTGCCTCCTGAAGACACAAGAGCTGGGTCTTCATGTCGCTCAGAGTTTGTGCCATTTGCTCCATCTGAGTTATGCCCTGGCACTGCTTCTTCTCTATTATCTCCATGCGGTCCAACTTCTCGCTGATAATCCCCATGTCCGCAGTGGCCGACTCTGCCTGTGCGGCCGCAACTGTGGACGAACTGGATGGACCTGCATCAACCCGTGCTATCCGCTGATACTGCACGGATCCTGGCGGCTGCTGAGATCTCTGAGTGTACAACCGAGTCTGGGACATCACCATGTAATTTTCTGCCATCTCCTCGTAGATGGCCCAGACTTGGTTGTGGTCCTTGGCAAAGTAGGACCCGCCGCAAGAAGCATTCACCAGACCCTGAAGCTCTGGTGTCATCCCACTGAAGAAGCTCTGAACTAGGTTCGGCTTCGAGATGTCGTGGTGTGGGCATCTATCCAGAAGCTCTCTGAACCTCTCCCATGCTTCGTGAAATTGCTCATTAGGGAGCATGGAGAAGTTGTTGATCAGGGCCCTCGCTGCATTCGTCCGCCCGAGTGGATAGTACTTGTTCAAGTACTCGGTGCGGAGCTGATCCCAGGTGTAAACAAACTTCCCTAGATGTTTCAGCCAGGCGGCTGCTCTATCTGCCAGTGAAAAAGGGAAGGCCATCATTCGAATCGTATCTTGGTCCACATGACGGTCGTGGACAGTACTGCAGATCATCAAAAACTCCTGGAGATGGAGATGGGGTTCCTCAGTGGCAAGCCCGTGAAAGTGAGGGAGCATCTGTAGGGTGTTCGGAGGGAACTTGAAATCCCCCACGATAGCAGGTACCACCACCCAATGATGCATCAGTGTAGATCCGGGGTTGTGAAGCTCCCGCATCGTTCTCGGTGGTCCTCCTCCGGCGGCGGCTGCCGCTGCGGCAGCTGCTGCTGCGGCTGCTGCCTCTGCATCAGCGTCAGGAATGTCCTCGGGCTCGCTCGGCTCGTCTCGCTCTCTTCGGAGCCGCTCCATCTCTCTTCTCATCTCAATCATGAAAGCCCCCTGATCGCGTAACTGCTGCTGAACCATCTCTAATGATGCGATCAGGGTGGAGTTGATCGCTCCCTGGTCTAAGACAAAATGTTCGGGCTGGCGATCGTCTGAACTGCCGGCTCCAGCCATAGTGACGTCTGCAAAATCAGAAGAGCCCAACTCAGGTTCGGTCAAATGAATTCGTCTCTCCTCGGGCTCATGTCTCTCAGGAACAGAAGAAAGGGGATCGAGGGGGAACAGGGTGGATTCGAACTCGGGCCCGGAGAGCTGGTCTCGACTCTCACGGGCCAACCTAGATGATGGAGTAGACGCGCCTGAAAGCGGTGCAGCCAGAGGCTGCCTAAGAGATCGTCTGCCCATCATCTTGATCTTGGCGAGTTGGGCGGATGGGATCTGGAGAAAATATGATCGCAAGCAAACCCCTGGTTCACCAACGCAACACAATGTTAAGACCGTGAAAGATCGGTCAATTTATCTTGTCAATTTTATTTGGTGAACATCCAAGATATCAGAGCGATTACGTGACCTGCTGGGATACCCGATACTCTCTCAACCGACTGTCCCGCACAGAAGAGTCGGTAATCAGTCGAGATGAGCACCGGAGGGCTTTACCTAGTGTTCGGGTCACTCTCTCGCACAATCAAACCAAACAATGAGGGGGTTGCTCTCCCCAAGACAAATTTTTATGGTGAGTGTCTTTTAGGGTCAATAATGTTATCCAGTCCCAATTTTTTTGTTTTTCTTTTTTTTAAATATTTTTCAAAATAAATACAGGCGGCCTAACGGTTTTTCCAATTCTCCTGATGATTAATAATCCAAACACAGAGGGAGAAGACGAAAAAGCCGATGCACGGAGAAATCAATGATGCATGCAGAGAAAGAAATGCGTACCTTGTCTCCAGCACTCTACATGCAAGTGATCCGCGCAGAATTTAAAGACAGAAATAAAACTACCTAAATGGTGCAGCGGGAAAAGCCGAGTCCTAGATGAGCAACTTCTATTGATCGTGAAGAACAATAGTTAGCTAATCGAATAGAGTCCGGAGTCCGATCTTGGGAGTCACTCGGTGCCCGCCACAACGGGTCCTGCCAGCGCTGTATGTGACTCCTCACGGCACGTGGTCTCAAATCCAATTTCACTAACTTTTTCAATGAATTTTATTAAGGTCCAATTACGTTCTATAGGAACAGATATTCTATTAGGTGTTGGGCCTTAAAAATCTACGTCACAATCAACATAAATTCCTAAATCTAGGGGCTCGAGGAAAACCGCGTAAACACCGGAAAAGGCAGCTAGCTATGAAAACCACGATAAAAGCCGCGAAAATCAGATGGGTCCCCCGAGCACACCGGTGCTCGGTGAAACAGACCCGCTAAGTTACAAATGTCCAAAAGTGTCCAGAGTTCAAGTCCTAAATTATTACAACAAGAATAATGTTCTCTCTCTCTCTCTGAAATTAAAAATCTCTGCTCCTCTCTCTCTCTTCCTGCTCCTCTTCCCGTGCGGGTCCTCAAAAAGTATACTCCAAGATCTCCACGTAGTACCTCGCACAAAAATCAAAGAGAGAGAATGGTCAGAAAACAACAATAATATAGAGAGAGACAAAATGGAAAACTGACTACAAAGCCGTGGTCCCCGGCAACGGCGCCATTCTGATCACCGCCCAAATGACAGAGGTAAAAGGTCTAAAGAAATAAATCACAATGTCGTTGCGACCTCAATCAAATGGACTAAGTAAATCAAGAAAAATAATCAACCACTCGAATAAGATAAAATCAAGCAAGCACAAGAAAGAGCGGTCTAGCTATTAGGTTTAACCTGGTATAGCTCCCAGGGTCGAACTCAAGGAGCACAGATTGGCCTTACGGCCTACGATGTAGTCAAGTATCCAAGGAAGTCTTTTTTAGGGTTTTTATTTGTTTTTGAATTTTTTTTTAGATTTTTAAAAGATGAGAAATGACAGGAAGCACACAAACACTGGACTTCAACAATTTATACACCACACAAAATGATGCAAAAATTCCAGAAAATTGGTTTTTAGGTTTTTTATGTTTTTTACTGTTTTTGGTGAATTTTGGGATTTTTCTAATGGATAAAATAATTATTAAAAATCAAACAATGCAAAGAATGTAGGGTACTGTCCAGCAAGGCTTAAGATCCAAAAAATAAAATAATTTTGGATCTCAAACAGCCCTGAAGGTAATTTTCCTAAAAACTATGAAGAATAAGGAAAATTAGGCACCCTAATTATTATTTTTGGAGTTTTAATTTTTTTTATTACAATTTTTATGAGTTTTTAGGAATTTTCAATTTTTAGGGTTTTTAAATGACGAAACTTAGCCAAAATTGGCTAGAAAATCAACCAACAAGCAAATAACAGTACCTAATTTTTTTAGAATTTTTGGTGAAGTTTTTATATTTTTTTTGGTATTTTTAAAGTCAAACAGTAGCAAAAATATGGGTTTTCGAATTTTTAAAAATAATAAATGAAATCCAAAATGTCCCCAAAAATCATAGAAATTCCTACACCATGGCAGGAGCCATGTGTCAAAATTTCATTGGATTTGGAGTTCGTTTGATATTTTATTCAAAAATAAAGATGGGGCACTGTGCACAGGGACCTAAGTGCAAATACCCAAAAGTTCTGGGGTCCTGGTGCAAAATACCCAAGAAGTCACGTGTCAAGCACGTGTCTGGGGCACACAGGTACCTAAATGTAAGAAAAATAAGTTCCAAGGACCTATTGATAACTCATATCAAGAGTCCAGGGGCTTATATGCAATTTACCCCAAAAATAATTCGCACATGTTCAAAATCAATGCTCACAGGGGTATAAATGCAATTTCACAAAACATTTTATTCATTGAATAACATCCAGAACTACAAGGGGTTCTATGCAAATAACCCAACAAAACACGTGTCAAGCACGTGGGTCTCTACTGGCAGGGGTATAATCGCAAATAAAATTAAGTCCGAGGTCCTTAATGCAAATAACCCACAAAATAAACAACGTGAATTAGAAATTACAAGACTAAAATGAAATACGACAAACAGAGGGGGCCCTATGATATTTACCCCTTTATTAATAGCCAACGGTCGGATAGGCGCCACGTGGTTGATCGAACGGTCTGGATGGCGGCGCCTCTTCTCTCTTCTCCTCTTCGGCTCTGATCAACGGTGGGGAGAGGTCCACGTGTATGATCGGACGTATGAAACGCTGGCACCTCTCTCCTCTGCTATCGATGGTCCAGATGCGATCCTCAAATGGATCAACGGTCGCTGCTCCTCCACAGATGAACGGTCACGATCAGATCTGGAGCAGAGGGTGCATCGGACGGCTCTGGAGGGTCCTCGAAGAACTGGTGGCCGGCGAACTTCGCCGGCCTCGTGAAGGTGTATCCGCCCTCCTCAGCTGCGCCTGAAGGTCGGAGAAGCTCCGCTGAACGATCCCGCAGCTGCTGGTGGTGGCCAAGAGCCCAACCGAGCCCTGAGGGGCTCCGGCGAGACCTGGCGGCTCGAAGCTCCTGGCTGAATGGCGAAGGGCCTCAGACGCCCTCGTTTCGACCTGCAAAGTAGGCAAGAAGCTTCGCGGGTCGAGGGCAAAATGCCTCGACCCAAGAAGGCGGGGTGAAGGTGGGAGGTGCGGCGTGGCGGAAGAGCTCCGGCGAAGCGACGGCGGTGGAGCTCGACTCCCAGATCCTGTGCGATCTGGGTTGTGCGAATGGGTGAAGAAGGTGCGTGGGGACACGGTGAAGGTGATGGAATAGTCGGAAGGTCGAGATGATAAGCGGAGTGATCGGAATCGAAGAAGTGCGTCGGAGAGGGGATTTGGGCGTAATCGAAAATTGCTCTAAACTAAAGGAAACTACGGCTACCTGATGGATGCTGGAGACTGTGGTGGAGATGGGCTATCTCCTGGTCGTAGCTTCGAAGGGCGTCAAGGCCTGAAGCTCGGTGCTCAACGCCGGCGGCGGAGCAAGTACGGCGAGGTTACGCCGGATCGATGGTTTTCGCTCCCTCGCCTCACTGCAACACGGGCTAACGCTCGCTGTCACTCAGGCGGAGCCAATGGAGGTCACGGGGAAGGAAGAGAAGGGCCAAAGATGGCGCGCGAAGGCGGCGGAGGTGAAGGATATAAGTGTGACCGGGCGATTAGGGTTGCGTGAGGACAGCAAAGGAAGGTGTAGATTGATGGCTGAAGATCCGGCGAGGGAGAGGGATGTGCGGCGAAGAATTTGGGCGCGGGGGTTGAGTGGAAGACAGCCTGGATGCGCGTGCATAAATCGGCGAAGGAGGCGCGGCGTGCATGGTCCAGAATAGGAAAGGGGTCGCGGGGGAGTTGACCGGGGTCAACATTCCCCCGTGGACCAACCAGACTCTGCCACGTGTTGTTAATTTTTGTTTTATTTTTTTAGGGTAGAAATAGGCTGAATTAGAGAAAACTTAAAACATGAAATATTTTTCTTTTATTTTTTTCTATTTTTTGGGTGATTTTTAATTAATTTTTGGGAATAAAAATAGGTTAGCTCTATATATAGGTATATGTACACTGCATGGATTTTTATTTTTGATTTTTTTATTTGTTATTTTTTGTGTTTTTATGCTCATTTTGTATTTTACAAGATAAAATATGGAATAAAAGAATATTTTTATTTTATTTTTATCACATATATACAAGGGTGAAATAAATAAATGAATACATTTATATACATGGTATTTATACAATGAATTTTTGTATTTTTCATTTTGTGAATTTTTATTTGATTTTTGTTTTGTTTCTTGTTATTTATTTTATTTACAACATGTAACAAAGAATATTTACAAAAATTTTGGAAAATAATTGAATTTATTTATAGGGTTAAATAAATACAATGATGTGGTTTATACACAAGGTGAAGGAAGGGTATTTTTGGAATTTTTGATTTTTATCTTTTTATTTTGTTTTTAATAAAATATACACAATATGTTCAAGCATATTTTTGGTTGAGGAAAATATATAGTTTTATGTATTTACAAATATATACAAATGAGCTCCTATCTCCCTCTACTTTGGCTTTTATGCGGTCAGGCCCATGCTGAGCCCTCCCTTGGGTTAGGTTGCTCAATATTTATTCTAAATATTTCCCTCTTTTTCTTTTTGCTCTTTATTCTTTTTATTTTGTGCACAAAAACATGCTAATTATAGGCTTTTACACAATGCATGCTTTTGGTAATTATTTGTATTTACACATATCTACATGTACTTGCAAAGGGTTTTTGTAGCTAAAATAGAAGAATAAAGAGTGATGAATGGGTATTCATCAGTGGTGAACATGTATGATCCCTTTGAGAGATCGTATTGCTCATATGTCCTTGTATGCACACCAGCTCGTCGATGTATAGATCTTGATTAAATCATCAACCTAATGGGTCGCCTAATGTACATACTCAAATATATAGTAGTACATCTATCTTCGGTTAGAGGATGTGTGCCTATATCGTGGCAGCATACGACATAGGTCTTAGCTATCTCGATCTCATTAGTCAATGCTTTGACATAACACATCCGCACCTCCGAATCTCTAATTCCTATGCAGAGCACATGCATCAAGAGGTCAGTCGGATATCAGCCTCTGGAGTAAGGATTGACATCTCCTTCTATGACTGGAGATTCTCTCGTGACAATCATTTGATGGTGATGCTAGATGACTTCTCAATCTAACTCTTTAGATATCATTTCAGTACCAGCCTCTTGATCCAACTATTGAATCAACAGCTATATGATTATCAAGATGATCATGACATGTAACTCTAATTGTACGAAAGGGCCTTTAAGTGTATGCATTTATTAATCTCATGCATGGATTGAAAAACAATAACTTTTATTGATATAAATAAAATGATTACATTAACATTTATTGTAGAAATTGTTCGTCCATGGCTCACATGTCCAACATGATCATCAACATTGCCTCCATACACGCTTCTTTATGATGGGTGTGTTACATTCTCCAATGGTTCCCTTCTGTCATGAAATGTGATTTTTCTTGCAGCTTCCCTTGGTCACTGATACAACCCCGGAAGGAATGAGATTGCAGGACTCAACTTACTAATAATGTATCAGATAACAGATAAACAATCTAATGCCCGGTACATCGAACCTGGACATACTCCTTCCTAGGTGCAACGAATCTGGACCTTTTCAATAGACGTCCTTAATTTGGTATACTTGCCCTACATAAGGCAACGTGACCCCTTTGTTTGGTTGCCACGGGCTCTGAAACTTCTGGTCGCATCTTTGCCACTCGTTTGCAGCACAATTAATCCAAAGTCGATCATAGCTGCAAAGCTCCTTCAAGAGGTCAGTGAAGGCTTCTCGAAACACGCGGCATATTCCTTCTTATCCTCCTCTGACTTCATATGTTTTCCCATCTGCTGCCTTATCTCGACTTCTAGATCTGTAGATTACTGCATGTATCAATTCGGGGGAAGGCCTTCTATTAGATTATTATAAGTTCATGTGTCTCGTTTCCCCGGACGCATGCGTTAGAAAAGAAGAATCCTGGCATGAGATTAGCTTATATACAACTAATTACATCTGGAATGTATACAGTATTGTTCTCTTTTATAATGATACTGTCAGCCCTTCTTTGGGCGACGCTCTCTCTTGAACTCCCCTTATTTTCTTTCTAAGTTTTCTAAGATTAAGTGGTTTCGTATGGCCTTCAGATTATATCCTTCTTTTTTAAATCGTGCCATTTTGGGGGAACTTAATCTCTTTTCCGGGTCATAAGAAATGCGAGTTTAAATCAAAATTCGTTGACGAATACTTGAAGGCAAATTTTCTTCTTATTCCTACGCTGGAATGATGAACAGGAAAAGATGCATGATAATTTCTATGCAAAAGCAACTTAGGGAATAGTATGTAATAATAACAGCATTCTGAATGCGTATGCAGAAAACCTGAAACCCTAATATAAATTGCAACCTTTTCGTTTCATATTTTTCCTAAATAATTGATACTTTGGCATCAGCATTGAACAGGTTACGTACTGAACAGGCTGACAGTCTTTAATCAGAAGTAAATGGAGAAATTTCATATAGAAATTGCATTCCTTTCTCATCATGATCGGGTAATCTGTGCAGTATACTGAAATTGAACTTTCATTCGTATATGATTTAGATCCAGGAATTCAACTAGCAAATCCTGCCTTCCGATTAGTAAATCCAGGAATATTCCATTATGCTCCTCTCACTGTTTTAGCAGTTATAATGCTCGTGAAGTCTCTCCAGAATATGCCCTTTGCAAGTTCTGGATTCCACTGGGCATGGTGGTTTGACAATCTATCTCGATTATCCCATGGTTAGATAGATGGGTAACCTTTTGTTACAGTTGGGGACTTGGAATACGAATTACTCTACTTGTTAGAACCAAAGTAGGTAGAGATATTGATATCAGGATCCCATTGTCATGTCCAAGGCAAATTAACAATATGATAACTACAAATAATTCCTTATATATATCATTTTAAAAACATGTCCAAATTAGCAGGACAATTACATTATGCACTTCCAACATCTAAATATAGGTCCAGTTAATTAATACATTCATTTTAATCATCGTGTGATTAGATAAACACAATCCGGAATAAATAAAGAAACAAACAAAAGATAAAAATAGCAGAAGAGGGTTGTGTCTTTTGAATTTGGAAGAAAGAAAGAAATCATAATTGTGTGGTAATAAGCGTTTTTCGTATAGCGTGGTATTGAATTTCCAGACAACAATGTAATTAAGAGAGTCGGAAAGTGCAATAACATTGTATTATATTATGTATTATGTATTTTTTTTATTTACACTAACTTTGCCATTCAAAAGGGATTGACGGCGCAGCTTGTTGCCCGTCTTCCATCAATCTCTCTCTAATAACTTTATGTTTATGTGATATAAATCTGCTCTCAGCATACTTGTTTTCATGTATTAAGCAATTTTGTTTTTAAAAACTTAGATTTCTAGCTCCTCTAAGATAATCCAGTATCTTATCTTGTGCAAAAAGTCCACAAATCTCTTAGTCATATGTATAAAAAGGGCAACATTTACAAGCAATCTTACCTTTTTACTACCAAGATTAAAATCTTCCAACCGAACCGAAACAATGCATCGTCCCTTGCAAATCTGGCAACTTTAGCCTCGAGAGTAAAATCTTCCAACATATGTATCCATCGTTTCTCATGATGTCGACATATACTGTTTGTTCAGCTTCTCGTGCTATATGTACAAGGATAGCCACAA
Source organism: Ottelia alismoides (assembly GCA_037367405.1). Classification (NCBI taxonomy): domain Eukaryota; kingdom Viridiplantae; phylum Streptophyta; class Magnoliopsida; order Alismatales; family Hydrocharitaceae; genus Ottelia; species Ottelia alismoides. Next base: position 100,463 of record JAZKJV010004045.1, on the reverse strand, counting down.
GTGATCGGCAGGTGATCACAATCTCGATCCTCACCATGACCGGCAACGTCGAGCACCGCCTCCGCCGACGCTTCCTCCTCAATGACGAGCATGACTACACGAGCGGCAGCGACCACGATGCCGCCGACCCCTCCTTCTCCTCCCTCCTCAACGGCTTCTTCTTCTCCTCCGAGGACATGCCGCCGGATAATTATGACCGTAATCCCGATCCCTTCATGGAGCCGTCAATGCCGCCTCCCAGGGCATCTTTGCCGGCGGCGGATATGTTGCACGACATGGTGAGGCTACCGCAAGGGGACCGCTTCGGTAGGGCGCTGGAGAAGGAGGTGACCAGAGCGGTGGAGAAGCTCCGGGCTGTGAGGGGGGAGGGGGACCGCGGGGTGTTACTGAGGGCGGTGATGGGAACCCTGAGGGAGGTGGGCTACGACGCGGGGGTACGCAAGGCGAGGTGGGGTAAGGCCAAGGGGGTCTCCCCCGGCTCTTATGACTACATCGACGTGGTCCGGTTACAGCCTCGTGGAGGGGAAACAAGGTACGTTCGAGATACATGGATTGCACGTTTAATTTCATATGCTATCGAATCTAACTGTAGTATTAAACTTGGATTTCAGGTACATTGTGGATGGGGGCTTTGCAGCCGAGTTCGAGATCGCGCGGCCGACGGAAGAATACGAGGCTGCGCTCGCCGAGCTGCCGGAAGTGTACGTGGGCTCGCCGGAGGAGCTCAAGAAGGTGGTGACCATCATGGCGGACGCCGCCAAGAGGTCTCTCAAGTCGACGGGGCTCCACGTGCCGCCGTGGCGGAAGCGCGACTACATGCGCATCAAATGGCTCGGCCCGTATAAGCGCACCACGAACCTTGTCCACTCCGACGGTGCCTACCCGGAGCCTGTTGCAGCCGTGCGGGTGGCGAAGGGTGAGGTGACGTGCCGCACGGTTGGGTTTGAGCCGCGGCAGCAGACCGTCCTCCCGATGGCGGCGGTGTCTAGATGAGCTCAGTGAAGTGGATATAATGTAGACATCTTGAGATCCAGTGGATTGTGAGAAGATGAACGATGTAAAAAGAGGCAATTTTGCAGCATCAGAAGACCGCGTTCGATCAAGCTATGCTTGAGACGTGACAAGCTTGATTTGCAGAAGAACACATCCCGATACACGGGAAAATTGTTTCGAAGGAACACGAAGAAGTATTCTATACGATTATGACAGCCCCCCTGTAGAAGGGAATAGATGTCCGCGTTTGTTGCGATCAAATGATCGGAATATACGACTGTTTGATTGCGTGCGAAACTTCAAAGAACCAATCCATGTATTGATAGATGTAGATACAAGATCTTTGTATATTTCGAAGTTGTTTCCATATGCTCAGTAGTACTTTTGTTGATGATTCTATACAAATATATTCGATTATGAGGGCAAAATTATCCCTCACTTGTCCAGCACATCCCTTTTTTTAACAATAGATTTAAATCTAAAAATGCAGCACTCTCCCACGTAGTATCCCATGTGCAAAGAGGATTTATTACACATCACATGCTGTAACACGCAGTAGAGAGGATAGTTTGTTGCAGGCTGAAATGCGAAATGCGGCAGGTTTTGCAATAGCCGTGTGCACCGCGCACGATTTTACATTTTTTGTGGGTCCGTACCGTGCAAAATCGTGTGAACCGCTGAATAATGATCGAGCGGCTCATGCCATCACAGTAGGGACAGCACCACAGCCGACAATCCGCCTCCAACACGCAGGGATCATCCGACCCAACCCCCTATGAGGATCGTCCGATCCCCACCGGACGGATCCCTGCTGTTACCTACCACCATCTTCCTTGAAGTCGCTACTGCCACTGATATCCGCCTCTCTCTCAAGCATCCGTCGCTGATCTCCACTGCTCTCTCGAGCCTCTACCACCTCCTCCAGCAACTAACAACCCCCGACACAATTCGACTGGCCATCAACACCACCTTGAGATGAGGAAGCTCGGCCCTCCATGGCCGTCCTCCACCAGCAAAGAAAAACATCTCTCTTTGCAAAGAGTGAGCATTTGCCAAAGGAAGGTATAGAGAGTCTTTTTATCTCAATCGTCCACCACATATTGTAAAGTTGGCATATCCACGCACAGAACAACCTATGTTGCGGTTTCAACCAACTGCTTTTAAATTCCAACTAACTTTGAGCAGAAGTTTGGACGAGAAGTTTGCCACTGACAGACTCTAGTATTGTAAAGCGTAATTTGAATGGAAATGCCTTGGACAAGCAGATTGTTGACATAAAGGATCGAGTCATACAATCCGTTTACATTGAGTGTGGAAGACTGTGGTCGAGGTTTTTATCCAATCACGTTGTCACCTAAAAATCGTCGTGTCCATTTGTGAATTCTTGATTATCTTTGTGATTGGACATTAATAATGTGGTTAGTTTGTGTAGTGAATCGCAGGCTTTCTAATTGTTTGATTCAAATTGATAAACTTCTGCACATTGATAATTCTATATCAAGCCAGCCCCAAGCCTCATACCATTGTTGACCACCGCATGGTCGTCTTCTCTCTGGGCACCACTACTCTCATGAAATCCACACACAATTGCCGGTGATACTTTGACGCCGCGCACCCACTAGTGCCAATCTCTACTTTCAAAATACCACCACCTTTGTCATGGTCTCGAGCTAGCAGCCCTAGGGTTTCGAGCTAGCAGCCCTAGGGTTTGAAGGTTGTCATCTCGTTTGTTCTCCATGGTACTCGTGAAGCACCGATCCCTTGTCCTCAATCCTGTTCCTCTAATCCAAACGGAATAAACTTCAATTCCAAGAAAGTATATCTTCTACCAAAACATTCACATGGGAAGCAGAAGTTATTTTGAAGGAAGCTATTCAAGAACGAGCTATTAGCTCAGTGGTAGAGCACACCCCTGATAATTGCGTCGTTGTGCCTGGGCTGTGAGGGCTCTCATCCACATAGATAGTTCAATGTGCTCATCAGTGCATGACCCCCTCTGTTGCCCTCAACGATTGTCAATGAGTTCCACTACCACCCATTGCTGCTCTCGGCAAGTAGAGAATCAAATTTTAATAGAATACCACTTCCAGATTTCCACTTTCTTTTTTTATTTGGTATATTTACACCTATAACCTTGGGTAATTTCGTAATTAAAATCATATCCCACGTAATTGTGAATTACACGAGAAATCCCGAATAGTCACTCTGTCTCACACACATAACCCTCTGTTAGTTTTCCCTTTAACCCAACCATATCATTGGGTTAATCTAACCTATTGTCTATCTAACGGCTATTAAAAATTTTAAAAAATAGAAATTCTAACCCCCTCCGATGAATTGCCATTCATGCACATTTATTCATTCATTTTAGGATGTAATACCTACATAATGCATGTAAATATCATTAACACTCATGAATTAACACATGTATATTCATATGTATATTGTGTATCAATACATATAATTAAACTTGAAAATGAAGGGATAAATAAAAGAAAACTAAAGGAGGTGTCATGAATACTGACTGAACTTGACCCTCGAGAGTAAGTCAAGTCTTGACTTAACCGACAAGGAATAAAGTAGGGGGAGATAGGGGAGAAATCATGTGAAAAGAAAAATCAAAACCCTAATTCACTACAAAAAAAGATGTGTATTGGTGTGCACATGTTGGCTCGTAATGTGCACGCTAAATGCACGTCACGTGCACACCCTTACAGTGGGCGAGCATATGTGTTCGCTCCATGTGTGTTCGCTGATAAGAGAGTCTCCATGGCAGGTGGGCGAGCACATGCGAACGCTATGTGCTCGCCTGCTTATGGGCGTGCACACACATGTTCGCCAACGTGGTCTCCTGCAAGTAATATGACGATCAAATGTAGAGCTCTTGGAAAGCACATGTGCTCGCCAAAACTACAATGCTGAAAAAAATATACATGTTCGACGAGGTTTAGACATCCCGTTGACCCTATAAAGCCTGACAAGAAACCACTGCATGTGCTTATTAAATCGAGAAGAGTATCTTTAATATGCTAGTTCACCAACTAATTTAACTAACTTTAACATGTCAAACTCACACAATATATATGAAGTTACAAACTAAACATTTAAGTTAATATGAAATTTTAGCATATATGTAAATGCATCATATTTAAGAGCTAAATACTACAAATATTTGTTCGAAAGATTCCACAATTACAAGTACAACGAATTATACTATCAAAGTTCATACAAATGAAAATACTTGCTAAAAATCTACAATGGAACAAGACAAAAATTATCAATCATTTCTTTTTTGATCTAAAAATTTTTGAAATTAAACTCTGCTTTGCTTTCTTTTTCTCCTTCTCCTTCTCCTTGAACCTGGCATACATGTATGCCTCTTCTTCTGGGTCATTCTCCTCCTCCTCTTTGTCATACGATTCAATCTCCTCATGTTGATGTGCATGCCCTTGTGACCTATATTATGGAAGATATATATATATATATATATATATATATATATATATATGATATGCATATGAAGATATAGAAATATGAAATTATTACTCATTCTAAGCAGTATACTTACATGTATGCTGTGAAATCTTTTCGGAGTTTCGTCACCCGCTCCACCATCATCGCCATCTAGGACTCCATCTGCAATGATGTTTACGACGACTGTGCTTGTGTATACGATGGCTGGGTATAAGTAGAATACGAATGATGATGTTCCTCCACATAATATGGAGGAAGACCACCAAGCGTTTGTTTCCTGTTCGCTACAACATCCCTCTCCTCCAACACCTTATAAAATTTTGATTGTTTAATATGCATTTATATATAAAAAATGAATATAGATAAATAATATTTATCTTTACCTGCTTCTAAATTACTTTATCAAATGATGGTTGCTCCCCATTTGGATCACCACCCTATTTTTCTACAGATGGTACCAAATAACGATCATGAAATACAAATTGAAAAAGAGAAAATTAAATTATAATATATCTTTGAAATTGCAAATAAATAAAAAGACTAACCAACAATTTTCCTGCTTCAGGACTGGACCATTGAGACTCTCCCTCTTTCCCACTCATGTGGGACTTAGACCACCACTCCTGAAATGAGAGTTCTCTTTCCAACCTAGTTGCCTGAAAATTAAATATAGAAATATAACAAAATGGTACTATACTAAGTTAGATTTGAAAAACTAAATTTTAAATTAAATTATCAGCTCCGCTCTAATCTAATTGTGACATTTAGATCCATTTGTTGATTTAATCCTTTGTTTTTGACGGTTTATCCTTCCCACCATTGATCTCCTTCCAAACTCAGTATCTGCAATAAATACATCATAAAAACCCACTCACCTGCAAGGAATATATTATGAATATTAACTATTTTACAAATTACATCATAAATTATTAAAGTAATACAATACATATCCTCCATGCACCATGTTGGCGGGAACCTCTTCATCTCCTCAAAAGTTCATCTCCTCGCATCCCGTCTTCGCATGCGAGTCTCTCCTTGGCTTGAAAAATGTATCGCTCATTCTCTTCTCCACCAAACGAATAAAGGCTCAACGATAAGCCTCATTCCCCAGACCCGAAACTAGGCGATACCTATTTTGAAAATCATTGCAAAATATCAGAAGAAAATATGGCAAAAAATTTCAAAGACATCACTTAAAAATTATTCTTACCAGAAACATCTCAAACAATCTCTCCTGCTCGGTAGCAGGAATGCGACACCATCGAAATTGCATGCTAGTCAAGTGTGTCTTGATTATATTGGTTATTTCCTTTGCCACCCTGTTGCTATTCAAAAAATCCCTGCATATTTTTATAAAAATTGTAAATAATATACAATCTATATTTTGGTAAAGTTAAAATGATAAAATTTATTAAACCCGTACATCCCATCTGCAGTAACCTCCAACAAAGGGTAGGACTCAGAAGTCTGTCCAGCTCCAATAGTTAAAGGCACGGAGGTGCTCGGGTGTCCAGAAGAAGGCGAATCAGAATCCATCAAGGTCCGTGCAACTATCGAGATTGGGATCGAGCATGCAGCAGGAGCGACTGAGGTAGATGGCTCTCCATAGACGCCTCCATAAAAAGGATGAAGAGTATAACCAAAGGACTCGTAGTAGGCTATGACCCATCGAACCTTGTCAAACTGTGACTCTAAAGCAACATCTGGGGCCGACTGCTTATTGGAAGAAGGTGTGTCTGAGGAGGATGGACGATTGGATCGATGAGATCCTTGAGAGTCGTCACGTCCAAAACCAGCAGTGTAATGATGATGTAATAGTTAATTACAAAGTTATTAATGAACATTTTTACTAATTCGAGTACAATATTTAAATAAAACTTACAGTTAATCTTCATCATGTAATTCTGTTGAATTATAGCATATTTCTTCGATTTCTGAGTTTTCTGAATCATCATTTGTGGAGTATGAACCATCTTGTAGATCAACACATAACACATCATTATCAGCCAATCAAATCGACTTGATGATTGGGACTTCTTCTGTTATATTTATTCGCTCATGAGTCGGTGTGAATGCTTCATATATATCATCTTCATGATGAGTGTATTCATTAGAAATATAGCCTCAAGAATTTATCTTCACGACACTTAAAGTTTCAATGCTCTTTCTCTTCTTTGACACTTGCGGGAGATAACAAACTTGGTCCGCTTGAGAAGCTAGAACAAAGGGTTCAAATCTACTTATAATTTTTCCTGGTATCACATCGACAATGTTATTTCTCTTATCGAGCATTACGCCTCCATTCGGTTCGTACCAATCACACAGAAAGAGAACTACTTTATCAAAGCCTGGAATACTATATTCTACTTCTAGTATCTCTTTTAATATTCCATAATAATTCATATGATCTTCCTCATAACAAGATCCATGAACCATCACTCCGTGATTTTGAGTTGTTAAATTGTTGGGACCGGAAGCGATACCAACTCTGCTCTGATACCAGTTGATGGGATCATGATTCGCCGATATCGTCTCCTCTCAGATACCGGACCCCTGGATACGGAAGCGGATGTAGATACTGATGCAGATACGCAATCGATCACCATCACAGAAGCACGTGAAGAAAAGAACAACTAGGTATAACGATGGTCGGTCACCTCTCACGACCACCAGAGAAGAAAGATCACTAAAAGAAGAACGAGTACAAGTCTCTCCGTTCCCTCGCTCTCTTCCTCTCTTCATATAGCCCAAATACAACCCCATAGTCATATTCCCAATAGGACTATAAATAGAATACAACTCAACTACTATTAGAATTAGGAGTCCAATCTCATTAGGACTCCCAATCCTAATATGACTCAAATCCTATCAATCTCCCCCTTGAGTTGAATTCCATCATGATCTCTTCATCGTCTTGGGTTTGTACTGGGTCATCCTTGTCATCTGCAAGTCTCGTTAGCAGTGACTCACCAACTCTGGGTGATGCACCCGTCACTGGACGCCCTCGACGTGCCTTCTCTCGAACACTCGCACAACTCAGTATTGTGCCTCATGATGCGGCACTACAAATCTCTCGTGAATGGAGATTATGCCGACATCCGCTGGTAAAGCGAATCGCACTCGCTTCTCCCTTTTTCGCGCTTCTACAGCAAAGATGCCGATAACCTGCCGCTCTCTCATCGTACTGGTCGTCTTGGGAATAACTGGAGCTCCATCACTTGTCACGACCCTTCCCTCGAGCTTATACACCTTATTCGGGATCCTCATCATCTAGAAGTCTTGTTAGCAGGAACTCACCACCTCTAAGTGATGCACCCATCATTGGGTGACCTCAACATACCACCTTGCAAGATTTTTTGCCAGCCACTGCTAGCAGAATTCTTCGATGCTTCTGGTCGATTCTAAGAGATCATCATATCATGGCTTCTGCGGATTGCGCATCTGTTGCATCGCATCATCTCATCGACGTCAAACATCGCTCTGATCCGTCGTATCGTATCCCTCCAACAACGATGAACCCGGTTCTGATCCGCCACATTGTATCCTTTGTTGTCGTCAAACCTGGCTCTGATACCACTTGTTGGGAATGCAAGCGATTCCAACTTTAGGTGGTACATCATGAGTTGTGCGAGTTTCTTTACCAACGGATGTCGGCACAATCTCCGATCACGAGAGATTTATGGTGTTGCATCATGAGATACAATACTGAGTTGTGCAAGTGTCCGAGAGGAGGCACATCGAGGGCATCCAGTGACGGGTGCATCACCTAGAGTCGGTGAGTCACTGCTAAAAAGACTTGCAGGTGACAAGGATGACCCACTGCAGACCCAAGATGATGAAGAGATCGTGATGGAATTCAACTCAAGGGGGAGATTGTTAGGATTAGAGGCGTATTAGGATTGGGAATCCTAATGAGATTGGACTCCTAATACTAATAGTATTTGAGTTGTATTCTATTTATAGTCCTATTGGGAATATGACTATGGGGTTGTATTTGGGCTATATGAAGAGAGGAAGAGAGCGAAGGAATGAAGAGACTTGTACTCGTTCTTCTTTTAATGATATTTCTTTTCCAGTGGTCGCGACAGGTGACCGACCACCGTTATACCCAGTTGTTCTTTTCTCCATGTACTTCTATGATGGTGGCCGATTGCGCATCTTCATAAGTATCTACATCCGCTTATGTATCCAGGGGTCCGGTATCCGAGAGGAGACGATATCGGCAGATTGTGATCTCATCAACTGGTATCAGAGCAGAGTTAGTACTGCTTCTGATCCCAACAAGTGGTATCAGAGCCAGGTTCAACGTTGTTGAAGGGACACACTGTTGTAGATCAAAGCAGAGTTGGTACCGGGTTGTATCCCAACATAAATATCTACCTGGATTGAAGGTATAAAAATGATAACCATTATTGCAAAAAGAGTTGTAAGATCGGATCTTATAAACCGAACATTCTCCAAAATATTTTAAAATACATGTATCATAATCACCACCGTCCAATTAGTTTGTTTGGTTTTTAAACCAAGCTGAAAATTGATTTCTATAGATGCTCAGAACTTTGTCATCTGAATACATAGGATTTTCTTTGACAATTTTCCTTCTAAATTCCCTAAAATATGTAAAAGAAATATTAGTATTATATGGAAGGAAATTTGCATATGTATATAAAGTAATACAGATACATACTGAACATACAGTGTTATTTCCTCGCAATTGTCTAATACATATAACTCTGCAGCATCTTTCTCTTGTTTCGATAAGAAACATTCTATTACTTTTCCTATGAGCTGAGTGGATTGATGAAAGACATTGATATAAGGTTCTTCCTCTGAGTAAGTTATCTCAATCTCTTAAATCTGTTGTGGATTTCTCCACATCTTTCGGAAGATACCTAGCACAGAATGTTGCGACTTCCTCATAAATATACTATGAACTTATTGATCCTTCAACTTTACTTTTATTTCAGACCTTTCTTTTTAAAAAGAGCACGAACCTATGTAAAACATGTAAATGCTTTATTCATATAATAAAGAATAAAAAATTAATATTTAGAAATACCTTTCAAATGGATACATCCAACGATATTTTACGGGCCCTCAAACTTTTCCTTCATATGGAATATGAATCATCAGATGCTCCATTGAATCAGAAAATGACGATGAAAATATATTTTCCAAATTACACATAATCACAAAAATATTTTTCTCAAGATATTCCATCTTCATCCAATTTACGCATGACGAGCAGAGAATCTGAAAAAATCTACTGACATCTGATAGAACATCGACAATATTTTTTGGTAACAATCCTCTGAACACTAATAGTAGCAATCTTTCCATGAAATTATGACAACCATGACTTTTCATTCCCATAAAAGAACTTCTTTAAATCGACCGAATTCGAGAAATTTGATGAATATCCATCTGGAAACTTCAATTTACTTGTCCATTCGCAGACATGATTCACTTGATTTATGTCTAATGTATACTTCGCTTTAGGAAGTTCAACCCTTCCATTATCATGTTCCTTTATATGCAACTCCGGCTGATTGCATATGATTTGTAAATCACAACGAGACTTTATTGTATCTTTTGTGCCGGTTACATTCATAACAGTATAGAAGATGTTATCGAAGATATTTTTCTCTATATGCATAAAATCTAAGTTGTGTCGGATTAATAGCTTTCTCCAGCATGATAATTCTTAAAATATATTCTTCTTAATACAATTATGGTTGTCACCAAAATCAAGAAGACATTTTGTTTTATCCCCATTCTATAAGGTTGATTTCTCCAATTCTTCCAAACTTGATAAAATCATTTCACCGATCTTAAATGTCGGCGGATCTATAAGATAAATTGTATTCTTTTTAAATACTTGATTTTCTCTTCGATATGGATGATTGTTTGAAAGAAAACGTCTGTGACAATAAAAAAATAGGGTTTCTGACTGTATTGAAGCTGGAATGATTTGGCACCTTCTATACAATATGGACAACTTTTACGTCCATGCTACTCCGTCCAGTTAACATTCCATATGCATGCAAGTCATTTATAGTTCAAAGTAGAGCTACTTTTATATTAAATGTTTCACTTTTATTTGCATCATATGTATCTACTCCATCAACACATAACATTTTCAACTCATCTATGAGAGGACGTAAATATATGTCGATGTATTTTCCCGGATGTGTAGGTCTTGACATCAATAATGATAGAAACATAAATTATCTCTTATTACATAACCATGGGTGTAGATTGTATGGTGTTGTCATTACTGACCAGCAAGAGAAATCTTTACTTTTTCCATGAGGATTAAACCCATATGTACATAAACCTATAACGCAATTCCTCTTTTTTCAGAAAGCATAGGAAAAGTTGACATTAATAATTTCCAACAATCAGACTCGGACGGATGCTTCATATACTCATCAACTTTGTGTTCCTCATGCCATGTCATATTTTTCGCCATTTTCTTGCAATAATATTACCGTTTCAATCTCGCCATCAACGGGAAATAACGTAAAATATTTCTTGTGATTTTTGACCCACTCTTAGTTGCCTCTAGATATCTTGGATCGTCATACTCCGGACACCGTATCAAATGTTGATGTTCACCGTAATATAAAATATGGTGATTTATACAAGAGTCTATTTTAACTTTTACTAAACCCATCTTCCGCAACGTCTTCTTGGTTTTGTAATGATTATTAGGTAATTCTGCATCTTCTGGTAACATTTTCCTACTAATTTTAAGCATTGCATCAAAATTACAATCAGTCATATTATGTTCCATCTTCATGGATAGAAGATCCGAAACAACAGAGAGTTTTGAATATGTCTTACAACCCAACCACAATGGCTTTCATGCTTTTTACAATAGCTCGTAGAAGTCTGCAAACTCTCCATATGATTCCTCATCATATAGACAAACAATGTTAAAATCCGGACCCGCAACGTCCACAACCATATCTACAAATGGATTAATATTGTCTGCTTCTTTTGACTCATTCATCTTGTCCTCATAGTCCTCAACATGCCTCCACCAAATCTGATATCCTTCCATGAAACCATTTTTGTAAAGATGCAACTGAGTTTCATCCTTATATCTCTTCCTCATTAAACAACATTTTTGATACAGACACAAGATAGTTCCATCTGAATCCACAACACGAGAAACTTGCGCGTAAGAAAATTCTACAAATTCTTGAACGCCTCTTTGAAAGGTATCTGTAACATGTCCATCTACTACACGCTTGTACATTGATAATCACAGTTTATCGAGGGTCTAAGGAGTATGTCTCACACAAGGCGGAGACAACCGATGTCGATGCGGCGACCCACAATAAAGTGTAACTAATCAACAATCAACCCACACTAAAGATCAATAAATTAGAAATAATGTGGAGTTAAAATTTATTTTTAACTCTGCACAAATGGTGTACAGTAACAAGTATGCAGAGAGTTCGAACACAGGGAGCAAGCAGGGTAATTCAAAAATTGTGCTCAAGTGAGTGTGTGTGATGTGTCTACACTAAGCAAGCAAGCAAATAAATCTTTTGTGGGTTTTTAATTTTTAATTTTTTTAATTTAATTTTTAATTTTGTATTTTGATTTTTAATTTTCTGATTTTATATTTTATATTTTATATTTTTTTATTTCTTTTTCAATATTGGAATATAAAAATAATGGAATAAAAGACAAGGTAAACTATTTATAAAAATGCACAAAAATAACCAAAAATTCAAAATTAAATGTTTTTGATATTTTTAGGACTTTGTACTGTTTTTGTGATTTTTGGGGATTTTTCTAGGTGTTTTTGGTATTTTTAAATACTGAAATAGAAGAAAACAGTGAAAAGAGTGCTGGCTGTGAATAAAATGGAAGTTAAAAATAGCAAACATCAATCAAAATTTTTCACAATAATTTTCTAATAAAGAAAATGAAATATAGAGCAAACAGGAACTAAGTTTGTATTTTTTGGAGTTTTCTTTGATTTTATATAATTTTTTGAAGTCCTTAGAGTGTTTTTAAATTTTTAGTGTTTTTCTTTTGAGATTTTTAGTGATTTTTGGCCTGACACTGAAATAGGATAAAATAGATAAAATATAATTTTTTTGGAATTTTTCAAAACGTTTTTATAATTTTTATGGGTTTTCAATGCAAACAGTGAAATAAATGCATGTTTTTGATTTTTAATAAATATGAAAATGCAATAAAAATGCAATGCAAAATATGGCGTGCAAGTACAAGTAAACAGGAGCTTAAGCCTATTTTTGTGGAATTTTGGACTTAATATGATAATTTAAATAATTACAACAAGCATCCAAAAGTTAAACAAACCTGGTAGGGGTATATATGCAAAATGTGAAATATCCAGGGGCATACATGCAAAATCTCCACAAATTTTAAACTGAAACTTGCATTTACTGTACTAAACACACAAATTACAAAACCCGTAGGGGCCTTAGTACAAAATGTCCAAGCCAAACACGTGCTAAACACGCGCCTGGCAGGGACCTAAAGGCAATATCAGAAAATAGTAGGGGCTTGTATGCAAAATCTCCAAATATTTAACGCTTAATCCGAAAGTTCTGGGAGCAGAACGAAATACCCTAACCCTGGGGGGTCCCTTCACAAAATGCCCACACCTCACGTGAACTTGTCACGTGAGGTGACGTGGCAGGGGACCTATATGCAAATAAGTAAACTACGGGGATGTTTTTGCAAATATTACAGAAATATTACACTACAAAAAAAGTTTTAAAACTAAAATATAAATACAAAAGGCACGAGGGTATAGATGCAAAATACCCTCGGTGCGCGATCCAACGGCGAGGAAGATGCCACTTGACACGTGGCGCAATCTGAACGGCCGATGATGTTTCGTGGATCTGCGGCTGAGATCAGGTTTCCAAGGAAGATCAACGGTCGAGGCGCTTGGAGATCTGACGGTTGCTATTTGATCTGGAGGGGGCGCCCTGATCGGACGGTGGCGAAGGCGGCTGGAAGAACAAGGCGGAGCTCCGGCTGGGCGAAGTCCCTCGAGCTCCTCCGGCCAGCTCCGATGGCTTTTGAGCTTCAAAAGCGGGCTGCTGCCTCCTTAGGTCCTCCTCTGTCGTCTGGAGTCGTCAAAAAAACCACGGCGGTGGCCGTGGTGCTCGCTGGTGGCTGGCGGAGCTGGGAGGCTTCGTTGGCTCCGACGAGCTTCAAAACTCGCCTCCAGATGCTCTCAAATGCACGTTGACCTGCAAAACGAGTCATGGGGTCCAGGGCAAACTGCCTGGATCCTTGGATGGACGTGGGGAAGCGTGGATCGACGGGGAGATGATCGGCCGGAGGTGCGCTCTGGCCAAATGAATAGATCTAGCGATTAAAGCGACGGATCTCGGATTTTTTTGGTGATTTTTAATCCTAAGGGTAACAGGAGCTAAGTACATGAAAGGAATGAGAGGGGAAGGGCCCTCAATGGCCGGAGCCAGAGGGAGAAGGGTTACCTCGACTGCCGAGTTGCGGGAGGTGCTGGGAGCTTCTCCGACCTCGATCACCTAGGCTGAAGAGCGTGATCTGGAGCTGTCACCTCCAGGAAGGTCTTGAGTGCATGAAGGTGGAGAGGGGTGGTCCGAAGGAAGTCCAACCGAGGATGGAAGTGGCGGAGCTCTATTTGAAGAAGGTTGGATGCGTGAATTCGAGGAGAAGTCACGGGCGGGACATGAAAATCTAAGGAGATCCGGGAGGTCGGCGATGGAGGTGATTGTTCAAGGAACAAGTTTCGTGAAGGAGGCGGCAGCAAAGGACGAATGGCACAGCCTCAAAAAATCCGCAAAAGCGGGGGGAAAACGAGGCGCGCACAGAGCTGCAAGGATGAAGGATGGACTGTTGACCCGCCGGTCAACAGTCGGAGGCACCTGGTTGGTCCACGTGGACCAACCAGAGAAAAGACCCAAAGAAATTCTTATTAATTCATTTAAAAATCGAAAATGGCCGAATTAATTTTTGGTTATTAAATGAAAAATGCTTAAAATTTTATGTAGTATTTTATTATGATTTTTATTTATTTTTATGAGGCATATTTTTATAAGTTTATATTTACACCCCTTATAGGTATAATACCTATATACTTTATTACTTTATTTTTATTTTGTGTATTTTAATTCTATTATTTTTATTTATTATTTTCTAAAATTATAAAATATTTTTATATACATGAATATATTTTTAGTTTATTTTTCTGATTTATTTTGTATAATTAATAAATTATAAACAGGTATGTATAGGTATGTATATAGGTATTGTATCTATGTTTTGTGTATATAAGTATTTTTATTTTGATTTTTATTTACATTTTTATTCTGATTTTAATATTCACAATTATTATAAATAATATCTACAACATAAAAATATAAAAATATAGAATTGATGAGTAAATAATAAATTGAATATTTTAATCAGTACAATGTACAATGTGGGTCCAAAACTCAACTTTCAAACCGTAGCTCCGCCAAATGCGAAACCACTGCCATTAAATAGATTATTTTCTTCTATATACAATTAAAGGTGAGTACACTGCATTTGGAGTTTTTATTTGTGAGATACGGGTCTGGGAAGTTGGGATTCTAGATTTTTATTCAGACCATAACTTTTTATCTGTACATTATTTTTCTGTGAAATCAATTTTGTATTTTTCTTTATAAAATTATCTACAACTTTCATGTACAAGGTTTCTTTATTTGATGTATAAAAAGTGGAACCAAAAATGGGTCCCAAAATGAATAAAGAATGAATAGAATGTGTAGGTGTTTTGCACTGTACTTTGACCTTATCTCCCCCTACTTTATTCCTTGTCGACCTATTCATCAAGATGCCTAGGTCTCGGGGTTTCGGGTCATAAAATATTTACAATATTTTATTCTTTTTCTTTTCTTTATTTATTCTATAATTTTGGCTTTAATTACAGTATTTTATACACTAGTATTATGCATATGCATGAATGCTAAGATGCTCTATTTAATGCTATTTACAGGCATTTGCTAGGGTTTTTGGTGCCAAAATGATAGAATAAAGATGATGAATTGTGGATTCATCATCCCCCTATACTTTACCTTTGATAGTCCCTAGCAAACACTTATGCAATAAGTGCAAAAAGAAAAAGAAAGAAAAGAAAAAGAAGAACTTGGATTTTATCTGATTATCAAACTTGTCTTCGCAAAATCAACGTTTGGAGCTTAAGTCGGACCTTTGGAATTTTAGTGCGGGCGGAACCTTAGTGAGAACCGTGTTTGAAATCCAACAGCCCTTGAGAATCCCAAAACTCTATCCAAGTCTCCTCAATAGCCAGGTCAGAAATACTTCAACTCATACGCAAACTCTTACGACTATGAATCTGACTTGTACAGTGTAAGTGATGGTGGCTCTCCCGAACTAGAATGACAAAGAAACTGACTTCTCCAGTACGACAACCCAATGATTCCCCAATCCAGCAACTCCATCCTCGAGGAGCGCGGTATTCCCTTCTAAGTTCAAGTGGCAACCAGCTCAAGAGGAGGGGGTGAAGAGAAGAATGGACGGTAGCCAGTGTAGCTACCTATCCCGGGATGCAAGACCAGTGTAGTCAAGTCATCCTGCTGCAGGCTCACATATTTGACTTTGGAACTCAAGCTTGCTTATTGACTTCGTACATACTTGCAGGCTTTTTTTATTTTTGTACATGCCTGAACTTTTTTTTTGAATACTATATACAGCAGCATTTACATAAGGAGTTTTTCCTCTTGAGCCAGTAGACTATCCCTCTTTTGAAGCTTTATCGCAACCCACAGCCTCCTGTCTTTAGACTTCCTAATCATTGGACGGGTTGGGGTGCACTTCCCTCCCTAGAGGAGGACAAATGTTTCCACTTGTGTGTGTCTCATACCGGCAAATCCAATCCCCTCACCACTCCAACTGAGTTGAGCCATGTGAAAGGTGCAGGTGTCCAAGTTAGGTCATTATCAACAAGAGTCGTGCGTGTGCTCCGAAATACTCTACTTAGGCAGTCAAGAATCCATTGAACCAAGTCCCGTGATCCTAGACCTGAAGTACCTCAAACCAAGTTCCTATAAGGTTCCTGTTATTAGGTAGATTTTTAAGGTCCAATTAAGCTCCAATCTCCGGATTTTACTTAGACTTGTTCAACTATCAAACTCAATCCGAAAAATGCTCATGCTATGCAAATGCCATGCAGAAAATATTTTTGTTATGCAATTTTCAAAGATTTTGAACTTTTTATGATTTTTGAAAACATGATCATGATGCATATGCAGATGCATTTTTTTGTATCTTTCAAAAAGGTTTTTCAAATGTTTTTGGATTTTAATTTTGCAAATGTTTTTGGGATTTTTGAAAACAAAAAGTTTTGGCTAAAAACTAGGTGAAAAATATGTACACGGGAGTGCTTCTTATATATACAAGAAGTGGATTTTAAGAATTTACAGGGTAAGTGGTCAATTTTATACTTATATATAGTGGATTTTGGTGTGATGTAAATATTCCTCAAACTTATTTGACACAAGCTTTTCACACAAATTTTTGAAAACTATAGTCCAAAATAGTTTTTACAAACATTTTTGTAAACATGTACACACATTTGAAAATCATTTTGCAAAGGCTTTCAAAACAGTATATATAGGTTTTTCAAATATTTTTGCAACCATTTTCCAAACCATTTGCAAATCATTTTTCAAACATTTTATTTCACACAAGAAAAGAATTTTTACAAAACACACATTTTTACAAAGGTTGAAAACATGTGACAAAATATTTTCAAAATAGTTTTCAATAAATGTTCACAAGGATTTTCAAACTATTTTTCAAACATTTTGCAAAAAACATTTTCACCTGATTTATTAATCAGTAGTTACAAAAAGAATTTGAGGAATAACCACATCTTTTTATTAAGAATTTTTAATGAATTTTAAAGAATTTTTAGCCATATTATTAGGAAAATACGAAAGTACGAGTTATGGCTAAAGTATATACACAGTATATACGACCCCCCTATACTTAGCTTGAGCTATGTCCTCATAGATCGGAGAGAAAAGAGAAGACATAACTCATACTAAGTATAGACAAGCCCAAAGAATAAATAAATAAAGGAATGGATGAACAAACGAATGAGAAGTTGAACGTCCCCCTATACTTAGGATCAAATAATCCTAAGTATAGCAGACTGTACACAACACAGGGAGGGTCAAGGGTGGGAATGAACAGATCGTACTCAGATTGTCTCCCCCTATACTTAGGGTAAGATATCCCTAAGTATAGACAAGAAGAGGAGATAAAGGAGAGGATCGAAATGAAAATGAAAGAACCCGAGTGCCAACCCCCTATACTTAGGACAAAGTACGTCCTAAGTATGGAAAACTGTCAGCAAGGGCGACACCTTTTTGATAGATAAAGAAAATAGGAAAGGAAAAGAAGAAAAGAAGAAAAGAAGAAAATAAATCAATAGATGAAAGTGATATGAACAGATGGATCTGTACAGCGGAAGATGGAATTGATCACCATGTATGAGATGCAGATGATGAGAGTCAAAGGACACATCTCATACCAGAAGAATGGGGGCAACGTCAATGGTCGGCGGATCATGATCTAGATATAGCTTCAGGCGTTGACCATTGACGCGGAAGGTAGAGGAAGATGACGGTTCGGATATGTCGATGCTGCCATTGTCATGTACCTTCCTGACCACATACGAACCTTTCCACTTGCTCTGCAACTTCCCTGGAAATAATTTCAGCCTGGAATCAAACAACCATACTCTCTGATCTGGCTCAAACTGTTTAATGTTTCAGTTCGCCAGGTTGTCTCTTGCGGATTCAGCAGCTGGTTGACCTATTCGGGAATCTCCGGATCTATGCTGATTTTCAACTCCCCGAAGCATTTCCTCGCTTACTACGCCCTTCCTCCTCTCTGGGTGCCTAGGTATCCACCCTCAGCCTTTCCTCATTTTCACCTCACCATTTCATAAGGCTATGCCATCCTAAGGTCCTGCTAAATGGAAGGATCTTATCAACGTCCATGAATGAGAAATGATAGATCGAACTGCCGAATCGGAAAAATGGGGTGCTATCATAGTCATAGTATCGACTAAGTTCGCGGGCTGGAGATGGAGATTAAGCGGCTGGTCATAGCGAGTGAGGGGTCGATAGATGGATCTGTTTCCGGGCAAAAAGAGGAAGCACTGCAGGGTAGTAGGTCCAAGGATGTAGGTGCTCGAATTCCGATATTCTGAGACGGGGGCGAAGAAGCTCTCTCTCGTTGGGTCCTTTCGTTGGCTCTATCCAACGTTATCCCATAAGCCCTCTCGGAAATCTCAAATGGTAGAGAAGGGTTGACGGCTGGATTTCTAGATACTATATCAAAGGGTTGCCATGTCTTCACTTTCTCTTTGTATTGTAGGCTGTTCGAAAAGGCTGTGTCTCTAAGTTCCTCTAGGGCTACCAATTCTGCTCTTCTCTGGTCTCCTATACTCTCGGGATCTAAAAGCAACTCAGTGACTGCCCAAAAAGATTTGTGCTTGATCTCCACTGGCAAATGGCACGGCTTGCCATAGACGAGACGAAAGGGAGATGTCCCCAATGGATTCTTGAAAGAAGTCCGATAAGCCCACAAGACCGAGTCCAATAGCTGTGACCAATCCTTTCGGTCTGGGCGGACAACTTTCTGCAAGATTGTCTTTATCTTCCGATTCGATACTTCGGCAAGACCATTAGTCTGAGGGTGATATGGAGTGGCAACCCGATGGTCAATGCCGAACTCGTCTGCAAGTGCCCTAACCTTGTCATTGATGAAGTGAGACCCCCAGTCTGAAATCAAGACTCTAGGTACCCCGAACTGTGAAGTGATATTTTTCCTCAAGAACTTACAAACGGTTTTAGCGTCTGCGACTCGGGCGGGGATGGCCTCAACCCATCGGTTGACATAATCCACAGCGAGCAAAATATGCTCGAATCCCTGACTCTTAGGAAATGGGCCCATGAAATCAATCCCCCATGCATCAAAAACCTCACAAAGTGAATGGGTTGCATGGGCATCATGTCTCTCTGTCCGCAGGTTCCCATTTTCTGACAGTCAGTACATCTCTTCACAAATTCATCAGAATCCTTGAAGAGAGTAGGCCACCATAGGCCGGATTGCAGCACCTTCTGTGCTGTCCTTTTTCCAGAATGATGTCCTCCTGCCTCAAGCTTGTGGCAGTATGTGAGGACGCTATGATGCTCTTCTTGAGGAATGCACCTCCTCCAGATAGTGTCCCCTCCTTCATGATAAAGGACGGGATCCTCCCAATGGTAAAACTTGGCCTTCGCCAAGAAGGTCTCGAGTTTCTGCCTGGGCCAACCTTGTGGAACCGTCTTGGCAACAAGATAGTTCACAATGTCAGCATACCACGGGAGCGAGGTGACAGCCAAGATTGCCTAATCTGGAAATGACTCTGTGATAGGTGCGTTGGGCTCAGATTCCTCAAGATTCTCCAATCTGGAGAGATGATCCGCCACCACATTCTTGACTCCAGGTTTATCCTTAATCTCAATGTCAAATTCCTGGAGTAGAAGGATCCATCTGGTGAGATGTGCTTTGGCATCCTTCTTAGCCATTAAGTACTGGATGGCGGTATGATCAGTGTAAATGGTCACTCTAGATCCGAGAATTTAAGATCGATACTTATCAAGAGCGAATACCACAGCCAGCATCTCTTTCTCAGTCACAGTGTAATTCCGCTGAGCGGTATCCAAAGTCCGGCTGGCGTAGTGAATGGCAAAAGGTAATCCATCCCTCCTCTGTCCAAGCACAGCCCCAACGGCAAAATCTGAAGCATCCGTCATGATCTCGAATGGGAGAGACCAATCAGGTGGCTGAAGGACAGGAGCAGAAACAACCATATTTTTGAGAGTCTCAAAAGATTCAAGACACTTATCATTAACAATAAACTCGGTGTCTTTGATCAGCAAGTCAGTGAGCGGTCGGGCAATTCGACTGAAGTTCTGGATGAATCGTCGGTAGAAACCGACATGCCCCAGAAAAGACTGTAACTGACGCAAATTGGACAGCGGATTGAGTTTTCTGATGATGTCCACCTTAGCCGGATCGACCTCCATGCCCCTGTTGGAGACGATATGACCAAGGACCGTCCCTTGAGTCACCATAAAGTGGCTCTTCTCCCAGGATAAAATAAGGTTGACCTGAATGCAGCGCTGAAGCACACGGTCTAGGCAGTCAAGACAAGCATCAAACCCGTCGCCATAGACCGAGAAGTCATCCATGAAGACCTCTAAGCAGTTACCCACCATGTCCGAGAATATGGACAACATGCACCTTTGGAATGTCGCTGGAGCGTTACATAGACCAAAGGGCATCCGTCTGAAAGCATAAGTCCCAAACGGACAGGTGAATGTCGTTTTCTCCTGGTCTTCGGGCGCAATGGCCACTTGATTGTATCCACAGTACCCGTCAAGGAAACAGTAACGACTCTTCCCAGCCAACCGCTCGATAATCTGATCAATGAAGGGTAGCGGGAAGTGATCCTTCTTGGTGGCCTCATTCAATCTTCTGTAGTCCACACAGACCCTCAAAGAAGTTAATACTTTAGTCGCGATCTCCTCTCCATACTCATTGACAACTGTAGTGATACCTGTCTTCTTGGGTACCACATGGAGTGGACTAACCCATTTGGAGTCGGAGATGGGATAGATGAAATCGGCGCTCCACCACTTTGAAATTTCTTTCATGACTACGTCTCGAAGATTCGGGTTCAGCCGTCGTTGGAACTCATGCGACGGCCTAGCGTTATCCTCAAGATAAATGTGGTGGGAGCAAAGATTCGGGCTCAGCCCTTGGAGATCAGCTATACTCCATCCAATTGCCTTGCGGTTTCTTTCAAGAACCTCCATCAGCCGAGATTCTTGATCTCCATCAAACCTGCTGAGATGATGACTGGGTGCATTTCTGGCTCACCCGCAAGGAATCTGTACTTCAACGACTGCGGCAGAGGTTTCCGTTCTGGACAACTGGGAGGCGGCAGATCTGGCTTCTGATATGTCTGTGTGAAGGCGACCAGGTCTGCATGGGAGAACTCTCGCTCTGCATGAATCTCTGACAAAGGGCGGTTTACGGAATCATTAATGAACTGCACTAGCTCGCACTCTGTCATGGCTGTTGGCTCAGAAGGAATCAGACAAGGCAAATAATCATCAAAATCATCCCAATCAATGTCTGAATCCGAGGAATCAGAAGAAGATGAACATGATTGAAACTTATCAGCACCACTCATCACAACACTGTCAGCCTCAGGTATATCCTTATCCAGGGGTGTGCCCTCCCGGCTCTCGACTGCCATGAGCTGTAGATACAGTGAATCTGTAGGCAAGGCGAGGGTCGATGCTACAGGATCTACCCAGTTGGATTCATCATCAGTCATCACAAAATCACACACCTGGTGGATGTCTAGCTCTTCCTCTGTCAAATGCGATGCTTCACTGGACTGCTCCGAGCATTCTAACTCTCTGGCTCTGGTTTCCTCGATCGTCTCTATTTGTATGGTCTCGCCCTCTACGCGAAAGCATACCTTCCCACTATCATGGTCGGTCACCGCCTTGGCTGTGGCCAAGAATGGACGCCCGAGAATGATGGGTCATCAGTTACCGACTCAGGGATCTCCATGTCCAACACAACGAAGTCCACGGAGAATTTCAGGCCCTGAATGGTAACGACCACGTCTTTCAATAACCCCTTCGGCCTCTTAGTCGACCTATCAGCAAACTGAAGGATTGTCCTGCTCCTAAGAAGAGGACCAAACTCGAATCGGTCGAGTAAGGCTGCCGGAAGAAGGTTAATTGAAGAGCCGTTGTCTAATAGAGTACGATCAAACTGCTGCTCCTGAATCTCGCATCTGACATAGGGAGCTCTGGCATCTGGTCGCTTAGCTGGCAGCTTGTTCTGGATGGTACAGCAAGTGGAATGAGTGAGCACATGGATTTGATCTCTGTGATTCCTCCTCTTCCTGCGGACAGTAGTCTTCTCTTTCAGGTTCTTCTTGAAGAGGGGGATGTGCTCAAGTGCTTCTTGTAGAGTCAGCTGAATGTGGAATCTGTCTATCATCTGATTGCCGAATTCTACCTGTTGCTCTTTTTTGGGATTTTCTGTTTTATTCCCCTTCGCTCGACGGAGTACCTCAGGGAAGGGGATGGTAGGGACCTCCTCAGATGGAGGACTAGGAATCGGTCCCTGTGCCTGTGAAGAAGGAGACTCCATACAATAATCATCATTCACCACATATGGATCCGCAATTTGAACAGAAACTTTTCCTTTATTTATATTTTTGTTTTTCTGTTTGTTCCCACAGTCCTTAGGTACAAAATGTGGCAACATCACAGATGGTGGCTCAACAAAAGTAGATATGGTGGCCTCAGCACCACCACTAGCACCGGTCTTCGCGGCATCAGCACCGCGCTCTGGTTCATCATCCAAAATGGTGGCTTCAGCACCACCGTCTGCAACTGGTATCACGACGGCATCAGCACCGTCGTCCTGGACTCCATCATGGGTGGCATCAGCTCTACCGTCTTCAACATCATCATTAGCGGCATCAGCACCGCTATTCTGCTCCTCTGGCGCTCCTGGTTCAGCTGGTGGTTGTCGCTAAGAAGAGACGCCGCTGGCTGGCATCCTACCGCTCCTAGTAGTCACAAAATCAGCATCATTCAAAGAATAAGACATATCATTCAAATCGTCACTAGGAGAAGTATCCTCTGTAAACTCTACCTGCTCAGACTTCCTCTTCAGATTGTTCGGGTTAGGTTCAATCTGAGCGGGTATGGCGGCTTTGCCTTTGATTATTTCTCTCATTTCCTGTCGGAATTCATCCATTTCTTGCCTGAAAGATGCTCGCTGTTCAGATAGCAAGCGGGCAAGATCATCGAGCGTTGGGTTCTCAAAGGTGGGACCCTGAGAACCGGATGGTTGTCCCTGCTGGAAATGGGGCTGCTGCTGCTGTTGTGGCTGCTGATACTGGGGGGGAGGCTGGGTATAAGACTGCTGAGGCAGCTGTCGCTGCCTCCACTGTTGTCCCTGATAGGAGGGACGAGGACCACTCTGATATTGCTGTTGATGGGCATACTGGGGCTGCTGGTTATGCTGCTGTGGCTGGCTGTTCTGATGTCCTTGGGCAGGATTCTGCTGCTGGGAGGAGGAGCCACCGTTTCCCCAACGGAATCCGGGGTGATCCCGACGAATCCCGGGTTGAGGGTACCGGTCGTACCAAATCCCATTGACTTCCATCAACGGGTCCTGTTCGAAGGAGGGTGGAGGAAGAACGGCCAGGGGCTGCTCCGGCTGATAGACCACCATCTGCGTGTCCGAAGATGGCGGTTGAGATGGATAGTACTGCAGCAAGGGAACCGGCTCTGCCTGAATGTGATTTACCTGGCGGTACGAGGTAGATGCCTGGTTGGAATTGCTGCTACTCGGATCAGCATGTGATCTGGAAGGCTGCTGAGACTGAGTTTGTGCCTCCTGGACGCACAAGATCTGCATCTTCAGATCACTCATGGACTTGGCAATTTGGTCCATCTGGGCCATGCCTTGCATCTGCTTCTTCTCGAGGATCTCGAGGTGGTCCAGCTTCTCACTAATGATGCTCATGTCGGCTGCGGCTGATTCAGCTTGGGCTGCGGCAGCTGACACTGTGTTGGGACCAGCATCGATGCGGGCGATCCTCTGAAATGATCCCGCTCCTTGCGGGGGCTTCTGCTGTGTGTAGACTCGGGCCTGGGTCATAAAAGTAGAGTTTTCTGCCATGCCTTCGTAGATGGCCCAGACGTCGTCTTCTCCCTTAGAGAAATAAGACCCACCGCAAGAGGCGTTCACTAGCCCCTGCAGCTCCGGTGTCAGCCCACAGAAGAAACTCTGCACGAGATTGGGCTTGAAAATGTCATGATGTGGACACCGGTCAATGAGCTCTTTGAATCGATCCCAGGCTTCATGGAATTGTTCATTTGGGATCATGACGAAGTTACTGATCATGGTTCTAGCTGCGTTGGTCCGGCCGAGAGGGTAGTACTTCTTCAGGTACGCGGTCCGGAGATCTGCCCAAGTGTCGATGAATCGCCCCAGGTGTTTGAGCCAGTATGCGGCTCTGTCAACCAATGAGAATGGGAAGGCGATCATCTTTATGGTGTCCTCGGTCATCAACCGATCATGGATGGTGTTGCATATCATCTCGAATTCCTGGAGGTGGAGGTGCGGCTCTTCGGTCGGCAACCCATGGAATTTGGGTAGAATCTGGATAATGTGGGGCCGAAGCTCGAAATCTTCATGAATGGGCGGGAGTCGGATCCAACGATGAGTGAGGGATGCAGATGGGTTGTGCAATTCCCTCATGATGGTCTGTGGTGGTCTCTCAACGTCTGGATCGCCTCCTCCTGCATCAGGTCCTCCTCCTCCTCCACCTCCACCACCACCGCCCCCAGGTCGGTTCTCTCTCATCTGTGTTATCTCTCTCATCAGATCACCCATGAATGTTCCCTGGTCACGGATCTGTCTCTGCATGGTCTCCAGGGATGCCAACAAGGACTTGTTGATGGCCACCTGATCAATTATGAACGGAGGGTGATCATGGTCATCTGGGTGCTCGCCTCTGTCTGCCATCACTGGAGTTTCTGAAAAAGCAAAAGAGGCCATCTCAGGTGCTGTTGAATGAGCTGAACTCTGTGATGCACTGAATTCTGAAACAATAGGACTGAGAGAAGGAGAATGGGAAGGGTGGTCGAGGGGGAACAGGGTGGGATGTGAACTCAGGCTCGGAGAGCGGACTCTCCGAGGTATTCCTAGATGAATGAGGAGGAGTGCTGGATAGCGGTACCGACAAGGTCGGCCTAAGAGATCTCCGTCCCATCATCTTGATTATTTGGGAAGAGCAGGGAAAATGCAACAGAAGAGGAATGAGATGCAACAAAATCGCGCACAATTGTGTTGTGTTTTTGATCTTGACCTAAACAAATCTAGCAATCAAACACAAGGCAGAAGTAAGTTCACCAACTCAACACGTGAAGCCGTGAAGGTTCGGCTTTTATCTTGTCAATTTTATCTTGATTCAGGAAGTTATCTTTTCACGAGTCCTTAGAACGCTACGCATAAAAGAGAGAGAGTACTGCCGGGAAAGTGTCCCCGTACTTGTCCTCCTCCTGTGTAACCTGTAACTTGCTCTTTTTGAGGTCCTTGTAACCCTTCCTGGATCCCTACTCAGCCAAAGAAATAGAGGAAGGAAGCCGATAGGCGAAACCGATACTTCGGACCTCGCTCGCAACGGAATCACCCGTGAGCGTGCAAGATCCTACTCGGACGCAGCCGGTGAGACAGACACACCCGTGAAGGCGTGGCCTAAGCTCGGTACTTCGGACAAGGTCGATGCTCACACAACAGTGAGTCACCAATGGCGACCAAGCCCTACTCGACTACGTACGATAGTAGCGCCAACACTTCGGAAATCCAGGCGATACACAAGGCAGCCACAAGTTGGGTTTTTGGCTCTAGTCCTTACGAAGCGCTCACCTCACTTGGAAGGAGACCTTCCAATGCAACCTGAATACAAGTGAGGGTGTTACTCTCCCAAACAATGAATCCAATTACCGATTTTATTTTTGGTCAAGTTTTCTTAGCAGTCCCTTTTTAATTTTTTTGGTGTTATCGCTTCTTTTGAGTGAATTCAAACAAGCGCCTAACGTTTTTTTGTATTTTCTTGATCATACTTTGTTCCAAAAACAGAGGGAGAATAGAGTCGAAAAAGCTGTGCAAGTCGACACCAAGGTGGAAATCTCACCTTTGTGCCTAAATGATGCATGCAAAGTGAGAAGACTTACAGCGAATCCCAGCTCTCTCCATGCGGAATGCAAAGAAGAATTTGTAAACCTATACTATACGGCGATATGCAAAACGGAAATCGTCCTAGAGTAGGCAACTGCTAGCGTGAAGAACCACGAGTTAACCGCTAACTCTCAATCCTAATGCCCGGTCTAGGCTCACTCCTCCTCTGCTCATACATTTGAGTTAGGAGAAAGCGCTTGTGTGGAGTGAGCTCGCGGCGTGCGGATCGAAAGTCAATGATCAACTACTTAATTAGTCTAAGTCCAACAACGATCTATAGGAACATGCAAAGGTTATTAGTGTGTTTGGACCTATTCTAATCGAATCAAGCAGGACCTATAATCTAAGGGCTCAATCCACAAAAGAAAGGAAAAAGGAAAACAAAACCGGAAAATGACAAGCGAGAAAACGCGATAAAAACCGCGGTGAGCCCCCGGGTGAACAAACACCCGGAAATTAGGCCCGGCAGTGTCTCACAAGTCCAAGTGTCCATGTACCTGTATTATTACAAATTAATAAGGTCACTCTCTCACAAAGAAATAAAATGCAAGCTAAGCTACCACTCTCTCTCACTCCTCTTGCTCTCTCCTGCCGGCTTGACCTAGGAAGGCCGGCTCCGCTTCCCAAGGATGCTCCAGGTCACCTAAGCGATCCGCCTTGCTCCGCGGTTCCTCGCAAGAAGACAAGAAAGGATGGTCAGAATAGCTCAATCAATATATATCAAAAATGTAAGAGAGATGAAATGAAGCTATGGTAAACAACAATCACAAACAAACAAATATGTAAACTACTCGCTGTTGCTCCCCGGCAACGACGCCATTTGATAATCACAGTTTATCGAGGGTCTAAGGAGTATGTCTCACACAAGGCGGAGACAACCGATGTCGATGCAGCGACCCACAATAAAGTGTAACTAATCAACAATCAACCCACACTAAAGATCAATAAATTAGAAATAATGTGGAGTTAAAATTTATTTTTAACTCTGCACAAATGGTGTATAGTGACAAGTATGCAGAGAGTTCGAACACCGGGAGCAAGCAGGGTAATTCAAAAATTGTGCTCAAGTGAGTGTGTGTGATGTGTCTACACTAAGCAAGCAAGCAAATAAATCTTTTGTGGGTTTTTAATTTTTAATTTTTTTAATTTAATTTTTAATTTTGTATTTTGATTTTTAATTTTCTGATTTTTATATTTTATATTTTAATTTTTTATTTCTTTTTCAATATTAGAATATAAAAACAATGGAATAAAAGACAAGGTAAACTATTTATAAAAATGCACAAAAATAACCAAAAATTCAGAAATTAAATGTTTTTGATATTTTTAGGATTTTACTGTTTTTGTGATTTTTGGGGATTTTTCTTGGTGTTTTTGGTATTTTTAAATACTGAAATAGGAGAAAACAGTGAAAAGAGTGCTGGCTGTGAATAAAATGGAAGTTAAAAATAGCAAACATCAATCAAAATTTTTCACAATAATTTTCTAAGAAAATAAAATGAAATATAGAGCAAACAGGAACTGAGTTTGTATTTTTTGGAGTTTTCTTTGATTTTATATAATTTTTTGAAGTCTTAGAGTGTTTTTAAATTTTTAGTGTTTTTCTTTTGAGATTTTTAGTGATTTTTGGCCTGACACTGAAATAGGATAAAATAGACAAAATATAATTTTTTTTGAAATTTTTCAAAACGTTTTTATAATTTTTATGGGTTTTCTAATGCAAACAGTGAAATAAATGCATGTTTTTGATTTTTAATAAATATGAAAATGCAATAAAAATGCAATGCAAAAATATGGCGTGCAAGTACAAGTAAACATGAGCTTAAGCCTATTTTTGTGGAATTTTTGGACTTAATATGATAATTTAAATAATTACAACAAGCATCCAAAAGTTAAACAAACCTGGCAGGGGTATATATGCAAAATGCGAAATATCCAGGGGCATACATGCAAAATCTCCACAAATTTTAAACTGAAACTTGCATTTACTGGACTAAACACAAATTATAGAACCCACAGGGGCCTTAGTACAAAATGTCCAAGCCAAACACGTGCTAAACACGCGCCTGGCAGGACCTAAAGGCAATATCAGAAAATAGTAGGGGCTTGTATGCAAAATCTCCAAATATTTAACGCTTAATCCGAAAGTTCTGGGAGCAGAACGAAATACCCTAACCTTGGGGGGGTCCCTTCACAAAATGCCCACACCTCACGTGAACTTGTCACGTGAGGTGACGTGGCAGGGGACCTATATGCAAATAAGTAAACTACGGGGATGTTTTTGCAAATATTACAGAAATATTACACTACAAAAAAAGTTTTAAAACTAAAATATAAATACAAAAGGCGCGAGGGTATAGATGCAAAATACCCTCGGTGCGCGATCCAACGGCGAGGAAGATGCCACTTGACACGTGGCGCAATCTGAACGGCCGATGACGCTTCGTGGATCTGCGGCTGAGATCAAGTTTCCAAGGAAGATCAACGGTCGAGGCGCTTGGAGATCTGACGGTTGTTGTTTGATCTGGAGGGGGTGCCCTGATCGGACGGTGGCGAAGGCGGCTGGAAGAACAAGGCGGAGCTCCGGCTGGGCGAAGTCCCTCGAGCTCCTTCGGCCAGCTCCGGTGGCTTTTGAGCTTCAAAAGCGGGTTGCTGCCTCCTCAGGTCCTCCTCTGTCGTCTGGAGTCGTCAAAAAAACCACGGCGGTGGCTGTGGTGCTCACTGGTGGCTGGCGGAGCTGGGAGGCTTCGTTGGCTCCGGCGAGCTTCAAGACTCGCCTCCAGATGCTCTCAAATGCACGTTGACCTGCAAAACGAGTCACGGGGTCCAAGGCAAACTGCCTGGACCCTTGGATGGACGTGGGGAAGCGTGGATCGACGGGGAGATGATCGGCCGGAGGTGCGCTCCGGCCAAGTGAATATATCTAGCGATTAAAGCGACGGATCTCGGATTTTTTTGGTGATTTTTAATCCTAAGGGTAACAGGAGCTAAGTACATGAAAGGAATGAGAGGGGAAGGGCCCTCAATGGCCGAAGCCAGAGGGAGAAGGGTTACCTCGACCGCCGAGTTGCGGGAGGTGCTGGGAGCTTCTCCGACCTCGGTCACCTAGGCTGAAGAGCGTGATCTGGAGCTGTCACCTCCAGGAAGGTCTTGAGCGCACGAAGGTGGAGAGGGGTGGTCCGAAGGAAGTCCAACCGAGGATGGAAGTGGCGGAGCTCTATTTGAAGAAGGTTGGATGCGTGAATTCGAGGAGAAGTCACGGGCGGGACATGAAGATCTAAGGAGATCCGGGAGGTCGGCGATGGAGGTGATTGTTCAAGGAACAAGTTTCGTGAAGGAGGCGGCAGCAAAGGATGAATGGCGCGGCCTCGAAAAATCCGCAAAAGTGGGGAAAAACGAGGCGCGCACAGAGCTGCAAGGATGAAGGATGGATTGTTGACCCGCCGGTCAACAGTCGGAGGCACCTGGTTGTTCCACGTGGACCAAACCAGGGAAAAGACCCAAAGAAATTCTTATTAATTCATTTAAAAATCGAAAATGGCGATTAATTTTTGTTTATTAAATGAAAAATGCTTAAAATTTTATGTAGTATTTTATTATGATTTTTATTTATTTTTATGAGGCATATTTTTATAAGTTTATATTTACACCCTTATAGGTATAATACCTATATACTTTATTACTTTATTTTTATTTTGTGTGTTTTAATTCTATTATTTTTATTTATTATTTTCTAAAATTATAAAATACTTTTATATACATGAATATATTTTTAGTTTATTTTTTCTGATTTATTTTGTATAATTAATAAATTATAAACAGGTATGTATAGGTATGTATATAGGTATTGTATCTATGTTTTGTGTATATAAGTATTTTTATTTTGATTTTTATTTACATTTTTATTCTGATTTTAATATTCACAATTATTATAAATAATATCTACAACATAAAAATATAAAAATATAGAAATGATGAGTAAATAATAAATTGAATATTTTAATCAGTACAATGTACAATGTGGGTCCAAAACTCAACTTTCAAACCGTAGCTCCGCCAAATGCGAAACCACCGCCATTAAATAGATTATTTTCTTCTATATACAATTAAAGGTGAGTGTGCTGCATTTGGAGTTTTTATTTGTGAGATACGGGTCTGGGAAGTTGGGATTCTGGATTTTTTTATTCAGACCATAACTTTTTATCTGTACATTATTTTTCTGTGAAATCAATTTTGTATTTTTCTTTATAAAATTATCTACAACTTTCATGTACAAGGTTTCTTTATTTGATGTATAAAAAGTGGAACCAAAAATGGGTCCCAAAATGAATAAAGAATGAATAGAATGTGTAGGTGTTTTGCACTGTACTTTGACCTTATCTCCCCCTACTTTATTCCTTGTCGACCTATTCATCAAGATGCCTAGGTCTCGGGGTTTTGGGTCATAAAATATTTACAATATTTATTCTTTTTCTTTTCTTTATTTATTCTATAATTTTGGCTTTAATTACAGTATTTTATACACTAGTATTATGCATATGCATGAATGCTAAGATGCTCTATTTAATGATATTTACAGGCATTTGCTAGGGTTTTTGGTGCCAAAATGATAGAATAAAGATGATGAAATGTGGATTCATCATACATCCACTCTCTATTAGTCATATTGATCAACATGAATGAAACAATTCAGATTGTTAAATGAGATGGGAAGATTAAACTTTGACTTAATCTAGGAGAACCTATAAGAAAACCTAACCCATCATTGACCTAAACCTATTATACTTACTCTATAAGATGAGAAGAGAAGTGTGTTAATTATGTTATCACTTGAGCCCATCCATAAGGATTCAAACTTACTAAAAGACGATTGTTGTCACATGCTTGCTTATTTCTGAGGAAAATTCAGCAACATAACCCTGCACCTCTCCCATATACCTCAAAAATCAATCACAATCAACTTTCAAAATAATCATCGTATTGATTATTTCGATAGTAAATTATGATTGATTTGGTATACCGAAGAGGAATGGGTTATGGAACTGAATTTTCATCAGAAACAAACAGCTTGTGACAACGATCGTCTTTTAATAGGTTTGAATCCTTATGGACCCCCAGATAAATTGAGGTTTGGTGAGGGTCAAAATATACCACACACAAGGCAGAGACAAAGTCGCTGCGGCGACCACTCATGAAACACCGATTAGTCAACAGATAGCCCACAATAATTAATTAAGTAATGAAGTACCAAAAATGTGGAGTTAAAATTTGTTATAACTCTACAAGCAAATGTGTATAGGTATAAGCATATGTAGAGGTCGAACACTGGGAGCAAACGGGAGGAGGAGGCATGATAAATTCACAAAAATTTTCATTTTTTATCTCTTGTCCATGTTTTGTTTTTGTGGGTTTTTTTATTTTTTTATATTATTTTAGGTTTTATAATTTTTTATTTTATTTTTTAATTTTCTGATTTTTTATTTTATTTTTAAATTTTTATCTTTTTTTATTTTCTTTTCATTCTATATAAACAATATAGCCTATATAAGGCTTATACATACAATATATAGTAATATAGTTATAAATACTATTAAATATAGACAAAATTCAGAAAATATATTGTTTTTGGATTTTTTTTAATTTTTCTAATATTTTTGTATTTTTCTAGAATTTTTGCTAATTGTTATGCATTTTTAAAGTCAAAAATATCCCAAATATGCGATTAATAAATAAACCGAAAATGATTTGGGTTTTAAAAATAATAAATAAGTCCCAAAATTACCCAAATTAATTTTAATAGATAAATAATCATGTATAGATAATTATAAAACAGAAAACTTTTGATATTTTTGTAGAATTTTTATATTTTTTGTTGGATTTTGTAGCTTTCTGAATTTTTTATTTTCTTTTTCTTATTTTAGGGGATTTTTATTTCTGGACTCAATATATATTAAAATATACCACATATAATTTTTTGGTATTTTTGAAAAGGTTTTTATTATTTTTTGGTATTTTATAATTTAGATAGAGATTATTTAGGCTCCTTTTTAATTGTATAAATAGATTAAATGTAAAAAAATGTAAAGTGGACATGTGGCGTGTAAACACAATGCATGGAGCATATAATCCTATTTTGGGGATTTTTAGGAGCAAGTTAGTTGTTTTTAATAATTAGATAAAAGTCAGAAAAATACAAATCCTAGAAGGGCATAACTGCAATTAAAATAAACTTCAGAGGCCCAGATGCAATTTACCTAACATAATAAAATATTTATTTAATTTTTAAAGACTAATTTATAATATACAAATATGTCAGGGTTTCTATGCAATGTAATTTACCCCTTATAAGGTGCGATCCAACGGTGGCTGTCAAGCCACTTATCCACGTGTCGAGCGCGCAACGACCGATGACGCTTCGTCTTCTATGGCCTAGATCAGATCAGAGAATATGATCGGACGGTGGATACGTGGCTCGATCTAACGACGGACGATCCATCTGGAGCAGCTAGAATATCTGACGGTCGGGAAGCGGCCGTGAAGAACAGGACACGAACTCGCCTGGAGCGAGTTTCAACCCGACTTCCTAGGATGTTCCAGCCATCAGGAGGGCTCAGAGGTGAGGCAAAATGGAGCTTGGACTCCTCCCCTTCAGATGCATCCTTCAGGGGGCACGTCGGAGCTCAAACGACGGCGAGCGAGCTCTGAGAACATAAGAGCTCAAAGTACCAAGTTCTTCAACAAAATCACCTTGATTGAGTCTTACACGCACAAGCACCTGCATAGTTAGCACAAATACGATAAAGCAAAGGTGTCTGGAGTTTTTTGGGGGTGAAATGGGTGAAGAGTGGCTCGGGTGGTGATCTCCAGCGAAGGGTGGAGGAAGGAGATCGTATTTCCAGATCCACCAGGGATTTGGGTGAGCGGAGGGGTGCAAGGCGTAGGGAAGCGACTGGGACAGGAAATGAAGGTGGCAGGCAGTTGAAAGAACATGGGAAACACAGTGGAGACGTTCGCCGGAGCGAAGCTCCGACGAACTACGAATCGAGCTATTTAAACTAACATACTTCACTATTGACTAATCTAATTACATAAATTAAAAGCATTAATGAAAATCTAACTAAATACGGTAAAACGCACAGCTCATACCTAGGTATTAGCCAAGGAGCAGGGCCACACCAGAGCAGCATCCATGGATGCATCCCCTTCCTCCTTCAGTCGGCTCCAAGCTCCAGGGGACCTTCCCCTATCACGAGGATGCACGCTAGGCCAGAGTGGAGTGGTTTTAGGGTTCTAGGAATGACCAAATTTGAGAAAGGAGGAGGAGGTTCTTATTTATGAAAATGTATGGCACCTTTATTTGACCGACCAAAATCAATGAAATCGAGCTATGTACAAGAGATCTAATGATAAGGCGTAGATGATGATGGATCTGGGAGTAATTCCCGTGAAGAGATCAAAGTTGATGGATGGTTGGATCATGCATGAAAAATGGCAGAAATCGTGGGGACAAGACACTTCTGACGGGCCAGGTAGCAGATGGGACAGTTGACTAGAGGTCAACGGTCTGAGCCCTGCCATTGGTCCATGCAGGCCACAAAACGACAAAACAAGAATTTTATTAAAGAATAATTAATTTAAAATAGTAAATGATTTTATTAATTTTGAGTATAAAATATAAAATGTTTATTATTTTATGTAGTATTTTATTATGATTTTTTTATTTTTTTGCTTATTTTATTAGTAGTTAATTTTTAAGGGCTTATTTATAGGTATAACTACCTATGTTTTGTACATTTTTATTTTTATTTTGTATATTTTATTTTATTATTTTATTCTATTATTTTATATATATTTATAAATTATTTTTATGAGTATAAGTATGTTTTATTTTATTTTTATGATGTTTGTACTTTTTAATAAATATATATATGTATATTATGTAGGTAAATTTATAGGTAGTTTACCTGTGTTTTATGTATATTATTTTATTCTAATGTATTTTATTGATTTTTATTTTAGTTTTATACTTTTAATAAAATTTATATAATATTTATAATATTATAAAAATATGAAAGAATAAAGAATTAAAGAATATATTTCCCTTTTATTTATATACATATATAACATAGGTATTTTGCCTATATAATTACATAGACTTATTTTTTATTTTATTTTATTTTTTTATTTTATTCTATTTTTAATATGCACAAGTGTTATAAATAATATTTACAAAATTATAAAAATATGAAGTTGTAAAAATAATGAATAAATTGAATATTTGAATCGGTAGAATGTACAATAGGGATCAAAACCTCAACTTCTACACAATAACTACAAAAAATATAAAACCACCACCATTAAGTAGCTTGTAAAAAGTTATATATAATTAGAAGTGATTTTGTTATGTTTTGAGTTTTTATTAAAAAGATATGGGCCTGTGAAGTTTGGTTTTTAGCTTTTTATTTTGTGTATAAAATGAACAGTGTATATTATTTTTGTACAAACTCAATTTTATTTTTTATTTAAGTTATTATCTACAACTTTTATGTTCAAAGTTTCTTTATTTGATGAATAAATAATGTAATATAAAATAGGTGTCAAAATGTATAATTAAAGAATGAATAAATTGGAATTTTATTCTATTCTAGGCCCTTATCTCCCCCTACTTTATTCCTTGTCGACCAACTCAATTCTTAATTTGGTATCGGGGTTTAGGGTCATAATTTTTTCAATATTTTATTCCTTTTTCTTTTCTTCTCTTTATTCTATAATTTTGGTATTAAAAACAATATTATTTATACAATAAATGTAATAAATGATGGATGTTATTTCATACAAATTAATGCTATTTACATGCATTAGCTAATTTTTTTAAGACCAAAATGATAAAATAAAGGCGATGAAATGGAGATTCATCACCCCTCCATACTTGCCTTTGCTAGTCCCTAGCAAACACTTATGCAATAAGTATTAAAAAGAATAAAGAAGAAAAGAAAAAGAAAGGATAAAGAATAAATGGAATTGATTTCAATAATTAAACTTGTATATGCAAAATCAAAGTTTGGAGCTCAGGTTAGACCTTGATGTGAAAATGTGTGTGGAACCTGGTTGGGAACCAAATTTTAAACACAACATCCCTCGAGAGTCACAGAACTCGGTTCAAATCTCCTCAATAGCCATGTCAGAACTAGACTACATCATATGCAAACCCTTGTGACTATGAAGCTGACTTGTACAGCATAAATGATAGTGGCTCTCCCCAACTAGAATGACAAAGGGACTGACTTCTCCATAATGACAACCCAATGATTCCCCAATCCAGCACTCTATCCTCAAGGAGCAGGGTATTCCCTTCTAAGTTCAAGTGGCATCCAACTCAAGAGGAGGAGGTGAAGAAGAGAATTGATGGTAGCCAGTGTAGCTACCTATCCTGGGATGCATGACCAGTGTAGTCAAGTCATCCAATTGCAAGATCGCATGGTATAACTTTGGTGCTCAAGCTTGCTTATATTCTATACAACATATATACATACTCCAGCAAGCATTTTATTTTTATTTTCAAGCCTGACCACTTTTTTGGAGTTTTTTTTCAACATATTATTTACAACGGCATTTACATAAGGACTTTTTTCTCTTGAGCCAAAAGACTATCCCTCTTTTGAAGCTTTATTGTAACACACACTCTCTTAACATTCGACTTCATTGTAACTGGACCAGGTTGGGGTGCACTTCCCTCCCTAGACGAGGATGAATGTTTCCACCCGTGTACGTCTTAGACTAGCAAATCCAACCCCCTCACCACTCCAACTGAGTTGAGACAAGTGAAAGTTGCAAGTGTCCAAGTTAGGTCACGACCGAAAAGAGTAGTGTGTGCGTCTCGAAAAGTTCTAGTTAGTCAGTTGAGGTGACTTGAACCCAGCCCTGAGTCTCAAAGAATTTTGGAAAATAAAAAGGATTTTGGCATGCAAAGTATAAAATATTTATAGCTATTTACACAGGCGTGCTTCTTTATTTTACGAGAGTTAAGAATTTAAAGAATTTACAGGTTTACACAAATTAGGTATATTTATACAATTGGTAAAGAATTTTATTTTGATTTATATGAACATTTTATCCCTATTTTAATGATGCATTCATTCCTTAAATTTATTTGAAAACAATTTTCAAAACTATAGTACAAAATAATTTTTTCAAATATTTACAAACATTTGAAAGCTGTTTTGCAAAGATTTTTCACACACTATATATACAATTTTCAACATATTTTTACAAACATTTTCAAAATCATTTGTAAATAGGTTTTCAAATCCTTCATTTCATACAAAGAAAAGAATTTATGCAAATAAAAATATTTTTACAAAGGTTGAAAACATTTCAAAAAGTTTTCCAAATGGTTCACACCATTTTTCAAATCATTCTGCAAAAGTATTTTTAACCTGATTTATTAAGCAGTAAATACAAAAACAATTTGAGGAATGATTGTTGTTATTAAATGATTTTAATGAAATATATATATATGTATATATAGTATATTTAGCCATATTTATTATTAATTATACGAAAGTATGAGTTATGGCTAAAGTATATACAGAGTGTATACGACCCCCTATACTTAGCATGAGCTATATCCTCATATGTCGAAAAGAGAACGAGAAGGCATAACTCGTACTGAGTATAAAAAGCCTATACTACAATGACTGAAGAAAGAATGAAAGGATGAATATAGAAATGAATAAAAAGGTGACCGTCCCCCCTATACTTAGGATCAAATAATCCTAAGTATAGCAGACTGTGCATAACGCAGGGAGGGTCGAGGATGGGAATAAGGAGATCACAGCTCGGGTTGTCTCCCCCTATACTTAGGGTAAAGTATCCCTGAGTATAGCAGAGCAAACCAACAAGAGAGGAGACAGTGGAGGGGATCATAAATGAATGAATCGGGGTGCACACCCCCTATACTTAGGACAAGGTACATCCTAAGTATAGAACACTAACACAAAGGGACGACACTTTTTGTAGATCAAGCAAAATGAAAAGGAAAAGAAGAAAATAAGAAAAGAAGAAAAGAAGAAAAGACAAATATATATAAATAGATGAAAAGATCATAGAGAATGTACACATCACTCCCCCTATATTTAGGGTGAGATGTCCCTAAGGATAAGCAACGACATGAGTGATAAAATAGGACGGAGAAAGAACAACGTGGTGTGTACCCCCTTATACTTAGTACAATGTACATCCTAAGTATAGACACACAGATATGGCGAAAGATCTGAGGCACACATGACATACGGAAGAAAGAAGGAACAAAATACAACACTTGTATACAATAAGTAAAGAATGTGAAGAACAGGATGGTATCTGGTTAGCGACTACCGTGCTCTCGTCGTCGTCTCCCTATGAGAATGAGGACACGGTAAGAAGGTGAAAAGACACCCTAATAGTCAATCAAGTGGGTGTCATCTACCGGGGAGAAGAGATCGAAAACTAAAGGATGGATCGGTAGCGTCATTCAGATCATCGACTCATAAGGAAGAAATGAGTGAGCAGAGTGATGAGCATAAAATCCGAGAGTCTGAGGGAGAGAAGGTGTCAAGGGTCGTTGCAACCTCAACCTCTTGAGTAGGACTCAACAAGAAAATCGAAAGACCACCAAATATCAAAAATCAAACAAGTAACTCAAATAGCGGTCTCGCTATTTTATTTAACCTGGTAAAGTGACCAGGGTCGAACTCAAGGAGCACGGATTGGCTAACAGCCTACAAAGTAGTCGAGACTCAAAATAAAATAAAATACATCTTTTTGGTGGCTTTTTAGGTTTTTAAATTTTTTGTGATTTTTAATTATAGAGGAAATATAAAAGGAAGGCAAAAAGTCACACACAATAAATTATTTAACAACACAAAACAAGTCATAAAATTAAAATAAAAATATTTTTGGATTTTATAATTTTTCAAGTGTTTCTGGATATTTTCTCAGATTTTTATAATTTTTAGTTGATTTTATAAAAATGAAATAAAGTCAAAAATGCAAGCTACTGTGCAGCCAGACTCTAAAGGCTATTTAAAAATGTAAAAATCTAGCAACAATTTTATGGAAAACTACAAATAAAATCCTAACTACATAAAAAGAAATTATATTTTTTTATTTTTTCTGAATTTTTAATGATTTTCATGAGTTTTTTAGTGTTTTTAGATTTTTAGGGGTTTTATATATCCAAAAGCCACAAAAATTGCACAAAAATAAAAACACAACAAAACACACAAAAATATTTTTTTTAGAATTTTTGGGGTCTTTTTAATATTTTTAGTGGATTTTTCAATTTAGATAGAAGCAAATATAAAGGTTTCTCAAATTTAAAAATATAAAATGAAAACAAAAATGTCCCAAAAAATCAATGAAATTTTTACACAGTGGCATGGGCCACGTTTCCAAATTTCATGAGATTTAGAGTCGATTTGCTATTTTATTCAACTAATAAGAGATACACAGCACACATGGACTAAAATCCAAATAAAACAAGTTTCAGGACCAAAGATTAACAAGCTTTAAAAATGTGAGGGGCCTACTGTAAATTTCACAAGATATTCAGCACATGTCACAATTCAACATTCACTGGGGCATAAGTGCAAATATAAAAACTATCTAATCAAAACATAACACTCAAAAGCCTTGAGGGCATACATGTAATTGTCCCAGAAATACGCGTGACGAAGCACGTACGTCCAGAAAAGAAGGACCAAAGTGCAAATAAGAGAAACAGTAGGTGCTAATATGCAAATTATCCCAGAGTGCTAATTTATTTAATAGACTAAACAAGAACTAAAATAAACTGCAGGGGGGTCTGGCGCAAATTACCCAGCCAAAGCGTGCGAGTCACGTGGGGCTAGGTGGCAAGCGGATGGTGATTAATGGGCGTGCGGCTCTGGCACAGCCACCTGGCAGATTTGACGGTGGTCCTTCGAGCGCAGACGTAGGTGTACGGTGGCC
Source organism: Ottelia alismoides (assembly GCA_037367405.1). Classification (NCBI taxonomy): domain Eukaryota; kingdom Viridiplantae; phylum Streptophyta; class Magnoliopsida; order Alismatales; family Hydrocharitaceae; genus Ottelia; species Ottelia alismoides. Next base: position 61,112 of record JAZKJV010004045.1, on the reverse strand, counting down.
GTTAGATACCAGATCTAACAACCTATCAGTAGTAGGTGCACGGACGGCTCGGATGGGATCTAGCGAGCGGGCTCAATCCGACGGTGGAGGTGGGTTCCTGATGAACACCTCCTCGGCAAACTTCGCCAGTGAGCTGGAGGTGATCCGAGCGTCCGATTGATGATCAGCTAGAGGGGTTCGCCTCGTCCCTCTGCGTCTGATGGCGATGGCGGATGGAGCTCCCAACGGCTATATGTTCCGGCGAGGGCAATGGGGCCAGGGCCACTCCAACGAAGGGGATGAAACACGAACTGGGGGGTACTTCGGTGCTTATTGACCTGCAAACGAAAGCTTTCACTCGGAGGAGTGCTACGGCGGGGGTTATTGGATGAAAGGTAACAAGAAGCGACGGTGGAATGAGAGGGTGGCTCCAGCGTAGGCGGAGGAAGGAGCCGAGCTCAATCTTGGCTCGGATAGCCAAGCTCGAGGTGATCAGATGATGGACAAAGGGTGACGATGGCGCAGGTTGTCGATCTATGCAGCTAGAAATGATTGGTGGAGCTCCGGCCACTAGGGCGGAGCCGGTGGAGAAAGGATGAACGATTTGGGTATAAATGAATCTAGGGTCGATTAGATGAATACCTGATGATCGTAAGTCGATCCTTAGCTCCAGGAGGGTGCGGTGAAGGTGGTCGTCACCTCGACCGAGCTGCGATGGGTTGGGAGGCTCTTACGTGGTGGTGCTTCGGCCATGTTTGTCGAGCACCGGCTACAAGCGCCCAATCCGGCCACCAAAGAGGGGGTCCGGTCGCTGTCACCGAGGGGATTATCTTTAGGGTAGGTTTAGGGCTTGCAGTGCGAGCTAGAGAGTTGGGCGATGGAATGAAGGTCTTTATAGGTTTCTCAGGTGACAAGGAAGAACGGACAGAAGCGCACAATCCGATGCTGATCTGATCCCTCCTAGGGATCTGCGAGGGTGCCTGATCCACGAGGAAGAGATGGGCGCAGGAATCGGGGCGAAAGACGGTTGGATCCGCTCTAGATAATTGAGAGAAGTCGGGTCGGTGAGCAGATCCGCGGAAGAGGGGTCCGAGTGGGAGAGATGACTGGGGTTCAACAATCCCCCGTGGACCAATCAGATAATTCCAATTAAAAAAGATTTGGAAATTCAAAATAAAATAGTAAATGGTTTTATTTAAAAATATTTACAAAATAAAAAATGTTTATTTATTTTCAAACTATTTTTAGTTATTTTTATTTATTTTTTCGAAAAATAAATTATGTTATATACATTGTATTATTTTATATACAGGTATAAAATACCTATGTATTTTATATTTTTATTTTTATTATTTTATTTTTGTAAAATACCCTAATTTTATATTTTATTTATTTACAACATAAAAATTGGGATATAAAATAATTTATATTTGATTTTTATTATTTATTTACAAAAGTAAAATAAATAGATATAGGTACATATGTACATGGTATATACAAGGGTGAGAGAGAATTTATTTTGTTTTTATTTTAGTTTTATTTTTTTGATTTTAGCTTTATTTTTAGAAATATTTACAAGGTATTAGAAACACATTTTTATTTTTGTTTTTATGAAAAATAAAATATATACATAAGAAGGAATATATACATGGATGAATGGCCTTATCTCTCTCTACTTGTTTTATTTTGCGATCAGGCCCATATTGGACCCTCTCTTGGTTTCAGGTCATTCAATATTTATTCTAAATATTTCCCTCTTTTTCTTTATTTCTTTATTCTTTTATTTTTGCAGAAAAACATGCTAATTATTGATATTTACATAAAGCATGCATTTTGATAATTTATTATATTTATAGCTATCTGCACAGTGTTTTGCAAAGATTTGTAGCTAAAATAAAAGAATAAAGAGTGATGAATGAGGATTCATCACCCCCCCTATACTTTACTTTTGCTAGTCCCTTAGCAAACACTTATTTGAAAAAGAAGTGAAAAGAAGAAAAAGGAAAAGAAAAATAAGGGAAAAAGAATGAATCAATGTTGATTATTAAACTTGTCTTCATTAAATTGAAGTATGGAGCTCAGTCAGATCTTTGGATTATTAATGTGTCGGAACCTTATTTGGACTTAGGTTTAAAACTAAACAGCCTCTAAGTTCCACTAATCTATAGTCAAGGCTCCTCAACAATCCAGATCAGAACAAGTCTACATACACAAACTGTGATGACCATGAATCTTTTCATGTACTGTGTAAGTGATATAGCTCTCCACCTCAGAAATGGCAAAGTGACAACCCTTTCCAACAAGGTAACTCTAATACCCTAGTCTAGTAACTCTTTCCTCGAGAAGCGGGGTATTCCCTTCTAAGTTGAAGTTCAACCAGCTCAAGAAGAGGAGGAAGAAGAGAATGGACCATGGCCAGTGTAGCCATGTATCCTTGGGAGCTCAACCAGTGTAGCTGTCTCCCTACTGCAAGCTTCATGAGATGGAACATGGATAACATAAGCTTTGCTTTATTGAACTATATACACTCCGGTGGGATTATCATTTTCTCTCAGACCCACCACTTTTTTGGAGTTAATTCTTTTCTTTTTGCATTTTTTTGACATATGTACAACATATCTACAAAGTGCAACATATATATGCATAAGGAGGTTTTCCTCTTGAGCCAGTAGACTATCCCTCTTTTGAAACATTATTGCAACCCACAACTCCTATCTTTAGACCTCACGGCTACCAGACCTAGTTGAGATGCACTTCCTTCACTATAAGAAGAAGAAAGGTTCCGCCTACAAGTACTACCCTCATATGCTTCCCCAAGGCAAAGAAGATTGCCTCCTCACGACCTCATCCGTAGAGAGCTAGGTGTAAAGTGCTGGTCCAAGTAAAGCCATTGTCTGTAAGACTCATGTGTGTGTTGTTAAGTGTTCTACTTAAGCTCATCAATATGATATATGATCATAGCCTAGTAGACTCAAAGAATTAAGTCACCATGGACATGAAAAGTCTCAACCCTAAGACCTCTAAGGTTCCTCTTAGAATTAGGTGGATTAAGATCTTAACCAAGCTCAATTTTTCAATTTAATTCCAGGCTAGTTTAAATGTCAACCATGATTCAGGAAAACTATACAAATATTTACAAAGATGCAATTTACAAAATTTTTGAAAAGATGCAAAATTTTTTAAAAATGTTTGAAAACATGGATGTATGCATAAATGCGAAGTTTTGCAAAATATTTACACAAATTTACACAAGGTTTTTGCAAAATTTTTATTTTTCAAAACATTTTACAAAAATTTTGTATATACATAATTTTGATATGAAAATATTTACAAACTATTTACACAAAAGATTTTTACAAATATTTTTACAAAAATAATTTTGTACATAGCTATGTATGTGCAATAAAGAATTTTATTTACAAGGAATTTTTTAAATTTTTATGGATTTTTTAGGGTTTTAGCCATTTTATTTATTAACACACTCACACAAAGTACGAGTTATGGTTAAAGTATATATGAAATATATAAGACACCCCCTATACTTAGCTCGAACTATGTCCTCATAGTGAATCAAGAGCGATGAAGAAGACATAACTCGTGCTTAGTATAGGGAAGTGAAAAGAACGGCTATATACGAAGACGCGTGAAAGAATAGAAATAAAAAGGATCTCGGGGTTTCCCCCTATACTTAGGACCAAATAATCCTAAGTATAGCAGGTTGTACACAAAGGGAAATCCGAGTGGAGAATGTACAGGGTCTACCTCCCCTATACTTAGGGTAAAATATCCCTAAGTATAGGCAGCAAAACAAAGATAGAAAAGAACCAAAAGGAAATCAAAAGTCTCACACCCCCTATACTTAGGGTAAAGTGCACCCTAAGTATAGCATAATCAAATATGCAAATGGGGTGTTGGACTGAAGAATAGTGTGATATGGACAACTGGATCTATACAAGTCGGGAGAACAGTGATAATCAGGCGTGAGATGCAATAGATGTGAGTCAAGAGACCACACCTCACGCAAAATGAATAGGGGCAACGTCAACGACCAGCAGCTCATGATCTAGATATGGTTTGAGCCGCTGCCCGTTAACACGAAAGGTAGCCTCTGATGACAACTCGGATATGTCGATGCTTCCGTTGTCATGTACCTTTCGGACCAGATAGGGTTCCTTCCATTTGCTCTGCAACTTCCCTAGAAATAATCTCAACCTGGCATCGAACAACCATACTCTCTGTCCTGGCTCAAACTGCTTGTGCCTTATATGAGAATCATGCCACTCCTTCACTCTCTCCTTATATTGTAGGCTGCTCGAAAAGGCTGCATCACGAAGCTCCTCCAGGGATGCTAACTCTTCCCTCCTCTGATCTCCTACACTCACTGGATCTAGAAGTATATCAATGACTGCCCAAAGTGACCTATGTCTTAGCTCAACAGGTAAATGGCAGGGCTTGCCATAAATGAGGCGAAAGGGAAATGTACCCAAAGGTGTCTTGAAGGACGTCCAATATGCCTACAAGATCGAGTCCAAAAGTTGTGACCAATCCTTTCGGTCAGGACGGACGATCTTCTGCAGATTAGTCTTTATCTCCATATTTGACACTTCAGCAAGACCATTGGTCTGAGGATGATACGACGTGGCTACTCAATGGTCTATGTTGAACTCGCTAGCAAGGGCCTTTACCTTGTCGTTGACGAAATGAGACCCCTCGCAGATATCAAAACTCTAGGCACATTGAGCCGTGAAATGATATTCTTCCTCAAAAATCTGCAAACAGTCCTAGCATATGCGGTTCAGGCGGGGATGGCCTCAACCCAATGACTCACATAGTCCATGGCCAACAGAATGTACTCGAATCCCTGAATCTTAGGGAATGGACCCATGAAATCGATGCCCCATGCGTCAAAAACTTCACAGAAGTGAATGGACTGCATCGACCTCATATCACGTTGTCCACAAGTGCCCATCCTCTGACAGTCAATACACCTCTTCACGAACTCATCAGAGTCCTTGAAGAGGGTAGGCCACCATAGGCCGGATTGGAGCACTTTCTGTGTTGTTCTCCTCCCAGAGTGATGTCCTCCTGCCTCAAGCTTGTGGTAGTAAGTGAGGATGCTATGGTGCTCCTCCTGAGGAATGCACCTACGCCAGACGCTATCCCCTCCTTCATGATAAAGGATGGGATCCTCCCAATGGTAGAACTTGGCCTTCGCGAGGAAGGTCTCAAGTCGCTGCCTGGGCCAATCTTGTGGAACTTTCTTGGCAACAAGATAGTTCACAATATCAGTGTACCACGAGAGAGAGGCGATAGCAAGGATCGTCTCATTTGGGAAGGTCTCACAAATAGGCTCAATCTGCTCAGAATCCTCAAGAAACTCCAATCAGGAGAGATGATCCGCCACCACATTCTTGACTCCAGGCTTGTCCTTAATCTCTATATCAAACTCCTGGAGTAGAAGGATCCATCTGGTAAATCTAGCTTTTGCATCCTTCTTTTCCATGAGGTACCTGATGGCGGTATGATCAGTATAGATGGTCACTTTAGATCCAATGATGTACGATCTGAACTTTCTAGGGTGAAAACTACGGCTAGCATCTCCTTCTTAGTGACGATGTAGTTCTACTGAGCGACATCCAAAGTCTGGCTAGCGTAGTGTATAGAAAATGGCACTCCATCCCTCCTCTGCCCCAACACAGCCCCTACGGCAAAATCGGAGGCATCCGTCATGATCTCGAATGGGAGAGACCAATGAGGTGGCTAGAGGACAAGAGCCTATACAACTAGACTCTTGAGAGTCTCAAATGACGCTAGACACTTATCATCCACAATGAACTCGGTGTCTTTCGTCAGCAGATCAGTCAATGGCCGGGAAATCCTGCTGAAATCATGAATAAATCATCGGTAGAAACCGACGTGCCCCAGAAAAGACCGTAATTGCCGCAAGTTGGACGTTGGACTGAGTTTCCTAATGATATCCACCTTGGCCGGATCAACCTCCATGCCCATATTGGAGATGATATGGTCAAGCACCGTCCCTTGAGTCACCATGAAGTGACTCTTCTCCCAAGAAAGCACAAGGTGAACCTCAATGCATCGCTGAAGGACGCGGTCTAGGCAGTCAAGACAAGCATCGAACTCGTCGCCGTAGACCGAAAAGTCATCCATGAAGACCTCCAAGCACTCCCCCACCATGTCCGAAAAGATGGACAACATGCACCTCTGGAATGTCGCCGGGGCGTTACACAGTCCAAAGGGCATCCGTATGAAAGCATATGTCCCAAAGGGACAGGTGAAGGTGGTCTTGTCTTATTCCTCGGGCGCAATGGCCACCTGATTGTATCCGGAGTACCCGTCCAAGAAATAGTAGTGACTCTTCCCTACTAGTCTCTCTATAATCTGATCAATAAAAGGCAGCGGGAAATGATCCTTCTTGGTGACCTGGTTCAATCGTCTGTAGTCCACACAGACCCGCCAAGAAGTGGGTACCCGGGTAGCGATCTCCTCTCCAAACTCACTAACAACTGTGGTGATGCCGGTCTTCTTGGGAACCACACGCAATGGATTGACCCACTTGGAGTTGGAGATGGGGTAGATAAAATCAGCGCTCCACCATTTCGAGATCTCCTTCATGACAACATCTCGAAGGTTCGGGTTCAGCCGCCGCTGGAACTCACCTGACGGCTTCGCGTCCTCCTCGAGATAGATATGGTGGCAGCACAGGGCCAGACTTATCACCTGGAGATCGGCTACGCTCCATCCAATCGCATTGCGGTTCTTTTCAAGAGCCCCCATCAGACGCGATTCCTGCTCTCCAGTCAAATCTGTTGAGATAATGACTGGGTACATCTCAGGCTCACCCGTAAGGAACCTATACTTCAGTGATGAAGGCAAAGTCTTCAGCTCTGGACAACTCGGTGCTGGCGGATCAGGCCTCTGAAATGTCTGAGTGAATGCGACCAAATCTGCATGGGAGGATGAGAACTCTCGCTGAGAATCTGAATCTGGTAAAGGCTGCTCTGCTGGTGTGTCTCTGCTCTACGCGGGATCAGTCTCCACCCTGGTTGTAGGCTTTGTGGAAGTCAGACAAGGAATCAAATCATCAAACTCTGCCCAATCTATATCTGACTTTGAGGGATCTGTATTAGAATCAAAAGAAGAATCTGCCTCACGATCGGGAACCGGCTCTGCTGCCTGAGATGTATCCTGAACCAGGAATGCGCTCTCCAAACTCTCCTCTGTTGGCGTATGTGCATCAGCGAACTCTAAAGGTGAGAGGATGGCCTGTGCTGCTGGATCTTCCCAAACTGCCTCACCGTCTGTAATCACAAAATTGCAGTCCTGGTGGATGTCTCGCCCTGCCTCTGTCATCTGCTCTGAATCTGAATGCGGCTCTGAGCAAGTGGAATCTCTGGCTCTAGTCTCCTCGATTGTCTCTATTTGTATACTCTCACCCTCGACGTGAAAGTATACCTTCCCGCTATCATGATCGGACATTGCCTTGGCTGTGGCCAAGAACGGGCATCCTAAAATGATGGGGGTATCAGTCACAGACTCATGGATCTCCATGTCCAACACAACGAAGTCCACAGGGAATTTGAGGCCCTGAATCATGATGACAACGTTCTTCAGCAACCCCTTGGGCCTCTTGACATATCGATCAGCAAACTGAAGGACTGTCATGCTCTATCATAGAGGGCCCAACTCGAATCAATCGAGTATGGCTATCGGAAGTAGGTTGATCGAAGAACCGCTGTCTAATAGAGTACAGTCAAATCTCTGCTCATGGATGTGGCATCTGACATATGGGGCTCCTGCATCTGGCCTCTTGGCTGGCAGACGGTTCTGGATCGCAAAGCATGTGGCGCGAGTGAGCGCATGGATCTCTGACTGATGGTCCCGCCTCTTCCTCCGAACTGTAGTCCTGTCTCCGAGGGATCTCTGAAAGAGAGGTATGTGCTCCAAGGCCTCCTGTAGAGTCAGCTTTATATGAAATCGGTCCATCACCAGCTGGCTGAACTCTAGGTGGTGTGATCTTTTTGGATTTTCTTTGGTCCCCTTAGCCGAGTGGAGTGCTTGGGGAAAGGGGACTGCTGGGTCCTTCTCAGGTGAAGGACTAGGATCGGGTCTATGCTGCTCAGGCAAAGTAGAATCCACACACAAATCATCAATCAATACATGTGGATCTGAAAATAATAAACCCTTTCCTTTATTCACAGAAGTGTCCTGAGATATATCAATTGAAGGGAAAACAACAGGAATATAAGAACTGGCAATGGTGGCCTCAACACCACCCTCAGCATCTGGTATCGCGGCGTCAGTACCGTGCTCTGGCTCAGCAACTGGTATGGTGGCATCAGTACCACCTCCTCCATCTGGTGAGGCGACGACCTCAGTGTCGTTGGCTGGATCAACATTTGCGGTGACATCAGCACCATCATCATCATCATGCTCATGAGCGCCATCAGCACCACTCTCCTCCTCGTCTGGCGCTCCTGAAGGTGCATGGGATCGTCGCTCAGACTAGGCGCCGCCTGCTAGCATCCTACTGCTCCTAAGTGTAACAAAATCAGCATCAAACATATATGCAGTAGTATCACCAAGGGAATCACTAGGAGTGGTGGTCTCTGTGAACTCTACCTGCTCGGACTTCCTCTTGAGGTTGTTCGGGTGCGGCTTTATCTGTGTAGGAATGGCGACCTTCCCCTTCACAATCTCTCTCATCTCATGTCTGAACTCGTCCATCTCCCGTCTGAAAGTAGCATGTTGATCGGAGATGAGGTGGGCTAAGTCATCTAAGGAGGGGTTCTCATAGGCAGGCCCATGAGAACCTGACAGGTGGCCTCGCTGGTAGTGAGGTTGCTGCTGCTGGTGAGAGAGATAAGGGGGTTGATACTGCTGGGAGTGATACTGCTGAGGCTGCCTCCAAGATTGTTCCTGGTGATAGGGACAAGAATCATGCTGTTGTTGCTGTGATGGCTGCTGGCGTGATGGGAACTGAGGTTGCTGGTGAATCTCTCACTGTTGGCCTTACTGGACACCTTGAACTGGAGGCTGCTGCTGGGAACTGGTACCTCTGGCCGACCAACGGAATCCGGGATGGTCTCGTCGGATACAGGGCTAGGGACGGTCGTACCATATCCCGTTGACATCCATCAACGGCTCCTACTCATAGGTGGGTGGTGGGAGTACTGCCAGGGGTTGGTCAGGCTGATACACCACCATCTAGTTGTCCTGAGATGGTGGCGGCTGCACGTACTACTGTTGTGGCTGCTACTGATACTGCTCCACCTGAACATGGTGGACCTGTCGATACTGGGCGGAGGGCTGGGTCATGCTGTTGCTACTGTTGCTACCTGGGTTTGCCTGTGACCTAAGACGGGGCTGAGAAGCCGTCTGTGCCTCCTGGAGACACGTGATCTGTGTCTTTAGGTCACTCAGCGTCTGTGCCATCTGATCTATCTGAGACATGCCCTGGCACTACTTCTTCTCGATCAACTCGATCCGGTCCAGCTTCTTGCTGATGATGCCCATGTCGGCGGTTGTCGACTCTGCATGTGTTGTTGCCGTTGACAAAGTGGAGGGACCAACATCGACCCGTGCTATCCTTTGATAGGACACGACATGTGGCTGGGGCTTCCTCTGTGTGTAGAGGTGGGTCTGAGACATGACAGTGTAGTTCTCGGCCATCTCCTCATAGATGACCCAGACCCGGTCCTCATCTTTGGTGAAATACGATCCTCCATAAGATGCATTCATCAACCCCTGCAGCTCTGGTGTAAGCCTGCAGAAAAAGCTCTGAACCAGGTTCGGCTTCGAGATATCATGGTGCGAGCATCTGTCGGTAAGCTCCTTGAAGCGATCCCATGCCTCGTGAAACTGCTCATTGGGAGCATGGAGAAGTTGCTAATCAGGGCCCTCGCTGCATTGGTCCAGATGAGTGGGTAATACTTATTGAGGTACTCGTTCCGGAGCTGTTCCCATGTCGTCACAAATCTCCCTAAGTGCTTTAGCCAGTTGGCTGCTCTATCAACGAGGGAGAAAGGGAATGCCATCATCTTGATGATGTCCTCGTCCACATTACGATTGTGGACAGTATTGCAGATCATCTCAAACTCCTATAGATAAAGATGTGGCTCCCCGGCGGCGAGTCCGTGAAAATGAGGAAGGAGCTGAATCGTCTGTGGTGGGAACTTGAAGTCTCCCGCGATAGCTGGCAAAACAATCCATCTATGGGTTAGAGTTGCACCAGGGTTGTGCAACTCTCTCATCGGGCATGCTCCTGCTGCTGGCTGGGCTGGCTACTCTCCATCTAGAATGTCTCCTCCACCGGGTCTACGCTGCTCTCTATCGGCTCTCATCTGCTCCATCTCCCAGCGCATCTCGACCATGAAAGATCCCTGATCTCTGATCTGGCGCTGCATCATCTCTAAGGAAGCTAATAGGATGTTGTTGCCCTAGTCCAAAACATATGTCTGCTCTGGTCTGGGACCCTCGATGCGGTCCTCACTGCTGGCCATGGTCTCTACAAAGGCAAAAGACCCAAACTCAGGTGCCGATAAATCAACCGGATGTCGCTCTCTCTGATCTGGCTCTGGCACCTCAGGACTGGTAGTACAAGGGTGGTCGGGGGAACAGGATGGAATTGAACTCAGGTTCGGAGAGCGGGTCTCGACTCTCGCGAACCAAACTAGATGAGAGGGCCAGAGTGCTCGAAAGCGGTGCAGCCAGAGGCTGCCTAAGGGTCCTCCAACTCATCATCTTATCGTGACGAGTAAGGCGGATGAGATCTGGAAAGCAAACATGATGGTCAAGCAATACCCCAAATTCACCAATGCAACATTAAGCTGATGACTGTAAAAGTTCGGTCTTTTATCTTGTCGTTTTTATTTTGGTGATAAGACAGTCTATCAGAGCGATTAGCGAGATGTTACACTACAAAAAAAGGCGGGATTGGCGTGCACATAAAAGCTCGTTATGTGCATGCCTAGTGCACACCATGTGCACGCCCGAGGGGTGGGCGAGCACATGTGCTCGTTCAGGGCGTGCTCGCTTCTGTGAGAGTCGCCACGGCTGGTGGGCGAGCACATCGGGACGCTAAGTGCTCGCCTGCTCCCTGGCGGGCACATATGTGCTCGCCGATGTGATCGCCTCCTCTATAAATTGTGATTACCCACGGAGCACCTGGCGAGCACATGTGCTCACCCAAAGTGATTTCCAGGAAAAAAATATACAGGTTCGACATGGTTTTGACGCCCCGTCGAACCTGTATACCCTGCCAATAAACCACTGCAGGTAGCTCCCTAAGGGTATATATATTATAGCAGTTCGTAGAGTAAGATAACTAGCACTAAGAATTGAAAGGAACGCAATATACATGAATTCAGAAATAAACAATCTAATTTAACATCTAAATATTACAAACAAGTCAAAGCCAACAAAGTTCATATAAATTAAAAGATGTGCTAAAAGTTTAAAAAAAAATACAGGTCCAAACCACCAAAAATTTACTTCTTCTTTGATCTAAAAAATTTGGACACTAAACCCTGCTTTGATTTCTTTTTTTCTTTCTCCTTTTCTTTGAACCTCGCATACATGTGTGCCTCTTCTTCAGGGTCGTTCTCCTCCTCCTCTTCGTTACCAGATTCAATCTCTTCAGGTTGAAATGCACACCCTTGCGACCTATATTATATATGGAAGATATATATCTATTACATGCATTTTGTAGATATAAAAAATTTAAAATTATTACTCATTCTATAAGAAGAATACTTACACGTATGACGTGAACTCCTCTCGGAGCTTCGTCACCTGCTCCACCATCATCGCCATCTGCGACTCCATTGGAACTGTTGATTGGGACGGATGTGGTTGCGTGTACGACGGCTGAGAGTATGCAGAATAGGAGTGACGATGTTCCTCCACATAATATGGAGGAAGACCACCAAGCGTCTGCTTCCTATTCGCCACAACGTCCCTCTCCTCCAAGACCTTATAAGTTTTTCAATTTTTAATATAAAATTATATATTAGAAATGAGTATAGTAAGATAATATTTATCCATATATACCTGCTTCCAGATCGTTTTACCAAATGGTGGTTGCTCTCCAGTTGGATCGACACCCCATTTTTCTGCAGATAGTGCCAGATAATGATCCTGAAATACAAAGTTTATAATATATATAAATGAGTTATAATATATCATTTAATTGTAAATAAATTGATAGACTTACCAACAATTGTCCTGCTTCAGGAGTGGACCATTGCGACTCTCCTTCTCTCCCACTCATGTGGGACCTCGACCACCACTCCTGAAAAGAGGGTTCCCTTTCCAACCTAGCTGCCTGAAATTTTTTTTAAGATCCAATAACAATATTGCATTATATTGAAGTAGATCTCCAAAAAATAATTTTAAATCATAATACCATCTCCGCTCTAATCTGATTGTGGCTTTTAGAGCCACTTGTTGACTTAATCCTTTGTTTCTGGCAGTTTGTCCTTCCCGCCGTAGATCTTCTTCCAAACTCATTATCCGCAACGAATGCATCACAGAAATCCGCCCATCTGGAAGGATTATGTTATGATAATTGATTATTTTAAAAAGTTTAATATAAATTATTTGACAAGTATAATACCTATCCTCCATACACCATGACGGCGGGAACCTCTTGATATCCTCAAAATTCATCTCCTCGCATCCCGTCTTCGCATGCGAGTCTCTCCTTGCCTTGAAAATGTATCGCTCATTCTCTTTTCTGCCAAACGAATGAAGGCTCTACGATAAACCTCCTTCCCCAGACCAGAGCCAAGGTGAAACCTACTCTGAAAATTATAACAATTTATAAGATACAAAAAACTTGACCAAAAAAATCTGTATCACTTCTTAGAAACATTTCTTACTAGAAACATGTCAAACAGTCTCTCCTGTTCTGCAGCAGGGATACGACACCATCTAAATTGCATAGAAGTCAAGTGTGTCTTTATTATGTTGGTTATCTCCTTTGCCACCCTATTGTTGTTCAAAAAATCCCTGCATTTACTAGAAAATTTAACTTCCATACAATTTATAAAAATTTGGAAAATATTTAAAGATAAAATCTATAAAAATTTTACCTCCCATTAGCCGTAACCTCCAACAAAGGGTGGGACGCCGACGTATGTCCAACTACAGTGGGTAAAGGCACGGATGTGCTCGGCCGTCCAGAAGAAGGAGAGTCAGAACCCATCGATGTCTGTGCTGGTATGGGGACCTGGACTGGGAATCCTGTAGGGGCTGCTGAGGTAGATGGCTCTCCATAGCCTCCTACGTAAAAGGGTGGCGTAGGATAACCAAGAGACTCATAGTAAGCTATCACCCGGTGAACCTCGTCGGACTGTGAATCAGGAACAGCATCCGGGGTGGGCTGCCTACTGGAAGAAGGTGTGTCTGAGGAAGATGGATGATTGGATCTATGTGATCCATGCGCCCTGCCACATCCAAAACCTGCCATGACTGTAATAATGATGTATTACATATTTATTATTTAAGATTTTAGTTAATTCAATTATAATTGTATAATAAAACTTACAACTAATCTCCATCACTTATTTCGGTGGGATTAAAGGATATTTCTTCATTTTCTGAGTTTTCCGAGTAGTCATTTCTGGAGTCAGTATCATCTTGTAAGTCAACACAGAAAACTTCATTATCATCCAATCGAATCGATTCGATAATTGGGACTTCTTCTGTTAAGTCTATTCTTTCATTTGTCGATGTAAATGCTTCATCTATGTCATCTTCCTTATTACTGGAATCATTGGAGATATAACCTCGAGAATTTATCTTCACAACAGTTACTGTTTCAATGCTCTTTCTCTTCTTTGATATTTGTGGGAGATAACATACTTCATCCGCTTGAGATGCTAAGACGAATGGTTCAAATATGCGTATAAATTTCCTTACGGACCCCCTTAGTCCTTACGGACTCCCTTAGTCCTTAGTCCTTGTGACACCGATCACCTTTTAGTAAATTTGAATCCTTATGGACCCCCTTAGTCCGGGAACTCCGAACTAAGGAAAGCTAATATAAATGTAATACTTTAAGATCATTTAACGTCATACATTTGTATGTGCTACAAATGAGACTATAAAATAATCTTAAAATATTTATTCATTTATATTAACCGGGCAATTACGTATATTTGGCTGGTTAACGATGGGGATAGGGATAAGTGTGATCCTTATTTAGTGCCTAATACAGTGCTTGGGTCACTAAGAGTTAATAGGCACCTGTAAAAAAAATTCGAACCTACAAACATCAAAATCCACGACCATTGGTCTGGGATAAACATCCCAAAGTGAGTCCAATAGTGCTGTGAAAAATAAAAAAATATAACACAGTTAGAGGTGATCAAATCCTCCAATGTGTTGCACATGCCACCTGTTGTGCAGGGCCACACACCACCCAGTGTGGAAGGACACACTGTGTGTGATGGATTTTGTGCGATTTTCTAATAATTAATAAATAATATTTTGGACTTATCATAAACCTATATATAAGTTAATGTGATATAATTGGTCACATTAACTAGAATTTAATGTGATAATAAATTATCACAAAGGAAACATTGGTGTATATCATATCTCATATCAAAACGATATGAAATTTTAAAACTGTTATTAATGATGTTCATCATATCTAATATCTACATTATTGAAGTTGATTAACTAATGTTATTCACAAATTTCATAACTAATCTTTTTAAGAAAATTAACAATACTAACTAGTGCAGATGTTGTAATGGATATTTTGTCATTTAAAATTTACAAAATGTAAACATAATGTTGGTTGAGGCATTTTATCGAACACCTACAGGGCATACAATTATACATATTATTGAGACAATCAAATTCGAAATTGCAATACTATAGTGATCTACTATTATCCTTAACATGTAAAACACATATAAACTATCAAAACAATACACTACATTCAACAAAAAATTGAAACCCTAATCTATCCAAACAATACAAATAGGTAATGAAATCGTATAAAAAGAGAAAGGATTAAGGATTATACTGAGTGGTAGATGTAGATCTACTCAAAACACGAAAACGACGGGCGTCGGTGTCGGGGCGGAGGGGTGGCGGGTCGCCGGAGGGGAGAAACTGGGAGAGACTTGCGTGAGAATGAGGAAGAAGAGCCGTCTGTTTATGGGCATGGGCGAGCACACTTAAGTGCTCGCCAGGCCGTCGCCAAGTGCTCGCCCGAAATTTCCAGGCCCTAAAGTTATCCGCGCAAGGAAATTCAAGTGGGCGAGCACAATTGAGCGAGCACATGTGCTCGTCCAAATTGGTAACCGCGCCTCTCCGCAAAATTCAAACCGGTGACCCTCATGGGCGAGCACATGTGCTCTTCGTGTGCTCGCCCAATAAGGGGCGAGCACATGTGCTCGCCTAGTGCACGCAGAGCCGTGCACGCTAATCCTGCCTTTTTTGTAGTGTTAGGAATCCAACGCCCCCAAGAGACTTTCTCGATCCCAAACTAGATCTTTCCCAACCAATACAAGCCGTGGACCTTTTACCGGCTACCCGATCGGTTCACTCTGTTAAGGATATCGCAGCCCGCTTTACCAGAGACCGGAGCGATCCTCACTGGAGAACGACTAGCTCAAAATCAGTAGTCTGAAAGGGGGTCGGATATGGCTCTAGCCTAATGTGCTTGTCACTCTCTCTCCCAATCAAACCATCCAATGAGGGGATTACTCTCCCAATACAATTTTTTTGTGAAGTGATTTTTAAGTCAAGTTTGCTTAAACATTCCCAGTTTTATGGTTGCACTTTTTTGGTATTTTTCAGATAAAACAATCGTCTAACGAATTTTTCGGTTCTCCTGATTTTATTAAGTCCAAGAAAATGGGGGAGAAGACGAAAAAGCCGATGCGCGATGAAATCAATGATGCATGCTAAGTAAGAATGCGTACCTTTCCTCCAGCTCTCTACATGCAAAATGATCTACGCATAAATTTAAAGACAGAAATTAAATCTAACCTAAATGATGCAATGAGGAAAGGACCTTAACATGAATTTCTACACGTGAAGAACGGGAGCTAACAGGTCAACAGGAGGGGTCGGGGTCCGGTCTTTGATGTCGATTGGTGTCCGCCACAACGGATCTGCCAGCGTTGTATACAGCCTCTAGCGGCACGTGACCCCTCGAGTGTCCAGGTTAGCTTTTTATTAATTAATTAATTAGGTCCAATTATTCGGTCTATAGGAACATGCAAGAATATTAATGTTGGGCCCTAATCAACTTCGTCACAGAGCAAGAAATTCTTAAGTTAAGGCTAAATCCTCGAGAAATAAAATAAAAAGAAAAGCCAATAAAAACTAAAACTGGCGAAAAACTTCGGTGGGGTCCCCCGAACACACCGGTGCTCAGTGAAACATACCCCGAAAGTCACCAAGTCTGAGAGTCCTATCTGTCCTTGTATTATTACAATAATAATGATTTGAAATAAAAACTAAGATAAACTACTCTAAGTCTAAACTAAGCTCCCGAACACTTCTTCTTCCTCCCTCGCGCTCTCTTGTGGCTCTGTACAAAAGAGAGCCACCTCCGATCCTTGCGGTTGCACCGGCTTCCCAAAGAAAGCCACCTCAGTCATCGGGCCCTCGCAAAGAAGTCAACATAGGTGTGTCAGTCCACAGATATTATAATAATACAATAAAATAAAATGACAAATATATGCAAAAACAATAAAAAATAAAAAGAAATCAAAACAAACAAAACGAAAAACAAATAAAATGAAATAAAAGAAAAAGAAAACAAAATAAAATAAAAGAAAAATAAAAAGTCGCGAAAACTGCGAAAGAAACAAAAAACCGCGAAAAGGCCGCGAAACTAAAAATCGAAAAAGAAAAACGACTACTAAGTCATGCTCCCCAGCAAAAGCGCCATTCTGATGAGCGTAAAATCCGAGAGACTAAGGGAGAGAAGGTGTCAAGGGTCATTGCGACCTCAACCTCTCGAGTCGAACTCAACAAGAAAATCGAAAGACCACCAAATATCAAAAATCAAACAAGTAAATCAAATAGCGGTCTCGTTATTTTATTTAACCTGGTATAGCGACCAGGGTCGAACTCAAGGAGCACAGATTGGCTAACAGCCTACGAAGTAGTCGAGACTCAAAATAAAATAAAATAAAATAAAATATTTGTTGGTGGTTTTATAGGTTTTTAAATTTTTTGTGATTTTTAATTATAAAGAAAATATAAAAAGATGGCAAAAAGTCACACACAACAAATTATTTAACAACACAAAATAAGTCAGAAAATTAAAATAAAAATATTTTTGGATTTTATAATTTTCAAGTGTTTTTGGTAATTTTCTCAGATTTTTATAATTTTTAGTTGATTTTATAAAAATGAAATAAAGTCAAAAATGCAAGCTACTGTACAGCCAGACTCTAAAGGCTATTTAAAATATAAAAATAGCCTATAAAAAACTAGCAACAATTTTATGGAAAATTACAAATAAAATCCTAACTACATAAAAAGAAATTATTTTTTATTTTTTCTGAATTTTTAATGATTTTTATGAGTTTTTAGTGTTTTTAGATTTTTAGTGTTTTGTATATCCAAAAGCCACAAAAATTGCACAGAAATAAAAACACAACAAAACACACACAAAATAATTTTTTTTAGAATTTTGGGGGCTTTTTAACATTTATAGCGGATTTTTCAATTTAGACAGAAGCAAAAATAAAGGTTTTTCAATTTTTAAAAATATAAAATGAAAACAAAAATGTCCCAAAAAATCACTGAAATTTTGCACAGTAGGAGGGGCCACGTGTCCAAATTTCATGAGATTTGGAGTCGATTTGCTATTTTAATCAACCAATAAGAGATGCACAGCACACATGGACTAAAATGCAAATAAAACAAGTTTTAGGATCAAAGATTAACAAGCTTTAAAATACGAGGGGCCTACTGTAAATTTCACAAGATATTCAGCACATGTCGCAATTCAGCATTCACAGGGGCATAAGTGCAAATATAAAAACTATTTAATCAAAACATAACACTCAAAAGCCTTGAGGGAATACATGCAATTGTCCCAGAAGTGCGCGTGACGAAGCATGTGCGTCCACAAAAGAAGGACCAAAGTGCAAATAAGAGAAACAATAGGTGCTAATATGCAAATTGTCCTAGAGTGCTAATTTATTTAATAGACTAAACAAGAAGTAAAATAAACTGCAGGGGGGTCTGACACAAATTACCCAGCCAAAGCGTCACGTAGGGGCCAGGTGGCAGGCGGATGGTGGCTGATGGACGTCCGGCTCTGGCGCAGCCACCTGGCAGATCTGATGGTGGTCCTTCAGGCGCAGATGTGGGTGTACAGTGGTCGTTAGATACCAGATCTAATGGCCTGTCAGTAGCAGGTGCACGGACGACTCGGATGGGATCTAGCGAGCGGGCTCAATCCGACGGTAGAGGAGGGTTCCTGATGAACACCTCCTCGATGAACTTCGACAGCGAGCTAGAGGCGATCCGAGCGTCCGATGGATGATCAGCTAGAGGGGTTGACTCGCCTCGTCCCTCTGCGTCTGATGGCGATGGCGGATGGAGCTCCCAATGGATAGATGTTCCGGTGAGGGCAATGGGGCCTGGGCCACTCCGGCGAAGGGGATGAAACGCGAACTAGGGGGTACTTCGGTGCTTATTGACCTGTAAATGAAAGCTTTCGCTCGGAGGAGTGCTATGGCGGGGTTTATTGGATGAAAGGCAACAAGAAGCGATGGTGGGATGAGAGGGCGGCTCTGGCGTAGGCAGAGGAAGGAGTCGAGCTCAATCTTGGCTCGGATAGCCAAGCTCGAGGTGATCAGATGATGGACGAAGGGTGATGATGGTGCGGGTTGTCGATCTATGCGGTTAGAAATGATTGGCGGAGCTCCGGCCACTAGGGCGGAGCCGGCGGAGGAAGGATGAACGATTTGGGGATAAATGGAACTAGGGTCGATTAGATGAATACCTGATGATCGGAAGTCGATCCTTAGCTTAAGGAGGGTGCGGTGAAGGTGGTCGTCACCTCGATCAAGCTGCGGCGGGCTGGGAGGCTCTTACGTGGTGGCAGTCCGGCCACGTTCGTTGAGCACCAGCTACAAGCGCCCAATCCGACCACCAAAGAGGGGGTCTGGTCGCTGTCACCGAGGAGATTCTCTTTAGGGTAGGTTTAGGGCTTGCGGCACAAGCTAGAGAGTTGGCGATGGAATGAAGGTCTTTATAGGCGTCCCAGGTGATAGGGAAGAACGGGCAGAAGCGCGCAATTCGATGCTGATCCGATCCCTCCTAGGGGTCCGTGAGGGTGCCTGATCCACGAGTAAGAGATGGGCGCAAGAATCGGGGAGAAGGACGGTTGGATCTGCTCCAGATAATTGAGAGAAGTCGGGTCTGTGAGCAGATCCGCGGAAGAGGGGTCCGAGGGGGGAGAGTTGACCGGGGTTCAACACTCCCCCGTGGGACCAATCAGATAATTCCAAGTCAAAAAGAATTGGAAATTCAAAATAAAATAGTAAATGATTTTATTTCAAAATATTTACAAAATAAAAAATTTTATTTATTTTCAAACTATTTTTTAGTGATTTTTATTTATTTTTTAAAAAATATATTATGTTATATACATTGTATTATTTTATATACAGGTATAAAGTACATGTGTATTTTATATTTATATTTTTATTATTTTATTTTTGTACAAATCCCCCAATTTTATATTTTATTTATTTACAACATAAAATTTGGGATATAAAATAAATTTTAGTTGATTTTTATTATTTGTTTACAAAAGTAAAATAAATAGATATAGTTACATATGTACATGGTATATACAAGGGTGAGAGAGAATTTATTTGTTTTTATTTTAATTTTATTTTTCTGATTTTTATTTTATTTTTAGAAATATTTACTAGGTATTAGAAACACATTTTTATTTTTGTTCTTATGAAAAATAAAATATATACATAAGAAGGAATATATGCATGGATGAATGGCCCTATCTCTCTCTACTTACTTTATTTTGCGATTAGGCCCATATTGGGCCCTCTCTTGGTTTCAGGTCACTTAATATTTATTCTAAATATTTCCCTCTTTTTCTTTATTTCTTTATTCTTTTATTTTGCACAAAAAAACATGCTAATTATTGATATTTACGCAAAGCATGCATTTTGATAATTTATTATATTTACAGCTATCTACATGGTGTTTTGCAAAGATTTGTAGCTAAAATAAAAGAATAAAGAGTGATGAATGAGGATTCATCACAGAGCTGACACTGTAAGACTTGGATGGAAAAGGAACAGTGCAGACCCCTCCAAGTCAATCAAAGTCTCCGACAGGTATACGAGTGAAGAACAGGAGACTTCCCTAATGTAGCGGCGTGGTATTTGGTGATCATAGAGTCAGAAAAGTCACAGGAATACATCGAATAACACAAGATATGGCTCAACCCTGTGAGGGTCCACAAGGTGAGAAGGATGATATAGTAATCAGAAGACTCAGCTCCGTGCTCCAACAGAGAGGAGACACAACCAGGGAGGAGTCCGAGTACCAAAATCAACAGACTCGACTTCGTGCCCCAACAGAAAGGAGACACTGACAGTAAGCTGAGTACCAACAAAATGATGTACCCTCCCGCAGATAACCATCGGGGAGTGGTACATGCTAGTCAATAAACAGAAGGGCTCAGCTATGAAAGGGTCGTCATGGTGAGTGGGCTCAAAGGATCCTAATCCATCAGACTGATCAAATAAAAACAATCTCGGTAGGTGGGCTATCAACAAAAGAGACCGATAGATCAAGAAAATGTGGCAGTGTCCCGCAGACAATCCTCAGGGAACGTGCTGCCAACTAAGCAAAGAATAATCAGAGAAAGAAGGCTCATCCTTGTGAGGACCGTCAAGGAGAGAAGACTCGGAGGAGTCTAATCAGATGGGTCCCCAGGATCTGACAGATCAAACACGATCAAGGTAGTGGGGACCAGAGAATAAATCAGACGACTCGATTCTGTGCTCCGACAGATAGGAGACACAATCAGTAAGGGGAACCGAATGTAAAGAAAATGTTGCATTTTCCCACAGATAGTCCTCGAGGACACTGCAAACTAAGCAATGAATAGACAGATCAGATCTCGTCCTTGCTAGGGTCATCAAGGAGAGAGTACTCATAGGAGTCGGGGACATGGCCTCGTGCACCTACAGATCGGGCGCACAAGCAGCGGGGAGGCCGAATAGTCAAATCAAACGATGCGGTTTCAGGCTCCAACAAGGTGGAGACATAGTCAGTGAATGAAACTGATCGTAGAGAATGTGTCGCATCCTCCTGCAGATAGTCCTCGGGGAGTAATGCAAACTAGGTCAATCAAGTCTTGGAATTGCTGGCATCAAATCTTAGGGCCTCAAAAGCAATCAATCAATCAATAATCAGGAGGGAATAAGATCATCAAGGGATGAATAATCATATCAATCACAGTACGTCCCTCAGGTCAATCCAATCTAGCTGAGATGTCACAAAAGTAAATCAGGAATCCTTAAAGTGCCACAGGTGGATGATAGAGTCAGGAGATCGAGGATGGGTTATTTAAGGTAGATGAAAGACATCATTAGGGTTCCACATACCTTTGCTAGGAAGTACAAATTATAATAATCAATTAATCATTAAAATCAAGATGGGTGATGGATAAATCAATCAAAGCGCATGGAGTCTTCATCAAATCATCAAAATTCATCACATCCTCAATCCGGTGTGCCAGATCAAAATCCTTAAATAGGAATCATACCTAAAGGTTGTGCATCATAAAAGAAATCCTCAGAAAGCTCCAAGCACAAATCTCAACTCAGATCCACCAAAATTAAGGTATCAATCTCAGCATCCTCAAAAAGCACCCGACTTGCTCCAATAATCAATGTAAGTCAAAATCCTCGATGTGGGCGATACCTATCAGCACAGCAATCCCGGGTAATAGAAAATATGATACGAGGGACACGAGGAGGGTGGTCAAGAAGAGGGACTAAAATATCTAGCGAAGATGATTGAGCTCAAACGCCAATATCACGACTTAATGCAAATGAGGAGATATATGTATAAGAGAGATATAGAGACTCAAAGATGAAAAAGGATGACTCACACGGACGGGACCACACACTCAAAGAGATTTGAAAAATGCAAAAGGACTCCAAGTCACAATCAATACACAAAACAAACCCTGATTCACCTACTCAACACAGTGAAGACCGAGATGTGATCTTTTTATCATGTTGATTTTAGAGTTAGGTGATCATAAAAAGTTGTACACGCCGGAATTAGGCTATGGGATTGGGGCACTAATCCTTAGCGTGTGCGTAGAAATAAAATGCTCATACAAGGAGGGGGTTGATCTCCCCAATACAAGGAATCCATTACATTTTATTTTAAGTCCAATGGAGTTAGCAGTCCCAATTTTATTTTTTATTTTCACTTTTTTGGTTATTTTTCAATGCACGTGCCTAACGGGGTTTTGTTGACACGATTTTCCGCGGTTTAGAAAGATGAGTTTACCCCGTCATTGTTGTTCCACGAAAAATCGCATTCAGACAAATAATATTACAACTACAAGCATGGTCGGATTACAGAAAAATTGTAAGCGGTAAGTAGAGGATCGAATCCACATGGACCAAGTTAATTTGCAATATTGGTTCTTCTTTCAAGCTTAATTAGGATTTTAATCCATGGCGACGAGAGAAATATGTGAATTCTTGAAGAGACGATGCAATCTACGGTGAAAGTACTTCCACGAACTTAAAGTTAACGAATGAGGGTGTGCACGCAACTAAATAAAATAGCAGGGGCCGAATTGCAAATTAAGATGAAAGAAATAAGAGGTCACTTGCAATTTTTCAATAAAAAAGTGGAATGTAAAACTTGTGATGAATTTATTTAAAGAAAACTTAGAGATGAAAAGAGATCTTACAAAATAAAATGCTTTCAAGTTCAATTTAAACAAAACCAACTAGTGTAAAAAATGTAGGAGAGCTTATAACATTAGAGTTTTTTCCTTCCAAATTCAACTTAAACAAATTAACTAAGGGAATAAAAATGCAGAAGACAAATAATAGAGAGGAGAAATGCTTCTCTATCCGGATATGGAATGAAGACGATGTCGACGACGATGGCGGCGGATGCGTGGGCTGCTAGATGCAGAGTGGGATGGAGCGACAAATGCTCCGAATACGGGCCAGAGATAATCGCTGGAGTGTCGAGGAAGAAGGAGCCGTGGTCAGTGGCTGTTATGCGCACGAGACGAACACCGGTGCGCGGTAGCGGAGTTGCACTAGAGAGGACAGCTGTTGTGCGCACTTGGACTCCAAAGAAGGTGATTGCACGAGGTATGGAGACTGCTGGGCGTGCGGGTGGGCTGCACTACTCCTGTGCATGCAAGAGAAAACGAGAGGGAGAGGGAGAACAAGAGAGTAGAGGGGTCCGTCCAAGGCCTTGTACGTACATGAAAAAAAATATGGACGGACGGAGAGAGTGGCGTGAGATGAGAATAGCAAGTGGGAGAGGTTGTGCGTGCATGGAGAAATGCGTGAGGGCTTTGTGAATGGAAGGGAGTCTTTTTTATAGCCATTCCATGCGGCTACTTTGCATGAAAGGGTGTTGGTGCCATGCATATAAGACAAAACACATTAATGCAAGGGTGTTTAATGGTTTGCATGGGAAGAGGCATGGGTAAGTGAGGATGTATACGGCTACTTTTCATGGGGAAGAGAGAGAGAATATAGAGGGTGCACATGCATGCATGATATTAAAGAGTGGGAATTTTTCACTCTTGACCCTCCCATTTTCTTTCCAACAAATTGTCAATGGAATTCAACATGTTGAATGCTATATTATTACATCCATTACACTTTCATTTTCTCTTTTAATGTAGATGATTTGTTTTTTAATATATTATCACCATATAGAATCAATACATAATCTGTGAATGGATATTTTATCTGGATGTCACGATTTTTCTCTTCTGTAATTATGGAATAAATAATCGTTTGAGTTATGCAAGATTGCAGATTATGTGTCAAATATTGGGTTTGATCTTTGCATAATTTTATTGTATTATACCAATATATATTGTAATCATCACACCCCCATACTTAAATCTTGCTAGTCCCGAGCAATAAATAGATAAGTAATAATGAAAGATAGGGAAAATAGCCAAGATAGATTGGGTGAGGGTTTACAGCAGACACACCCACAAAGTCTTGAGTTTTCAGATCCTAATCACACAAATACACAAACTTAAGTAGAGTTGACCCTTGGATTAATGATTTGTTCGAATAGTCGACTTGACTCGAGTTCTGTAGTTTCAACAGTCTCTCAGTTCCGAAAAAATCAAGATGATTTCAGAAAGTCGATCAAGTCAGATCATTCTAATCAACAGGTATTCTCTTTGACCTTGAATGCAAACGGTGTTCGTGATGTTTTAGCTTTCATGAGTCTAGAGAACGAGCTAACAATACAATTTATCAAGGTACCGAATGATTCCCTACACATATAGCCTCAGTCCTCACCTGAATTCAGGCATATTCTCTTTTCACCCAAATATGTCAGCATAAACAGTAGGTCATAATTCTTGGAGAATGGGACTTTAATTTTTGGGGTTTTCCGTAGACCACTTTGGTCTGTTGCTCTCATTTTTTTTCTTTTTGCAGAGCATAACCCTGGGCCTCTTTGGGCCTCTTTTAAGATTTAAGGTAGCATCATTGGGATGCCACCACTGCTTTTTAGTGGAGGAGGGTTATTTGGTGGTCTTCTTTACTTTTATGTTGCGTATCTTTGCATAATTGATGGTTTTTGGTATTTGTATTGTGATATGCCTTTTGTGGTGTTTTTGTCTTGGATTTTGGCATCAAAAGGTAGTATCGGCTTAATATTGTCTTTGGAGGCACGATACTGGCTTAATTGCTGACATACTTAGACTAGAGAGATCATGTTTCCCCTTAGTCAAGTTCCTTCACTGGCTATAGATAAGGTTCAGGCATTGGCACAACCAAGAGGACAACTTGATTTAGCCGAAATTTGGTGGTCGTAAGTTCCACACAAAGAGGGAACTCAGTCGGTGTGTTGATCACACAAAATCTCAACTAAAATCAACAATTAACCCACACTATAGATCAAACAATAAGAAATAAATGTGGAGTTAAAATTTATTTTTAACTCTGCACAAAAGATGTATAGCAAGCAAGTATGCAGAGAGTTCGAACACAAGGAGCAAACAGGGTAGATCAAGTAAATGTGTGTGAGTGTGAAGTGTGTCTACACTATGCAAAGCAAAGAAATTTTTTGTGGGTTTTTAATTTTATATTTTTTTATTTAATTTTAAATTTTATAATTTTTGTATTTTGATTTTTAATTTACTGATTTTTTATTTTCTTTTTTTATTTTATATTTTTTATATTTATTTTTCAATAATAGAATATATATACAATATGAAAGAGAGGAATAGAGTATTTATACAAATAGGTAAAAATAAAGAAAAATCAGAAGATAAAGTATTTTTGGTCTTTTTGTATTTTTCTAATGTTTTTGTGATTTTTCTAGATTTTTTTCTAATTTTTAGGTATTTTTAAAGTCAAAAATACTGAAAACAGTGAATAAAAGTTGCTTGCCAAAATTAAAATGAGGATGAAAAATATCAAATGGTGTCCAAAATTCCTCAAATTAATTTTAATTGAAAGATAATAACTCAAAGAAGATGCAGAAACTGAAATTGCATTTTTAGGATTTTTATAGAATTTTTAAGATTTTTATGAAGGTTTTTGGGGTTTTGTGATTTTTATGAGTTTTCTTTTGTATTTTTTAATGATTTTTGGTCTGGAGATAAATGATACTAAAAGACACAAAATACATTTTTTGGGAATTTTCTGTGTACTTTTTATAATTTTTAGGGATTTTATGACGCAAATAGGGCTGAAAATGAGTATTTTTTATTTTTTATAAAAATTCAAATGCAATAATTATGAAAAATAAAAATATGGCAAGATACTACAATGCAACAGGAACTTAATGTGATTTTTGGAGATTTTTTGGGGTTATATAGATGCATGCGAAAAATAGAGTCAACAACAAGAAACTACACTACTTGCAAGGGCATTTATGTAAATATGGCAAAGTTGAAGGGGTAAAGTGCAAATTATACAAAAGTACACAACTGCAGATGAATGTTTTAGTCCCTAATATTAAATACAAAAACTCTTTGGGTGAGAAGGCAAAATACCCAAAGTAATGGCGGATCCAACGCTGCAGATTTGTGACTTATACACGTGGCGCGATCCGACGCGACGATACCTCTTCGAAACAAAGGGTCGCGATTAGATCCCAATCTCTGATCGGACAGTGGCTGTGATCAAGGATCGAACGGCGGCTGTAACGCAGCAAGAACGTAGCGGAACGGACGGTGCGGAGGCGTGGAGGAAGAACACGAACTCGGCCGGGATAAACTCGGAGCTCCAAAATCTCCACGCACGATGCTTCGAACGCCCCTCTGCTGGTTCCACGAACCTCTAGGAACAGCCCAAAACTGATAGGCGGCCGCAAAATGGCCTAGAAGAGGTCGGAGGTCCGCCACAACTTGAAGGATGGAGGGGTGCTCCAAGTGGTTCGTCATGCAACAAAAATCAACCCCAGAAGGGGGCCTTTTGCCCCTGAGACCTGCAAAATAAAACACACGACCACGGCAAGAGGTCCAAGGGCAAATGTGGGTTCACGAATGGAGTGGGTAGCGGAGATGAACGTTGGAGCTCACGAGCTCCAGCGAGGTGTTTGATCGAGAAATCTAGGCTAGTGAATGGTTGAATCAACAAACTAAATATGCAAACTAAAAACTGAAACTAAGAGCTATCTAATCAGCGATAAAATGGAAACAAAACGACCTCGAAGGCGGGTTGCCTGAGATGGAGACCTCACGGCCAAGGGCCGGAGATAGGGGTGGATACGCCTCCGCGCCGCTCCTCCTCTCCTCCTAACGGCGAGGTGAGGTTGCTGTCACCTTCCTCTAACCTCAGCACATGAAAGAAGGGAGGAAGAAGGGGGAAAAGGAGTTCAAAATTGAAATGGAGGAGAAGGGTTGTTTTTTAAGATGTGGCTCTGGAGGCGTGAAGATCGAAGATTATCGGATGAATCACGGGTCCAACGGCCGAAATAAACCCTGGGCGTGTATCCTTGATAGTAGGTCTACAAAAGTCATGAAGGTTGCAATGCCAAATGGTGAAAGACACGCTCTCCAAAATTCGGAGAAAACGCCAAAAAACCAATGTCTGACACAGATCAGACCTTGGTCAGAGAGCTGGTCAACATGGCTCAAAGAACGAAGAAAATAGGCTACACCCGTGATCCAATCCTCAAGATGATGGCTGGGCGTGTAAGGTGGTTATATGGGGAGAAAAAGTGAAGAAGGGACCGAGGTCAAAATGTGAACGATGCGGCCTAGAAAACAAACGGAGAAATGACTAAAAACACAGCTTTGACGGGCTGCAGGAGCAGACCAGGGAGTTGACCAGCGGGTCAACTTCCACCTGGTTGGTCCACGTGGACCAACCAGAAAAATCCCTGGGAAAAACATTTGTAAATTCAATTAAAAATAGCAAATCAATTTATTATTTTTTGGTTATTGAATAAAAATGTTCATTATTTTATTAATTAATTTATAGTGATTTTTATTTATTTTTATGGGGTGTGTAATTACACGTTACCATTTATACTCCTTATAGGTATCTATATCTATATATTGAAGTATTTTATTTTTTTGTATATTTAACTTATTCATTTATGTTTATTATTTTATAAATTTATAAATTATTTTTATACACTTAAATACATTTTTATTTTATTTTTCTGAAGTGATTTGTACACTTAATAAAATAAAAGTATAGTTTATGTAGGTATATTTACAGGTATAATACCTATGTATTTTATATACAAGTATTTTATTTTGAGTTTTCTTTGAGTTTTTGTTCTGATTTTAATATACAAATATATTATAAGTAATATTTACAAAATTATAAAAATATAAAAATACAAAAATAATGAATAAATAATAAATTGAATATTTTAATATGTACAAGTATACAATAGGGGTCCAAAATTCAACCTTCAAACCGTAGCTCTGCCAAATGCGAAACCACCGCCATTAAATAGCTTATTTTGAATTATATACAATTAAAGTGAGTTTGATGCATTTGGAGTTTTCATTTATGAGATACGGGTCTGGGAAGTTGGGATTCTAGATTTTTATTCAGACCATAACTTTTTATCTATGTATTATTTTTGAGTGAAATCAATTTTGTATTTTTCTTTATTTAATTATCTACAACTTTCATGTATAAAGTTTCTTTATTTGAGTAAAAAGTAGAACCAAAAATAGGTCCCAAAATGAATAAAGAATGAATGAAATAGAAGGTGTGTTTATTGTATTTTGGCCCTTATCTCCCCCTACTTTATTCCTTGTCGACCTATTCATCAAGATGCCTAGGTCTCAAGATTTCGGGTCATAAAATATTTACAATATTTTATTCCTTTTCTTTTCTTTTCTTTATTCTATAATTTTGGCTTTACAAACCGCATTTTATACAATATTTACACCATGATGCATGAATGCTAAAATGCCTAAATTAAGCCTATTTACACGTATTTACTAGGGTTTTTAAGGCCAAAATGATATAATAAAGATGATTAAACGTAGATTCATCATCCCCCTATACTTGCCTTTGCTAGTCCCTAGCAAACACTTATGCAATAAGTGGATAAAGAAAAATAAAGAAAAGAAAAAGAAGAAGGTGGATTAAGTGTAATTATCAAACTTGTCTTCACAAAATCAAAGTTTGGAGCTTAAGTCGGACTTTTGTAATTTTAGTGCGAGAGGAACCTTAATGAGAACTAGATTTGAAATCCAACAGTCCTCGAGAATCCTGAAACTTTGTTCAAGTCTCCTTAATAGCCAAGTCAGAAATATCTCAATTCATACGCAAACCATTACGACTATGAATCTGACTCGTACAGTGTAAGTGATGGTGGCTCTCCCCAACTAGAATGACAAAGAAACTGACTTCTCCAGTACGACAACCCAATGATTCCCCAATCCAATAACTCCATCCTCGAAGAGCGGGGTATTCCCTTCTAAGTTCAAGTGGCAACCAGCTCAAGAGGAGGGGGTGAAGAGAAGAATGGACGGTAGCCAGTGTAGCTACATATCCTGGGATACAAGACCAGTGTAGTCAAGTCATCCAGCTGCAGGCTCACATGATATGACTTTGATGCTCAAGCTTGCTTATTTTCTATACAACATATTCACATACTTTGTAGGCTTTTATTTTTGTACATGCCTAAACTTTTTTTTCTTTTTCTTTTTCTTCTTCTTTTTTTTTGAAATACTATATACAACAGCATTTACATAAGGAGTTTTTCCTCTTGAGCCAGTAGATTATCCCTCTTTTGAAGCTTTATCGCAACCCACAGTCTCCTGTCTTTAGACTTCCTTATCACTGGATGGGTTGGAGTGCACTTCCCTCCCTAGAGGAGGACAAGTGTTTCCACTTGTGTGCGTCTCATACCGGCAAATCCAATTCCCTCACCACTCCAACTGAGTTGAGCCATGTGAAAGGTGAAGGTGTCCAAGTTAGGTCATTATCAATAAGAGTCGTGTGTGTGTTCCGAAATACTCTACTTAGACAGTAAGAATCCATTGAACCAAGTCTCGTGATCCTCAAAGAATTAAGTCAACCAGACCTGAAGTACCTCAAACCCAGTTCCTATAAGGTTCCTGTTATTTGGTAGGTTTTAAGGTCCAATCAAGCTCCAATCTCCGGATTTTACTTAGACTTGTTCAACTATCAAACTTAATCCGAAAAATGCTCATGCTATGCAAATGATATGCCGAAAATATTTTTTTGATGCAATTTTCAAGATTTTGAACTTTTTATGGATTTTTGAAAAGATGATGATGATGATGCATATGCAGATGCATTTTTTTCAAAAATATTTTTCAAATGTTTTTCGATTTTAATTTTTCAAATGTTTTTGGGATTTTTGAAAACAAAAAGTTTTTGGCTAAACACTAGGTTAAAATATGTACACGGGAGTGCTTCTTATATTTACAAGAAGTGGGTTTGAAGAATTTACAGGGTAAGTGCTTAATTATATATATAGTGGATTTTAGGTATGATGTCTGTATTCCTCAAACTTATTTGACACAAGCTTTTCACACAATTTTTGAAAACTATAGTCCAAAATAAATTTTATAAACATTTTTACAAATATGTACACACATTTGAAAATCATTTTGCAAAGGTTTTTCAAACAATATAGATAGATTTTTCAAAATATTTTTGCAACCATTTTTCAAACCATTTGCAAATCATTTTTCACACATTTTTATTTCACACAAAGAAAAGAAATTTTACAAACCACACATTTCTACAAAGGTTGAAAACGTGTAAAAAAATATTTTCAAAATAGTTTTCAAATAAATGTTCACAAAGATTTTCAAACTATTTTTCAAACATTTTGCAAAAAATATTTTCACCTGATTTATTAATCAGTATATATAAAAAGAATTTGAGGAATAATCACATCTTTTTATTAAGATTTTTAATGAATTTTAAAGAATTATTAGCCATATTTATTAGGAAAATACGAAAGTACGAGTTATGGCTAAAGTATATGCGTAGTATATACGACCCCCCTATACTTAGCTTGAACTATGTCCTCATAGATCAGAGAGAAAAGAGAAGACATAACTCGTACTGAGTATAGGAAAATCTAAAGAATGAATGAACAAAAAAATGAATGAATCAATGAGAAGTTGACCGTCCCCCCTATACTTAGGATCATATAATCCTACGTATAGCAGACTGTACACAAAGCTGGGATGGTCAAGGGTGGGAATGAACAGATCATACTCAGATTGTCTCCCCCTATACTTAGGGTAAGATATCCCTAAGTATAGACAAGAAGAGGAGACAATGGAGAGGATCGAAAAGAATGAAGACTCAGGGTGCACACCCCCCTATACTTAGGACAAAGTACGTCTTAAGTATAGAAGACTGTCAACAAGGGGCGACACCTTTTAGATACAAAAAGAACATAGAAAAGGAAAAGAAGAAAAGAAGAAAAGAACAACAAAAGATGGAAGAAGAGATCCGAGGATGTACACACCACTCCCCCTATACTTAGGGTAAAAGAAGCCCTAAGTGTAGGCAACAACAGGAGTGATGACACGGAACGGTGAATGAACACTCGGCTCGTCCACCCCCATATACTTAGGACAAAGTACATCCTAAGAAGGCAAACACGAGAATGGGTGGACGAGCAATACGGTAGAGAGAACAGAGGTACACAAAAGTGAATATACAACAGAGATGGATATACAGATGATCAAGAAGGTTGAAAGCGAACCTTCTTGCGGGACCGCTAGGGAATGGATCTTGTATGGTTTATGTCGACATCGGGGTCCACAGTGGACGGAAGCCGATCAGGGTCGACACGGTGAAGGCCCTCAGTGGAGTCAAAATGGAAAGGGATGAACTGATCAATGGAAGCAGTATGGCTAGGTTCTCCCTTTGTGGTCCTATGGTGTGAAGGCGCAGACGGGTGAGTGGAAGAAGTGTGACTAGGTCTGGCCTTGGAAGTCTCGCAAATATCAAAATGAAATGGGACAAACTCATCATCCTCGGAAGAAGTGTAATCGGAGTCGTCCTGCGAGGGCTCGTCCAGGTCAAAATCAAAAGGAACGAAATCATCGGTGGAAGTATTCGAACTCTGTTCGTCCTCTATAATTTCAACCGGATCATCTTTCTCATCAAAAGGCCCGAATTCCCGAATAAAAGCAATCAAATCAAATTCGGCCTTTGACTCATCAGTATCTAAGTGAACAGGAGCGGACCCATCGGTGAAAGTAGTCGAAACATGTCCATCCTGTCTAGTATCTGAATCTGCCCTCCGCTCAATGGTATCAATCGTGTAAATCCCGCGGATGTCATCAACACAATGCCAATCACAAGAAGCAGAAACACCAAGGTCTATGCTTTCCGAGCCTTCCTCCTTGGAGAGGAATTCTCGGGTCTCAACATCGGTCATGAAGAAAGTCTCTCTGATATCCTCATAAAGGTCATAGTCCTCGGGGTCAGCCAAGACAGTTGTGGTCACATCAGGTGCAGGTCTCTGGTCAACGGTGGGTGCGGTGATCAACACTTCGCTCTCGTCAGCAAGACGGAAGCGAATCTCTCCTGATCCATAATCGATAACGACCCTCGTAGATGCGAGGAATGGTCGTCCCAGGATGATTGGAGAGTGCTCCCCAGTGGAGGTCTCCATGGGCAAAACAACAAAGTCAACAATGTAGCTCGTGCCCTGAATCGAAATGATGGCGTTTTCAAGGATACCCTTCGGCCTCTTGATGGATCCATCAGCAAATTGAACGATCATCCTGGTTTTCTTTAGAGGCCCTAAGTGAAGAGACTGTACCAGCGAGAAGGGTATGATGCTAATCGAAGCACCGCCGCCGAGGAAAGTGTGATCACAAGTGAAGTCAGAGATGGTGCAAGTGATGAAAGGTGTGGATGTGTTCTTTTTCCTAGGAATGGGACGGTGTGTGATGGCGTGGGCAGTGGCCATGGTCAAGATATGACGCTCAGATATTCTCCTCCGCTTTCTCTTCTTATGAGGAGCAGATAATTGGTTCATGGCCTGCTGAAGTGGGGCACGGATGATCTTATGAATGGTGGCCACCACTTCGGGTTCAGTCAACATTTTTTTGAATTTTTGGACATCCTCCATACAAGGGAGAAAGTCGGAATCATCATATACATGAGGAATGCCAAGAGCAGTCTATACAGCGGCATCCTAAGGGTCAACGGTTGGACTAGGTATGAATGAATGTGTGGACAAAGGATCTGGCAGTTAAGCGCTCTCCTCACAGTCTGACTCGATCATGTGTCTCCCGAACTCTTTTTGGTTTTTTAAATTTTCCTCATTTTTTTGTATTTTGGGCGATTGTAAGCTCTCATGGAAATCCTCAAATGATTCCAAATCATCAGATCGTGAAGCATCAATGTGGCTCTTATTCATGCAAGTGAGGTCGTCAATCCTCGAATTCATTTGCTCCATGAACTGGGTCAAGGTCTCAAGGGTGGATATCGTGAGAGGTGACTCCAACAGGTCATACTCAGGTGGATCTGAAGGTGGAAAATACGGAGGTGGGTGTGGATAGAAGTCCGAGTCCTGATACTGTGGCTGAGGTGGGTATGTACAAAAGTCAGGAGAAACGTCCTCCTGGAAAAAAGGAGGTGGACCAGCTGGAGTGAACGAAGGATCCGCAAAGTCCGGATAAAAGACGCTCCAGGGGTCCATCTCGAAACAAGAGAAAAATGATAGTTGGGAGAGTACGATGGTCAAATCAAGAGAAGCGAGAAAAGGCACAAATGCGCAGAAGCGATCTAGGACACACACAAAACAATCACAAACAAAAATAAAAAGAATACAAACCCTCAATTCACCTACTCAACTCGGTGAAGACCACAAATGCGGTCTTTTTATCTTGTCTGTTTTAGAGTTAGGTGAGAAGTCAGAGAGTTGCACACACACTTAGGGGCTGAAATGGGATTTGGGCACTAATCCTTAGCTTGTGCGCGAGCAAGTAAAACGAAGACAATGAGGGGATTACTCGCCCCAAGAGAATTTTTTTTCTTTTTGGTTAATTTTAGGGTCGAGTAATATTAACAGTCCCAATTGTATTTGATTGTCACTTTTTTTTGGATTTTTAGTGAGAAATGCACGCGCCTAACGAGGAGTCATTTCCTTTAAGCACCTAGGTTGGCAAAATCAGAGGGAGAGTCGGAAAAGCAATGCAAGCGGCAAATCAATGATGAATGCTAAAGAGAAATGCTCACCTTACCTCCAGCACTCTACATGCAAAGATACTCAGCAGAATTGAAACCTGTCTATATGCAAATGCAATCTGATGAAATCGTCCTAAGTTCAGAAACTGCTATTATCGTGAAGAACCACAAGTTGACCACAAATCCTCAATCCTAGAGTCCGGTCTAGGCTCACCCCTCCTCATCTCGACAAATCGAGTTCATGAGAAGCGCTTGACGGGGAGAGCTCGCGGCGTGGCAGATCAAAGATGGTGAATCAACTGTTTAAATTTGACTAAGTCCAAACGATACTATAGGAGCATGCAAGGGTGATTAATGTGTTTGGACCTAATCTATCGCAAGCAAATCGTGGAACTATGGGCTCAATCACACAAAAGAAATAAAATCAAAATCGGAAAATAAAATAAAAATAAAAAATGCGATGAAAAGCCGTAAAAACCGCGGTGAGCCCCAAAGTGAACAATCACTTGGAAATTAGGCTCGAATGTCCAAGTGTCCGAGGGTACCTGTATTATTACAAATATAGGTCGCTCTCTCACTACAAATTACAAAAATAATTACAAGAGACTAAAATGCAAGGAATGGTCTTCGAAATTCCCCCCAAGCCCGCCTTGGTGCGAAGCCGAAGCCGTCTCACGTGGGTGCATGAGCGCTCCTAGAAAAGAGTGCTTCCCTCGATCCGTGTACCTTGCATAAAGTCAAACAAGAGGGTGGTTAGACAATTCAACAAATATATATATCAAAAATAAAGAAAATAAAATAGCAAAAAGGAAAGCCGTGAAATAGACAATCAATCACAGTCACAAAGCAAAAACCAAACTATGCGCTATTGCTCCCCAGCAACGGCGCCATTTGATTTAGCCGAAATTCGGTGGTCGTAAGTTCCACACAAAGCGGGAACTCAGTCGGTGTGTTGACCACACAAAATCTCAACTAAAATCAACAATTAACCCACACTATAGATCAAACAATAAGAAATAAATGTGGAGTTAAAATGTACTTTTAACTCTGCACAAAAGATGTATAGCAAGCAAGTATGTAGAGAGTTCGAACACAGGGAGCAAACAGGGTAGATCAAGTAAATGTGTGTGTGAGTGTGAAGTGTGTCTACACTATGCAAAGCAAAGAAATTTTTTGTGGGTTTTTTATTTTATATTTTTTTATTTAATTTTAAATTTTATAATTTTTGTATTTTGATTTTTAATTTACTGATTTTTTATTTTCTTTTTATATTTTATATTTTTTTATATTTTCTTTTTCAATAATAGAATATATATAATATGAGAGAGAGGAATAGAGTATTTATAAAAATAGGTAAAAATAAAGAAAAATCCCAAGATAAAGTATTTTTGGTCTTTTTGTATTTTTCTAATGTTTTTGTGATTTTTCTAGATTTTTTTCTATATTTTTGATATTTTTAAAGTCAAAAATACTGAAAACATTGAATAAAAGTTGTTGTCCGAAATTAAAATGAGGATGAAAAATATCAAATGGTGTCCAAAATTCCTCAAACTAATTTTAATTTAAAGATAATAACTCAAAGAAGATGCAGAAACTGAAATTGCATTTTTAGGATTTTTATAGAATTTTTAAGATTTTTATGAAGGTTTTTGGGGTTTTGTGATTTTTATGAGTTTTCTTTTGTATTTTTTAATGATTTTTGGTCTGGAGCTAAATGATACAAAAAGACACAAAATATATTTTTTGGGAATTTTATGGGTAGTTTTTATAATTTTTAGGGATTTTATGACGCAAATAGTGTTGAAAATGAGTATTTTTGATTTTTTATAAAAATTCAAATGCAATAATTATGAAAAATAAAAATATGGCGAGATACTACAATGCAACAGGAACTTAATGTGATTTTTGGAGACTTTTTGGGATTTTATAGATGCATGCGAAAAATAGAGTCAACAACAAGAAACTACACTACTTGCAAGGGCATTTATGTAAATATGGCAAAGTTGAAGGGGTAAAGTGCAAATTATACAAAAGTACACAACTGCAGATGAATGTTTTAGTCCCTAATATTAAATACAAAAACTCTTAAGGTGAGAAGGCAAAATACCCAAAGTAATGGCAGATCCAACGCTGCAGATTTGTGACTTATACACGTGGCGCGATCCGACGCGACGATACCTCTTCGAAAAAAAGGGCCGCAATTAGATCCCAATCTCTGATCGGATGGTGGCTGTGATCAAGGATCGAACGACGGCTGTAACGCAACAAGAACGTAGCGGAACGGACGGTGCGGAGGCGTGGAGGAAGAACGACCAACGAACTCAGCCTGGATGAACTCGGAGCTCCAAAATCTCCACGCACGACGCTTCGAACGCCCTCTGCTGGTTCCACGAACCTCCAGGAACATCCCAAAACTGATAGGCGGTCGCAAAATGGCCTAGAAGAGGCCGGAGGTCCGCCGCAACTTGAAGGAGGGAGGGGTGCTCCAACTGGTTCGTCCTGCAACAAAAATCGACCCCAGAAGGGGGTCTTTTGCCCCTGAGACCTGCAAAATAAAACACACGACCACTGGTAAACCCAGAAATCGACCGGTCTTGTGTTCCACACAAGGTGGGAACACAGTCGAAGTGTCGACGAATCAAAATCTGAATTTAATCAACAATTAACCCACACTAAAGATCAATCAATTAGAAATAATGTGGAGTTAAAATTTATTTTTAACTCTGCACAAATGGTGTATAGTGACAAGTATGCAGAGAGTTCGAACACAGGGAGCAAGCAGGGTAATTCAAAAAATTGTGCTCAAGTGAGTGTGTGTGAGTGTTGTCTACACCAAGCAAGCAAGCAAACAAAGTTTTGTGGGTTTTTAATTTTTAATTTTTTTATTTTAATTTAATTTTTAATTTTGTATTCTGATTTTTAATTTGCTGATTTTTATAATTTTATATTTTATTTTTTTTATTTTTTTTAATTTTGGAAACTAAAGACAATGTAATGAAAGGCAAGATAAAATATTTATAAAAAGATCCAAAAATATCCAAAAATTCAGAAATAAAATGTTTTTGATATTTTTAGGATTTTTTACTATTTTTGTGATTTTTGGAGATTTTTCAAGGTGTTTTTGGTATTTTAAAAGACTAATATAAAGCAAAACAGTTAATTAAGTGCTGGCTGTGAATAAAATGCAAATTAAAATTAACAAACAACAACAAAAATTTTTCACACTAATTTTTAAATAAATAGAATCAAATAGAGAACAAACAGGACCTGAGTTTATATTTTTTGGAGTTTTCTTTGATTTTATAGATTTTTTTGAAGTTTTAGAGTGTTTTTAAGTTTTTAGTGTTTTTCTTTTGAGATTTTTAATGATTTTTGGACTGACACTAAAATAGGCTAAATTAGACACAGGTAATTTTTTTGGAATTTTTTGGAGTGTTTTAATATTTTTTTATGGATTTTATAAACTAGACAGTGCACAAAAAGCGTGTTTTTGATTTTTAATAAATATAAAAATAAAATAAAATCAAAAACTAAATTGATGGCGTGGAAGCATAAGTGCACAGGAGCTTAAGTTCAAAATTTTAGAAATTTTGGATTTCAAATAATGCTTCAAATAAATGCTACAAGCAAGCAAAAAGTGAAAGGCCTGGCAGGGGCATATACGCAAATATTCAAAAGTCCAGGGCTGAACATGCAATTTTCACCAAAATTTTCAACTGAATTAAATATATGCTGGGCTAAATAGTAATAGTTAAAGCCACGGGGTGGCGTCTGCAAAAATTCCAGGAGTCACGTGCGTGAGCACGCGCACTTGGAAAGGCTTTATCCGTAAATACAAGCAAGTCCAGGGTCCTGACTGTAAATATCACAAAAATTACCCTACAATAGAGGAAAGATTGGGAACTAAATATAAATCACAAAAACAGTTGGGTATACCATGCAAAAATCCCAGACCTTGGCGCGGACGAAAGGTCAGATTGGCTTTACTTATACACGTGGCAGCACCTCGTCTCACGATACCCCTTCGGGTTATAACGGCCAGGATTAAAAGATGCTTCACTGATCGAACGGCTCTGGCGAAGATGGATCCTACGGCTGCTGTACACCCGTCTGGGTGTTCTTGATCCTACGGCGGTGGATGCGACTGGAAGATCCGAGGAAGAACTCGGCCTTGCCGAGTTTCGTTCACGCGCAGGGGCTGGCTCCAGCCGCCAAAATCACGGCCGACGATTGTAATCCCCTCCAGCTACTTTGCCCCGACGTCCAGGTGGCTCAGATGGGGCAGAGGGCCGACGAATGGCTCCCAGCCGCACGAGGAAGCTCCCGCCGACCTGGGACTGATCTCGGGCACAAAAAAAACGAGGCGCAGATGCCTCTCCTGGGTCCTGCAAATGTCAAGAAAATGCAGCAGCAAAATGGAATGCACGACCCAGTACTTATTGGCGAAGGTTTGGCGGCGTGATGCGGTGGGATGGAGGCTCGCCGGAGCGAGCTCCGGCGAGGGGCGAATTAGGTGTGTGGTCAGGTGAAATGTGAAAGCTAAGATGGTAAACTACTCCTGCGACTATTAGAAACCTATAAATGCATAAGAAAACAAAAAGAAAGCAGAATTAAGCAGACCTCGAAGGTTTTAACGCCTGAGATGGGACCTCGACGGCTGCACACCGGAGGTTGGTGGAAACGCCCTCGCCCACGCCTTAGGACTCCTCGATGAAGCTGGAGAATGGCCCTGTCACCGCCTTCATCCAGAGCTCCAGAGGGGCTGCCCAAGACGGGTCAAAAGAGGTTCGAAATCAAAATGGGCATGGCTGGGCGGTTTTGAAACGTGGCCAAGGGGGCACTTTCAACGAGGCGTAGCTCGCGCATCGATGGTCAAAAGACCCATCCAAGCCTAGGGCGTGTAAGAGATTTGAACAAAGATCGAAAGTCGTGAAGACGACGACCTCAAAAAACGCAAGACCCGTTCTCGAAAAATCCACAAAGATCGGCCAAAATCATTCTGACATGCTGACAGAGGATGGTCAGACAGTTGACCTGTGGTCAACTGTCCAGACCTCCTGGTTGGTCCACGTGGACCAACCAGGAAAAAAACCTCTAAAAAACATTTTAAAAATAGTAAATAATATTATTTTATTTAAGTTATAAAATAAAAAGTGTTTAAAAATTTATAAATTATTTTATTATGATTTTTAATTATTTTTATGAAATGTATTTTTACAAGTTTGCATTTACGCCCTCTATAGTATATATATCTATATTTTAATATTTTATTTTTTATTTTGCACATTTAATTTTATTTATTTTTTTATTATTTTATATAATTATAACATACTTTTATATACATAAATATATTTTTATTTTATTTTTCTGATATGTTTTGTATATTTAATAAAATACAAGTATGTTTTGTATAGGTATATATAGGTAATGTATCTATGTATTGTGTATACATGTATTTTATTTTATGTATTTATTTAAGTTTTTATTCTTATTTTAATGTACATAATTATTATAAGTAATATTTACAACATTATAAAAATATAAAATTATACAAATAATAAATAAATAATAAATTGAATATTTTATTCGGTACACTGTACAATGAGGGTTCAAAAGTCAACTTTCAAACCGTAGCTCCGCCAAATGCGAAACCACCACCATTAATTAGCTTATTTTCTTCTATATACAATTAAAGGTGAGTACACTGCATTTGGAGTTTTTATTTGTGAGATACGGGTCTGGGAAGTTGAGCTTCTAGATTTTTATTCAGACCATAATTTTTTATCTGTACATTATTTTTCTGTGAAATCAATTTTGTATTTTTCTTTATTAATTTATCGACAACTTTCATGTACAAAGTTTCTTTATTTGATGTATAAAAAGTGGAACCAAAAATAGGTCCTAAAATGAATAAAGAATGAATAGAAACTATAGGTATTTTATCTGTATTTTGGCCCTTATCTCCCCCTACTTTATTCCTTGTCGACCTATTCATCAAGATGCCTATGTCTCGGGGTTTCGGGTCATAAATTATTTACAATATTTTATTCTTTTTCTTTTCTTTATTCTAAATTTTGGCATTAAAAACCGTATTTTATACAGTATTTACACACATATGCATAGATGCTAAAATGCATGAATTAAGCCTATTTACACGCATTTACTAGGGTTTTTAAGGCCAAAATGATAGAATAAAGATGATGAAACGTAGATTCATCATCCCCCTATACTTGCCTTTGCTAGTCCCTAGCAAACACTTATGCAATAAGTGCAGAAAAAGAAAAATAAAGAAAAGAAAAAGAAGAAAGATGGACTAAATTTAATTATCAAACTTGTCTTCGTAAAATCAAAGTTTGGAGCTTAAGTCGGACCTTTGGAGATTTAGTGCGGGCGGAACCTTAGTGAGAACCGTGTTCGAAATTCAACAGTCCTTGAGAATCCCAAAACTCTGCTCAAGTCTCCTCAATAGCCAGGTCAGAAATATATCAATTCATACGCAAACTCTTACGACTATGAATCTGACTCGTACAGTGTAAGTGATGGTGGCTCTCCCCAACTAGAATGACACAGAAACTGACTTCTCCAGTACGACAACCCAATGATTCCCCAATCCAATAACTCCATCCTCGAGGAGCGGGGTATTCCCTTCTAAGTTCAAGTGGCAACCAGCTCAAGAAAAGGGGGTGAAGAGAAGAATGGACAGTAGCCAGTGTAGCTACCTATCCTGGGATGCAAGACCAGTGTAGTCAAGTCATCCTGCTGCAGGCTCACATATATGACTTTGGAACTCAAGCTTGCTTATTGACTTTACAACACATGTACATACTTGTAGGCTTTTTATTTTTGCACATGCCTGAACTTTTTTTTTAAAATACTATTCACAGCAGCATTTAAGGAGTTTTTCCTCTTGAGCCAGTAGACTATCCCTCTTTTAAAGCTTTATCGCAACCCACAGCCTCCTGTCTTTAGACTTCCTAATCACTGAACGGGTTGGGGTGCAATTCCCTCCCTAGAGGAGGACAAGTGTTTCCACTTGTGTGCGTCTCATACCGGCAAATCCAATCCCCTCACCACTCCAACAGAGTTGAGCCATGTGAAAGGTGCAGGTGTCCAAGTCAGGTCATTATCAACAAGAATCGTGCGTGTGCTCTGAAATACTCTACTTAGGCAGTCAAGAATCCATTGAAGCAAGTCTCGTGATCCTCAAAGAATTAAGTCAACTAGACCTGAAGTACCTCAAACCCAATTCCTATAAGGTTCCTGTTATTAGGTAGATTTTAAGGTCCAATCAAGCTCCAATCTCCGGATTTTACTTAGACTTGTTCAACTATCAAACTCAATCCGAAAAATGCTCATGCTATGCAATGCAATGCAGAAAATATTTGTGATGCAATTTTCGAAGATTTTGAACTTTTTATGGATTTTTGAAAACATGATGATGATGCATATGCAGATGCATTTTTTGTATTTTTCAAAAAGATTTTTCAATTGTTTTTGGATTTTAATTTTGCAAATGTTTTTGGAAATTTTTGAAAACAAAAAGATTTTGGCTGAAAACTAGGTTAAAATATGTACACGGGAGTGCTTCTTCATATATACAAGAGGTGGGTTTTTAAGAATCTACAGGGTAAGTGATCAATTTTATACATATATACATAAGATGGATTTTGGTGTGATGTGTATACTCCTCAAACTTATTTGAAAACAATTTACACACAATTTTTGAAAACTATAGTCCAAAATAGTTTTTACAAACACTTTACACACATTTGAAAACATTTTGCAAAGGCTTTCAAAAAAGTATATATAAGTTTTTCAAAACATTTTTGCAACTATTTTTCAAACCATTTGCAAATCATTTTTCAAACATTTTATTTCACACAAAGAAAAGAAATTTTACAATCCACACATTTTACACAGGTTGAAAACATGTAACAAAATATTTTCAAAATAGTTTTCAATAGATATTCACAAAGATTTTCAAACTATTTTTCAAACATTTTGCAAAAAACATTTTCACCTGATTTATTAATCAGTAAATACAAAAAGAATTTGAGGAATAACCACATCTTTTTATTAAGAATTTTTAATGAATTTTAAAGAATGATTAGCCATATTATTAGGAAAATACGAAAGTACGAGTTATGGCTAAAGTATATACGTAGTATATACGACCCCCTATACTTAGCTTGAGCTATGTCCTCATAGATCGGAGAGAAAAGAGAAGACATAACTCGTACTAAGTATAGGCAAGTCTAAAGAAGAAATGAATGAATGAATGAACAGATCGTACTCAGATTGTCTCCCCCTATACTTAGGGTAAGATATCCCTAAGTATAGACAAGAAGAGGAGACAATGGAGAGGATCGAGATAAATGAAGAAACTCGGGGTGCGCACCCCCTATACTTAGGACAAAGTACGTCCTAAGTATAGAAAACTGTCTACAAGGACGGCACCTTTTTGATAGATAAAGAAGATAGAAAAGGAAAAGAAGAAAAGAAGAAAAGAAGAAAAGATATCTGACAATGGATGAAGAGATCATGAGGGTGTACACACCACTCCCCCTATACTTAGGGTAAAAGAATCCCTAAGTATAGGCAACAACAGGAGTGATGACACGAAACGAAGAATGAACACTCAACTTGTCTACCCCTCCTATACGTAGGACAAAGCACATCCTAAGCAAGGCAAACACGAGAAATGGGTAGACGAGCAAAAACGGGAGATAGAAAGAGTCACAAGAGAGAATCTACAACATAAAAGGGTGATCATCAGAAGGTGGAAAGCAAACCTTCTTGCGGGACCGCTGAGGGATAGATCGGATATGGTGTATGTCGACATCAGGGTCCACAGTGGACGGAGGCCGATCAGGGTCGACACGGTGAAGGCCCTCAGTGGAATCAAAACGGAAAGGGACGAACTGATCGATGGAAGCGGTATGGCTAGGTTCTCCCTTGGTGGTCCTATGGTGTGAAGGCACAGACGGGCGAGTGGAAGAAGTACGACTAGGTCCGGCCTTGGAAGTCTCGCAGATGTCAAAGTGAAATGGGACAAACTCATCATCCTCGGAAGAAGTGTAATCGGAGTCGTCCTGCGAGTCCTCGTCCAGGTCAAAATCAAAAGGAACGAAATCATCTGTGGAAGTATACGAACTCAGATCGTCCTCAAGACTCTCACATGAATCCTTGTCTTCAACAAAGGTCTGAATTTATCAAAATAAATGGCAGCATCATAACCGACCTCAATCATCTTCACTTGTGAAGGGCCAGGAACGGATTTATCAGTGGAAGTAGTCAAAACGGGTCCGTCCTTTCTAGTCTTACTCAGGTCATTTGTTTCCTTATGAGGTCTCTCAAAATAATGGGCAACATCATAAACATCCTCAATTATTTTGGTATCTGCCCCCTGCTCAAATGGTTTCAATCACATAAATACTCTGGATCTCATCAACACATCGCCACACACCAGGAGGAGGATTAGTGAGGTCCATGCTTTCCGACTTCCTCCCCTTTCGGGGGATCCGTCGGGTCTCATCAGGGATCGCTAAGGAAGTATCTCTAGTAGCATCAGGTAGGTCACGGGCCTCAGAGTCAGCTATGGGTGTGGTGATCAACACTTCGCTCTCGTCAACGGGACGGAAGCGAACCTCTCCTGATCCATAGTCAATAACGACCCTCACAGAGGCGAGGAATGGTCGTCCCAGGATGATTGGAGATGGCTCCCCTGTGGAGTTCTCCATGGGCAACACGACAAAATCAACATTGTGGCTCATGCCCTGAATAGAAATGACGGCATTTTCAAGGATACCCTTTGGCCTCTTGATAGATCCATCAGCAAACTGAACGATCATCCTGGTCTTCTTGAGAGGCCCTAAGTGAAGAGACTGTACCAACGAGAAGGGTAATATGCTAATCGAAGCACCGCCGTCCAGGAGAGTGCGATCACAAGTATAGTCAGAGATGGTGCAAGTGATGAAAGGTATAGCCGTGTTCTTCTTCTTGGGAATGGGACGGTGCGTGATGGCGAGGGCAGTGGCCATGGTCAGAATGTGACGCTCAGATCTGCTCCTCCGCTTTCTCTTCTTGGGAAGAGGAGCAGACATGTGGGTCATGGCCTGCTGAAGTGGGGCACGGATAATCTCATGAATAGCAGCCACCACTTCAGGTTCAGATAACATTTTTTTGAATTTTTGGACTTCCTCCATACAAGGGAGGAAGTCGGAATCAGCGTATACACGAGGCATGCCAAGAGCAGTCTGTACAGCGGCATCCTCGGAGTCAAAGGTGGGACTGGGTGTGAATGCATGTGTGGTCCAGGGCTCTGGCAAGTGGACTCTCTCCTCAAAATCTTAATCAACCAAATGTCTCCCGAAATCTTTTTGGATTTTTAAATTTTTCTCATTTTTTTGTATTTTTGGCGATTGCAAGCTCCCATGATCACCTACAAGTAAATCCGAATCCCTGACGGAAGGAGCATTAATCTGATTATTCCTCAAGATAGCAAGATTATCATTCGACAAATCAATGCGCTTGGTCATCCGATTCAAGATATCGCTCATAGAGATCGAGGGAGGTGACTCCATCAGGTCGGACTCGGGTGGATGTGAAGGTGGAGATGGATAATACACAGGCGGGGGTGGATGTGGGTAGAAGTCCGAGTCGTGATACTGTGGCTGAGGCGGGTATGTACAAAAATCAGAAAAAATAGGAGGATCCTCCTGATAAAAGGGAGGTGGATCGGCTGGAGCGAGCGAGGGGTCCGCAAAGTCCGGATAAAAAGCGCTCCAGGGGTCCATCTCGAAAACAAAAGGAAGATGATTCGGGGGAGCACGACGGTCAAGTCAAGAGAGTTAAGAAGAAGGCGCAAATGCGCAGAGATGATCTAGGACACACAAAGATCAATCACAAGCAAAAATGAAAACAAGTCAAACCCTCAATTCACCTACTCAACTCGGTGAAGACCACAAATGCGGTCTTTTTATCTTGTCTGTTTTAGAGTTAGGCGAGAAGTCCAAAATTGCACAAACACTTAGGGGGCTGAATATGGGATTTGGGCACTAACCTTAGTGTGTGCG
Source organism: Ottelia alismoides (assembly GCA_037367405.1). Taxonomy (NCBI): domain Eukaryota; kingdom Viridiplantae; phylum Streptophyta; class Magnoliopsida; order Alismatales; family Hydrocharitaceae; genus Ottelia; species Ottelia alismoides. The sequence goes on along the minus strand of JAZKJV010004045.1, from coordinate 16,156 downwards.
CGAGCAAGTAAAACAAAGACAATGAGGGGATTACTCGCCCCAATACAAGATTTTCTTTTTGGTGGATTTTAGGGCCAAGTAATATTAGCAGCCCCAATTTTATTGGTTGTCACTTTTTTTGGTTTTTTAGTAAAAATGCACGTTCCTATCGGGGAGTCAATTCCTTTAAGCTCCTAGGTGATTAAAATCAGAGGTAGAGGAACGGGAAAGCAATGCAAGCAGCAAAACGATGATGAATGCTAAAGCGTAAATGCTCACCTTGCCTCCAGCACTCTACATGCAAGGATGCTTAGCAGAATTGAAACCTATCTATATGCAAATGCAATCCGATGAAATCGCCCTAAGTTCAGAAATTGCTATTAGCGGGAAGAACCACAAGCTGACCACCAATCCTCAACCCTAATGTCCGGTCTAGGCTCACCTCTCCTCTGCTCAACACATTTGAGTTAGGAGAAAGCGCTTGTGTGGGAATGAGCTCGCGGCGCGTGGATCGAAAGCTAATGATCAACTGTTTAAGATTTTGACTAAGTCCAAACGAAACTATAGGTGCATGCAAAGTATTAGGTGTTTGGCCTTAGTCTATCGCAAGCAATCCTAAAACTAGGGGCTCAATCACACAAAATAAAGAAAATCGAAAAACAAAACAAAATAAAAAAAATGCGAGAAAAGCCGACAAAAGCCGCGGTGAGCCCCCAAGTGAACAATCACTTGGAAATTAGGCTCGAAAGTCCGAGTCCGGGGGTACCTGTATTATTACAATAAAGGAGTCTCTCTCTCACTTAAATTACAAACTAAATGCAAGAGAATAAAGGAAATAGAATTGTCTTCAAAATTCTCTCCTAGCCCGCCTTGGTGCTAAGTCAAGTCGCCTCACGTGGGTGCGCAGGTGCTCCTGGAAGAGAGCTCCTCCCTCGATCCGCGTTCCTCGCAAGAAGTCAAACAAGAGAGAGGTTAGACAATTCAAACAAGAAATATCAAAAATAAGGAAAATAAAACAGACAGAGCTAAAAACTGCAAAGGTAGACAAATAGTCACAACACGAAGCAAAAACTCGAACTACGCGTTGTTGCTCCCCGGCAACGGCGCCATTTGGTAAACCCAGAAATCGATCGGTCTTGTGTTCCACACAAGGCGGGAACACAGTCGAAGTGTCGACCAATCAAAATCTGAATTTAATCAACAATTAACCCACACTAAAGATCAATCAATTAGAAATAATGTGGAGTTAAAATTTATTTTTAACTCTACACAAATGGTGTATAGTGACAAGTATGCAGAGAGTTCGAACACAGGGAGCAAACAGGGTAATTCAAAAAATTGTGCTCAAGTGAGTGTGTGTGAGTGTTGTCTACACTAAGCAAGCAAGCAAACAAAGTTTTGTGGGTTTTTAATTTTTAATTTTTTTATTTTAATTTAATTTTTAATTTTGTATTCTGATTTTTAATTTGCTGATTTTTATAATTTTATATTTTATATTTTTTTATTTTTTTAATTTTGGAAACTAAAGACAATGTAATGAAAGGCAAGATAAAATATTTATAAAAAGATGCAAAAATATCCAAAAATTCAGAAATAAAATGTTTTTGATATTTTTAGGATTTTTTACTGTTTTTGTGATTTTTGGAGATTTTTCAAGGTGTTTTTGGTATTTTAAAAGACTGAAATAAAGCAAAATAGTGAAATAAGTGCTGGCTGTGAATAAAATGCAAATTAAAATTAACAAACAGCAACAAAAATTTTTCACACTAATTTTTAAATAAAGAGAATCAAATGGAGAACAAACAGGACCTGAGTTTATATTTTTTGGAGTTTTCTTTGATTTTATAGATTTTTTTGAAGTTTTAGAGTGTTTTTAAGTTTTTAGTGTTTTTCTTTTGAGATTTTTAATGATTTTTGGATTGACACTAAACTAGGCTAAATTAGACACTAGGTAATTTTTTTGGAATTTTTGGGAGTGTTTTAATATTTTTTATGGATTTTATAAACTAGACAGTGCACAAAAAGCGTGTTTTTGATTTTTAATAAATATAAAAATAAAATAAAATCAAAAACTAAATTGATGGCGTGGAAGCATAAGTGCACAGGAGCTTAAGTTCAAAATTTGAGAAATTTTGGATTTCAAATAATGCTTCAAATAAATGCTACAAGCAAGCAAAAAGTGAAAGGCCTGGCAGGGGCATATACGCAAATATTCAAAAGTCCAGGGCTGAACATGCAATTTTCACCAAAATTTTCAACTGAATTAAATATATGCTGGGCTAAATAGTAATAGTTAAAGCCACGGGGTGGCGTCTGCAAAAATTCCAGGATTCACGTGCGTGAGCACGCGCACTTGGAAAGGGTTTATCCGTAAATACAAACAAGTCCAGGGTCCTGACTGTAAATATCACAAAAATTACCCTACAGCAGAGGAAAGATTGGGAACTAAATATAAATCACAAAAACGGTCGGGTATACCATGCAAAAATCCCAGACCTTGGCGCGGACGAAAGGTCAGATTGGCTTTACTTATACACGTGGCAGCACCTCGTCTCACGATACCCCTTCGGGTTATAACGGCCAGGATTAAAAGATGCTTCACTGATCGAACGGCTCTGGCGAAGATGGATCCTACGGCTGCTGTACACCCGCCTAGGTGTTCTTGATCCTATGGCGGTGGATGCGACTGGAAGATCCGAGGAAGAACTCGGCCTTGCCGAGTTTCGTTCACGCGCAGGGGCTGGCTCCAGCCGCCAAAATCACGGCCGACGATTGTAATCCCCTCCAGCTACTTCGCCCCGACGTCCAGGTGGCTCAGATGGGGCAGAGGGCCGACGAATGGCTCCCAGCCGCACGAGGAAGCTCCCGCCGACCTGGGACTGATCTCGGGCACAAAAAAAACGAGGCGCAGATGCCTCTCCTGGGTCCTGCAAATGTCAAGAAAATGCAGCAGCAAAATGGAATGCACGACCCAGTACTTATTGGCAAAGGTTTGGCGGCGTGATGCGGTGGGATGGAGGCTCGCCGGAGCGAGCTCCGGCGAGGGGCGAATTAGGTGCGTGGTCAGGTGAAACGTGAAAGCTAAGATGGTAAACTACTCCTGCGACTATTAGAAACCTATAAATGCATAAGAAAACAAAAAGAAAGCAGAATCAAGGAGACCTCGAAGGTTTTAACACCTGAGATGGGACCTCGACGGCTGCACACCGGAGGTTGGTGGAAACGCCCTCGCCCACGCCTTAGGACTCCTCGATGAAGCTAGAGAATGGCCCTGTCACCGCCTTCATCCAGAGCTCCAGAGGGGCTGCCCAAGACGGGTCAAAAGAGGTTCGAAATCAAAATGGGCATGGCTGGGCGGTTTTGAAACGTGGCCAAGGGGGCACTTTAAACGAGGCGTAGCTCGCGCATCGATGGTCAAAAGACCCATCCAAGCCTAGGGCGTGTAAGAGATTTGAACAAAGATCGAAAGTCGTGAAGACGGCGACCTCAAAAAACGCAAGACCCGTTCTCGAAAAATCCACAAAGATCGACCAAAATCATTCTGTCATGCTGACAGAGGATGGTCAGACAGTTGACCTGTGGTCAACTGTCCAGACCTCCTGGTTGGTCCACGTGGACCAACCAGGAAAAAAACCTCTAAAAATTCATTTTAAAAATAGTAAATAATATTATTTTATTTAAGTTATAAAACAAAAAGTGTTTAAAAATTTATAAATTATTTTATTATGATTTTTAATTATTTTTATGAAATGTATTTTTACAAGTTTGCATTTACGCTCTCTATAGTATATATATATCTATATTTTAATATTTTATTTTTATTTTGCACATTTAATTTTATTTATTTTGTTTATTATTTTATATAATTATAACATACTTTTATATACATAAATATATTTTTATTTTATTTTTCTGATATGTTTTGTATATTTAATAAAATACAAGTATGTTTTGTATAGGTATATATATAGGTAATGTATCTATGTATTGTGTATACATGTATTTTATTTTATGTATTTATTTAAGTTTTTATTCTTATTTTAATGTACATAATTATTATAAGTAATATTTACAACATTATAAAAATATAAAATTATACAAATAATAAATAAATAATAAATTGAATATTTTATTCGGTACATTGTACAATGAGGGTCCAAAAGTCAACTTTCAAACCGTAGCTTCGCCAAATGCGAAACCACCACCATTAATTAGCTTATTTTCTTCTATATACAATTAAAGGTGAGTACACTGCATTTGGAGTTTTTATTTGTGAGATACGGGTCTGGGAAGTTGGGCTTCTAGATTTTTATTCAGACCATAACTTTTTATCTGTACATTATTTTTCTGTGAAATCAATTTTGTATTTTTCTTTATTAATTTATCTACAACTTTCATGTACAAAGTTTCTTTATTTGATGTATAAAAATTGGAACCAAAAATAGGTCCCAAAATGAATAAAGAATGAATAGAAACTATAGGTATTTTATCTGTATTTTGGCCCTTATCTCCCCCTACTTTATTCCTTGTCGACCTATTCATCAAGATGCCTAGGTCTCGGGGTTTCGGGTCATAAAATATTTACAATATTTTATTCTTTTTCTTTTCTTTTCTTTATTCTATAATTTTGGCATTAAAAACCGTATTTTATACAGTATTTACACACATATGCATAGATGCTAAAATGCATGAATTAAGCCTATTTACACGCATTTACTAGGGTTTTTAAGGCCAAAATGATAGAATAAAGATGATGAAACGTAGATTCATCAACCACAGCAAGAGGTCCAAGGGCAAACGTGGGTGCACGAATGGAGTGGGTGGCGGAGATGAACGTCGGAGCTCACGAGCTCCGGCGAGGTGTTTGATCGAGAAATCTAGGCTAGTGAATGGTTGAATCAACAAACTAAATATGCAAACTAAAAACCGAAACTAAGAGCTAACTAATCAGCGATAAAATGGAAAGAAAACGACCTCGAAGGCGGGTTGCCTGAGATGGGGACCTCACGGCCAAGGGCCGGAGATGGGGGTGGATACGCCTCCGTGCCGCTCCTCCTCTCCTCCTAACGGCGAGGTGAGGTTGTTGTCACCTTCCTCTAACCTCAGCACATGAAAGAAGGGAGGAAGAAGGGGGAAAAGGAGTTCAAAATTGAAATGGAGGACAAGGGTCGTTTTTGAAGATGTGGCTCTGGAGGCGTGAAGATCGAAGATTATCGGATGAATCGCGGGTCCAATGGCCAAAATAAACCCTGGGTGTGTATCCTTGATAGTAGGTCTACAAAAGTCATGAAGGCTGCAATGCCAAATGGTGAAAGACGCACTCTCCAAAATTTGGAGAAAATGCTAAAAAACCAATGTCTGATACAGATCAGACCTTGGTCAGAGAGCTGGTCAGCATGGCTCAAAGAACGAAGAAAATAGGCTACACCTGTGATCCAATCCTCAAGATGATGGCTGGGCGTGTATGGTGGTTATATGGGGAGAAAAAGTGAAGAAGAGACCGAGGTCAAAATGTGAACAATGCGGCCTAGAAAAAAAGGGAGAAAATGACTAAAAACGCAGCTTTGACGGGCTGCAGGAGCAGACCAGGGAATTGACCAGCGGGTCAACTTCCACCTGGTTGGTCCACGTGGACCAACCAGAAAAATCCCTGGGAAAAACATTTGTAAATTCAATTAAAAATAGCAAATCAATTTATTATTTTTTGGTTCTTGAATAAAAAAATGTTCATTATTTTATTAATTATTTTATAGTGATTTTTATTTATTTTTATGGGGTGTGTAGTTACAAGTTACAATTTATACTCCTTATAGGTATCTTTATCTATATATTGAAGTATATTATTTTTATTTTGTACATTTAACTTATTCATTTATGTTTATTATTTTATAAATTTATAAAGTATTTTTATACACTTAAATACATTTTTATTTTATTTTTCTGAAGTGATTTGTACACTTAATAAAATAAAAGTATAGTTTATGTAGGCATATTTACAGGTATAATACCTTTGTATTTTATATACAAGTATTTTATTTTGAGTTTTCTTTGAGTTTTTGTTCTGATTTTAATATACAAATATATTATAAGTAATATTTACAAAATTATAAAAATATAAAAATACAAAAATAATGAATAAATAATAAATTGAATATTTTAATCTGTACAAGTATACAATAGGGGTCCAAAACTCAACTTTCAAACCGTAGCTCTGCCAAATGTGAAACCACCGCCATTAAATAGCTTATTTTGAATTATATACAATTAAAGTGAGTTTGATGCATTTGGAGTTTTCATTTGTGAGATATGGGTCTGGGAAGTTGGGATTCTAGATTTTTATTCAGACCATAACTTTTTATCTATGTATTATTTTTGAGTGAAATCAATTTTGTATTTTTCTTTATTTAATTATCTACAACTTTCACGTATAAAGTTTCTTTATTTGAGCTATAAAAAGTGGAACCAAAAATAGGTCCCAAAATGAATAAAGAATGAATGAAATAGAAGGTATTTTTATTGTATTTTGGCCCTTATCTCCCCCTACTTTATTCCTTGTCGACCTATTCATCAAGATGCCTAGGTCTCGGGGTTTCGGGTCATAAAATATTTACAATATTTTATTCTTTTTCTTTTCTTTTCTTTATTCTATAATTTTGGCTTTAAAAACCGCATTTTATACAATATTTACACCATGATGCATGCATGCTAAAATGCCTAAATTAAGCCTATTTACATGTATTTACTAGGGTTTTTAAGGCCAAAATGATAGAATAAAGATGATGAAACGTAGATTCATCACAACTCCTCACCTCAACTAGATTGTAATTGTATCTCGTAAAATAAACTCAATCAAGCTAAGTGTAATGTGCAGTTGCTTAATATCCACTGAAGAGTTTAAGAGTGCTACTAGTTTCTCAGGTGATCTAGTTAGATACAGAAATTCATTCACCAGTAGAGTCAGTGGAACTGAGAGAATAAAGTCCATATGGACCTGAAGAAAGCTTAAAAACTCATGCCTAGTGAAATTCTGTTGAAGTTAAGTGGATTAGGCTCAACTCAACCTCAGTCTATGATTTATGCAGTGAAGATCTGATTTCTCAAAGTAGGATAAAACTAGGAAGGATTGTATTTCTGGTGGTTTTCTTATTTTTGAAAATATTTTTAGGGGATTTTTTTTGCAAAAGAGTTTTTTTTAAAAGAGTGTGGAATTTTGAAAAACTATGCAGACATCCCCCCATACTTAACAGAAACCATGTCCTCATGGTGAAGACAATGTGTAAAGGAGGATCAGAAGGGATGTGAAATGTATTTTTTTGGTTTTTTTCTCTTTTTTTTGGAATGTAATGCAGAGGGGTACCCCCATACTTATCTAATGCAATGCAGTGAAAAGAAACATGCGAGCAGTAAGACGAAAAGAAACCTGTGAGGAGAGGCTCGCGAGAGTGCATGATTTAACGCCTCAGCTTGGCGATGTGGTGGTTCATTTTTCCTGCAGAAGGTATGTTGTGCAAACAGGCATAGGACCAGATGGTTCAACAACCGGTTTTAATCTTTGACCATTGACTATGAAAGTGGCTTTAGTGTTTGGGTCAAAAAATTTTATCGAGCCATTATCGAATACTTGAGTTACAATGTATGGTCCTTTCCATTTCGATCTCAGTTTTCCTGGAAATAACTTTAGTTTTGCATCAAATAGCCACACTTTTTGACTTTCCTTGAATGTTTTCCTCGAAATGTTGGCATCGTACCACAACTTGATTTTCTCTTTGTATAGCAGGTTATTATCATAGGCTTGTGATCTCAATTCTTCCAGTTCAGATAAGTCCAATAGTCTTTTCTTTCAAGCCTCGTCATAATCCAAATGACATTTCTTGATCGCCCAGAGTGATTTGTGGTGTATCTCTATAGGTAGATGGCAAGGCTTTCCATAGACCATCTATATGGGCTCATTCCTAAGGGTGTACGGAAGGTTGTACGGTAGGCCCAAAGAGCAGAAGGTAAGTGTTGAGACCAGTCTTTACGATCAGAGCGGACAATTTTCTGGAGGATGGTCTTGATTTCTCGATTCGACAGCTCGACCATTCCATTAGTCTGTGGGTGATAAGCAGTTGGGACACGGTGTTCGACTCCATTTTTCTTGAGTAATTTCTTAACTGAAGCATTCAGAAAGTGGGTGCCTCCATCACTAATGACCACCTTTGGCAATCCAAATCGAGAGAATAGGTCGTTCAAGAACTTGACAACGGTTGTGCTATCAGCAGCACGAGTGGGAATGGCTTCGACCCAACGAGAGACGTAATCAACAACGAGAAGAATGTGTTGGTAACCATGTGATGTGGTGAAAGGTCCCATGAAGTCTATTCCCCAAGTATCAAAGATCTCAACTATATGTACGAGTTGGAGGGGCATCATGTTGCGGCGGGTCATCGTTCCATTAGTCTGACAGGCAGGACAAGATTGATCAAAATGATGGGCATCTTTAAAGAGTGTGGGCTAGTAGAAATCGCATTATAAGACTTTAGCGGTTGTACGCTTCCCTGAGTGGTGTCCTCCACATCCAGAAGTGTGGCAGTGAGTTAGGACATCGTTGACTTCAGATTCAAGGATGCATCGTCTCCATATCAAATCAGTACCCTCTTTGAAGAGCAAAGGGTCTTCCCAGTGATAGTATCGGGCTTGGGCTTTGGTTTTGTCTTTCTTATATTTTGGCCAGTCATCAGGGAATGTGGAAGTGACGATGTAATTGACGATGTCTGCATACCAAGGGAGTTGAGAAGCAGGCATAATGCTTTCATCTGGAAAATTATCAGAAATTGGGATTGTGTCTGTGTTTGAGGAAGGGAGCCTTGAAAGATGATCGGCCACGACATTCTTTGCTCCGGCTTTATCTCGAATCTCCAAATCAAATTCTTGGAGCAATAATACCCACCTAATGAGTCTAGGCTTAGCATCGATTTTTGTGAAGAGATATTTCAAAGCCGAGTGGTCTGTGTAGATGATGATGTTAGATCCTAGGATGTAAGATCGAAATTTCTCTAAGGAAAACACCACAGCCAAAAGTTCTTTCTCAGTCACAGTGTAGTTCTTTTGAGCATCATCCAGAGTTTTAATGGCATAGTGAATGGCATAAGGTTTCCCATCTTTCCTTTGACCCAATACTGCCCCCACAGCATAATCATACGCATCACACATGATCTCAAATTCACAGTTCTAATTTGGTGGTTGTAGAATGGGTGCTTCAGTGATGATTTTCTTCAGGGTTTTGAAGGATTCAAATGCTTCCTCGGTGAAAGTGAAGTCTTGATCTTTTTCCAGTAATTTTGTGAGAGGCCGGGAAATTTTCGAAAAGTCCTTGATGAAGCGGCGGTAAAAGCCGACATGACCTAGGAAGGACCGAACACCTTTGATGTTCACCGGTGGACTTAAATGGGTGATTGTCTCAATTTTTGATGGATCCACTTCCATACATTTCTTTGACACAACATGTCCTAACACAATCTCTTGTTTCACCATAAAATGTGATTTCTCCCAAGATAATATCAAGTTCACTTCAATGCATTTCTGGAGGACTCTATCCAAAAATCCCAGTGTTTCCTCAAAAGAGTCTCCAAAAATAGAGAAATCATCCATAAATACTTCCATAAAATCGCTGATCATATCAGTGAAAATTCCCATCATGCATCTTTAAAATGTTGCTGGGGCATTACATAGTCCGAAAGGCATGCGGCGGAAGGCATATGTTCCAAATAGACAAGTGAAAGTGGTCTTGTCTTGATCTTCTGGTGCTATGGCTACTTGGTTATAACCGGAATATCCATCTAGAAAGCAGAAAAAATCTTTTCCGGCTAGCTTCTCAATGATTTGGTCAATGAATGGTAATGGGAAATGATCTTTTCGAGTAGCCTTATTGTCCTATAATCTACACAGACTCTCCAAGATGTGGCTACTCTGGTGGGTATGTCCTCGCCGTTCTCATTTTTGACAATTGTTAATCCAGCCTTCTTGGGGACAACTTGGAGGGGACTAACCCAGGGGCTATCAGAGATAGGATAAATGATACCCGCACTTGCCCATTTATAGATCTCATTCTTCACAACCTCTCGCAAATTGGGATTTAACCGTTTTTGCATTTCTCGAGAGGGTTTACTATCATTTTCCAGACATATATGATGAGTGCAGAATGTGGGGCTTATTTCTTTTAGATTTGTTATCTTCCATCCAATAGCCCGAGAATTCTTTTTCAAAACCTTCATTAGTTGGCTCTCTTGCATATGATTTAGGTTGGCATTGATAATGACTGGTAGAGTGTGAGCATCATCTAAGAAAGCGTACTTCAGATCTTTGGGTAGTGGTTTTAATTCAACAGTGGTTGTTGATGGATTCAGAGTTGTAGTGTTTTCTGAGTCTATTACAGAAATAGTCTCACATGGTGGTTCCATCATGGGCATGATCATGGTTGAGGTCAATGTGAGTTCAAAGTCTAATGTGTCCCAGGCATTGTCAAGCTCATCAATTTCTTGTCCGGTGAGAGGGCATGGTGGAGCTTCTAGTGCAAGATTCAGATTGTAGGTGGCAATTTCATGAGAAGTGCTTTTGTAAGTGGACCTAGAGGTGTTCAGACTAACCTCTAAAGGATCTTTGGTAAGATGGATGGGAGCAAAGTCATTTTGTATGTTGAGTACAACACATTTTTCTATCCAACCACAGTCTTCAGTCTCAGAGTCAATAGAATTGGGTATGACCAGCTCAATAGGGACGGTTTTGCCATTGATTGAAAATTCGACTTTGCCCCCCTCATAATCAAAACGTGCCTTAGTTGTAGCTAGGAAGGGTCGTCCCAAAATAATGGGTGTTTCACTCAGTGTGTTGGGGGAATCCATATCCATAACAACAAAATCCATAGGAAATTTATGTCCTTGCAGTGTGACTATAACATCTTCAAGAAGTCCTATTGGTCTCTTCACAGTGCGATCCGCCATTTGTAAAATCATTGAAACAGGTTTTGATCTCCCTATGTCAAAGTGTTCTAGGATGGCGGTAGGGAGAAGATTGATTGATGCGCCATTATCTAACACGGTGCGCTCGAAGGTCAACTGACCAATCATGCATTTAACCAAGGGTGCCCCTGGATCTTTTTTCTTGGGGGGGCAGGAATTGGGAAATGGCATTTGATGTGGCTTGGGGAAGCACATACTTTTCTTCTTGGTTTTCCTTTGTCTTTTCTCTTGATTTTATTTTTGGTGTGCATTTTTCCTTTAAGAAGCGGGAGAAGGCGGGGACTTGTTCGAGGGCTTTTAAGAGCGGGATTTCAATGACAATGTCCGAGAACAGTTTTTCTAACTCAGGATCGATGGTGGATGATCGAGGTTTTCTTCGGTGAAGAGCTCCGGGAAAGGGGATGGTTATGGTCGGGGAGGTAGGTGGGGGCATGGTTGTCTCAGTTAGCATCTCTTCATCATTAATCTCTTCCTCAATTTCAATTTGATCCTCTAGTGGTCTGGTGAAGGCAGAAGTAGTTTTTCCATTTCTCAGAGTGACCGCATTAGCAGATTGGTTTGGTCGGGATGGAGTTTTGAAATTTACATGATTTCTAGGTGCTTGTTGTGGGTTCCCTTGATTTGTCCTATAAGATGTAAAAAATCCTTTACTCTGGTTTTGGAAACTGGGTGGTGAGGTGAAAGATCCGATAGGTGGTGGAGTTTGAAGTATTCCAGATGAACTAGCCTTGTTGGTGTTAGGAATGGGTAGCGGTTGAGGTGACAAGACCGGGATGTATGACCTGATCTCGGCGAATTGACGGGCATTCTCAGAGTTGGCTTTTTGTTGAGCTTCAGTGGCCTGTTGTTGAGCTATAGCTAGTTGTTGTATTTCTTGAGCCAAGGCATCGAAGTTTACCGCAGTGGTGGAGGGTTGAGTCACGGGCGGTGCTATCGGTTGTCTGGGTTGGGTGTAATTTTGGAAATGATAGTTATTTTGTCCATTCCACCCATAATTTGATTGTTCTCTCTATGTGTTGTGGTTATTTAAATATGTTCCTCCTTGATTTCTCTGCACCCACTTCACAGTCTCAGAATTTATATCTTGATTATGGGTGAATGTGGTGTGGTCAACTTCATAGCTGGTGGGATTATTCATGGCCAATTTTTCTATGAGTCATGAGGTTCATTTGTTTTGAGAGGGTTTCCCATTTGTCAGGATTCTCATTGCTAGATCTCTCATGATCAATGATATTGATTGTCCTCATGTTCCCACTGTATTGTTCAATTGAGGAACTATTCACCGAATTGTCAGCCATATTTTCAAATAACATCCAAAAAAAATGTTCATCACGGCTGATGTAATTTCCATCACAGGAGCCATAAATCACTCTCTTAAATGATGTATCTATGCCCTCATAAAATATCTGAACCAATTTCCATTTGGGGATGGCATGATGAGGGCATTTCCTTTGAAGTTCCTTAAACCGTTCCCAGGCTTCATGAATAGGCTCTCTGTTTTTCTGAGTGAATGACGATATGGCTTGTCTTAGGGCATTTGTCTTTCCTATTGAGAAGTATTTCTTGATGAATGCCTCTCTTAAGGAGTCCCAAGAAGTGAGTGAGGTTCCATAATCTCGGAACCATTGGAGTGCTTTGTCTTTGAGTGAGTGGGTGAAGGCTTTTATGTAGATGTATTCTTTTTCTACCCCAGGGATACTCATTGTGTCACAAGCAGATCGGAAATCTTGGATATGGAGAAAGGGATCTTCAGAGTCATTTCCATAGTATTTTGGGATCAAGGAGAGTGATGCGGGCTTTATTTCAAAGTCTCCTACTTCAGGCGGGATTTGGACCCAATGAACTAAGTCTTCTGCAGACGGGTTGTAATGTGTGCTTATGGGCGGTGGTCGGATGAGAGGTGCTATGGTGTGGCGGATCGTCGCATTTTCCTCTCTTAATAGTTGCAGTTGATGCAGGATGAGGTCCATAGGATTCGGTCTTTCTTCTCCCATGTCTCCAAGGTCAGGTGAATTCTCAGTTGAAGGAGATGGGTTGGATTTTCTTCTATAATCGGGCTGTACTCTAATGGTTGTTGCACTGGATTTTTCAGAGACCTACGACCTAGCATACACAGCACAATACAGCAGACAATTTGTTGTTTCACCAACTCACACAAAAATTGCCGCGGAAGCGATTATCTTTTCGATTTTAATTTAGTGATTCAACAAAAGTTTTCAGAGAAATTAGAGTCCTTAAGGATGAGGTGGGTGTGGAAGATTGTGAGAAATCGATGTCCTAATCCGGTTGGGGGATCCAGGGTGCGGTACTCAGATCGAGGATCTGCTTTTTTCCCACAAGAACATGTGCCCAACGCGTCGAGGGGTTACGATATCTCTCTGCAATCCACGTAGCACCAGGGATTTTTATCTCTATCCAAGGGTTCTATGTGCTCGTGATTTTTGTGTCATACACGTGCATCAAACAAGCATTCAAAATTTATCCGCTTTCTACTCGGGCCACTGCGGTGGCCTTTCAAGCTTATCTTTTTAAATGATCAGAACACGATTTGGTGGTCTTTGAATTAGATTATCAGAGGGAGAAGACCACAGAGATGATGCAAATAAGAAGTGTTTTTTAATTTTTTTTCGGTTTAAGATCGGAGCACAAACAAATGCAGGAAATTTTAAAAGCCTAAGATGCCTAAGAGAAAGATGGACTCACAGTGCCTGCACTTCTGGCGCTAATCCGTAATGTTTTGTCCTGTTGATGGCGAGCTTTTCTGAGAAGGGAGGGGGAAATTAAGATTACAATTTTTTTTACCAAATTACAAGTTCGCTAAAACAAAATGCATGAAAAGACAAGTAAAATTTTTTTCCTTTTTGAAGCCTAAGTACCTGCAAAACAAAAAAATACAAGGATTAGAAACTTGAAATTAAGTTAGAATGAAGAAGAAAAAATTGCAAACGTTGCTTAATCCCCGGCAACGCCGCCAAAATGTTGACACGATTTTCCGCGGTTTAAAAAGATGAGTTTACCACGTCGTTATTGTTCCACGAAAAATCGCAATCAAACAAATAATATTACAACTTCAAGCATGGTCGGATTACAGAAAAATTGTAAGCGACAAGTAGAGGATCGAATCCACAGGGACCAAGTAAATTTGCGATATTTGTTCTTCTTTCAAGCTTAATTAGGATTTTAATCCATGGCGACGAGAGAAAGATGTGAATTCTTGAAGAGATGATGCAATCTACGGTGAAAGTACTTCCACGAACTTAAAGTTAACGAATGAGGGTGTGCGTGCAACTAAATAAAATAGCGGGGGCCGAATTGCAAATTAAGATGAAAGAAATAAGAGGTCACTTGCAATGTTTCAATAAAAAAGTGGAATGTAAAACTTGCGATGAATTTATTTAAAGAAAACTTAGAGATGAAAAGAGACCTTACAAAATAAAATGCTTTCAAGTTCAATTCAAACAAAACCAACTAGTGTAAAAAATGTAAGAGAGCTTATAACATTAGAGTTGTTTCCTTCCAAATTCAACTTAAACAAATTAACTAAGGGAATAAAAGTGCGGAAGACAAATAATAGAGAGGAGAAATGCTTCTCTATCCGGATATGGAATGAAGACGATGTCGACGACGATGGCGACGGATGCGTGGGCTGCTAGATGCGGAGTGGGATGGAGCGACAAACGCTCCGAATACGCGCTAGAGATAATCGTTGGAGTGTCGGGGAAGAAGGAATCGCGGTCAGTGGCTGTTATGCGCACGAGATGAACATCGGTGCGCGGTAGCGGAGTTGCACTGGAGAGGACAGTTGTTGTGCGCACTTGGACTCCAAAGAAGGTGATTGCACGAGGTATGGAGACTGCTGGGCGTGCGGGTGGGCTGCACTACTCATGTTCCTGCAAGAGAAAATGAGAGGGAGAGGGAGAACAAGAGAGTAGAGTGGTCCGTCCAAGGCCTTGTGCGTGCATGAAAAAAAATATGGACGGACGGAGAGAGTGGCGTGAGATGAGAATAGCAAGGGGGAGAGGTTGTGCGTGCATGGAGAAATGTGTGAGGGCTTTGTGAATGGGAGAGAGTCTTTTTTATAACCATTCCATGCGGCTACTTTGCATGAAAGGGTGTTTGGTGCCATGCATGTAAAGACAAAACACATTAATGCAAGGGTGTTTAATGGTTTGCATGGGAAGAGGCATGGGCAAGAGAGGAAGTATACGGCTACTTCTCATGGGGAAGAGAGAGAGAATATAGAGGGTGCACATGCATGCATGATATTAAAGAGTGGGAATTTTTCACTCTTGACCCTCCCATTTTCTTTCCAACAAATTGTCAATGGAATTCAACATGTTGAATGCTATATTATTACATCCATTACACTTTCATTTCTCTTTTAATGTAGATGATTTGTTTTTAATATATTATCACCATATAGAATCAATACATAATCTGTGAATGGATATTTTATCTGGATATCACGATTTTTATCTTCTGTAATTATGGAATAAATAATCGTCTGAGTTATGCAAGATTGCAGATTATATGTCAAATATTGGGTTTGATCTTTGCATAATTTTACTGTATTATACCAATATATATTGTAATCATCAGGTTTCATATTCCTTTTAGCATCCTAGGTGAGCAAAATCAGAGGGAGAAGATTGGAAAAGCCATGCAAGTCGACAATCGATGATGCATTCAAAGTAAGAGGACTTACAATGCTTCCCAGCTCTCTCCATGCGGGATGCAAGACAGAATTGAAATCCTATGCTATATGCAAATACAATCCGATGAAATCGCCCTATCATCGTAACTGCTATTATCGGGAAGCATGTTTTGCAAAATTTGACTAAGTCCAAAACGAGTCTATAGGCACAGACAGATATATTAGGGGCTTTGGACCTAATCTGTCGACAAGTAGTTCCTAGTCTAAGGCTCATTCACACAAAATAATAAAAGAAAATGTGAAAAAGTGAAAAAAAATCAAAACCGTCGAGGCTCCCAAGGGAATAATCCCTCGGGCACTGGACCTCGGGAAGTCGGAGTGCGAGAGTCTTGTATTATCACATGCCAAGTGTCGCTCTCTCACATAAATTACAGTTTTTTTTGAAATACGAAATAAAATAAAGCTCATTAATTATCTCAAAAATTCTTCTTTGGCTACCTTGGATGCCGTCTCTTGTCAGTCTGGA